>OY992891.1:50583930-51008930 GCA_963921405.1 Cepaea hortensis
TGTTGAGGCTTCTTTGTTGTCATGTTCTTGCTGGTTTGTGGAGGTGGGTACCTGGTCATGTTCATAGCAATATTGGGCAGCAGTGATATCCACTGTGGGGACATAGGTCCCCATACCTGCATATATTAGTTGTGCGACACATCAGAATGTCTGTTTGTCACTGAATCATGCAGTTCTGTCAATAAAAGTATAATTTTGTTGTTCTTAATTTGTTTTGTTTAGTTAATAGTTTGGTGTGAAAACTCACTGATCCTGTTACAGTCCAGCAGTGTAATCTTTTGTCTGGAGTATACAATAGTATATTCCCCGCCCAAAGAACTCCTGGAATTTTCTGTCTCTCTATCCCTTTTCTTGTTAACTGAAGAGAATGTATAATGTGCTCTTTCTCCTTATTATCCTTTTTCTTCTCTGGCCCACTAGAAGTCAGTGTTGCGCTTCTTCATCCTTGAGCACCTAAGTATAGGAAATTATATCTTCCTATCCCTGATATTCTCCTTCTGTTACATATGGCTATGGCCATAACATATATATCTTTACAGCTCTAAAAGATTATGTTCACAGCTTCGATAGATTTCTCATTAAAGATCTAATGCATGTACCTTTACAGCTCCAAGAGATTTATCTTTACACCTATAGAGATTTAATTCACTGCTTCTGAAATAACAAGTTATATTTTGAACTGCTTATATTCAGCAAACTATTAAATTGTTTACCATAAAATAATTTTTACAGCAACATTAACCAAATTAAAAACAAACTGAGAACAAAAGTGCTGTTATGTGATGCATTATATTTTTCAAAAACTCATTGTCTGCAACAGGACAATCCTTATCATCAGGCTCCTTCACTCTCTCTCTCTCTCACCCAACATACCCCATAAACACATGCACACATCCCACCCATGCACACAGAAAGAGAGAAGTGAGAATTTACTTTTTCACAGTTGGCAGTTATTCAACTAAAAACATTGCCATATTTGTTTCCACTCGACCATTTCTGGCAAATTTGGACATGTGTGAAAAAATATTACTTCTTGTTTGTGTGCATGCATGTGTGCGCACGCATGTGTATGTGTATGGAAGGGGGGGCGCCTGCCTGCAAGTGAGTATGTGTGAGCACATGTTCTGGAAGAACCATGTCAGGGAAGCCTTTGTCGGGTTAACATTTACCTCTTAATTCCTGGCACCATTCACTGATGGAGAGAGGAGGAGGGTAGGAAATAAAGAGAGAGAGAGAGAGAGAGAGAGAGAGACAGAGAGAGAGAGAGACAGAGAGAGAGAGAGAGAGAGAGAGAGAGAGAGACTAATTATTGAAACAACATCGCGATTTAGTTTATTTTTCAAAGTGACTAAATCAGCCAGAATTCTCATTCATAGACAGTGTAATCCAAACAATTATTTGCTTGATATTACCTGTTTCAGCACACTATTCTGCTGCTAATGTGTTCTGTAAATCATTCTCACCAGCATTAGCATCAATATTATGTGCTCTACTTACTGAAGTCAGAGCCTACAAATGATTGGGAACCTCTTGCTATAATGTCATCTGTGTCTTTCTCTTTATTACCAAACCAGCTACCAAACCATTTTGACACATTACTTTGGTCTGCTCGCTTCTTGTCCATTCTGGCTACCTGATTCAGCAGCAGAGAAGAGAAAAGTGGAATTATGAAAATAACTGTCAGCCACATAAAATATACAAAACTGTGCAAGCAAGCAAACAGTCGGGTAGGGTTTGATCAACGACCATCACAGTTTGCTTCATGATTATCACTGACCACCAGGTAAGGGCTGTAACTGTTGCATCATCAAACTAGTATCTGACCAAGGAGGCCTGCTATCATAGCAAGTATTCATTGTGTTTGAACAAATGTTTTCTTGTGAAGAAAACTGGAAAATGTGTTCAATAGGGTGTCAGAGGGTTTGAATATTTTTTTTTTTTCAATTATAAAAACTACATGTACACCCACACACAGATGAAAATATGGAGAACAAAAATACAGAAAAGAGCACAGTGCTGATGTCTCTCACAAAGGGTTTCACTGGCCAAGGTAAAAAGTCTACACAGTGTACAGAGTGGGATTTTTTATTTCACAAAAACCACTTCAGTTTTATCATGGGCACATGCAGAGACACAACACATGCTGAAAACCATATTGGGGGGAAGGCAAGAGGACATGCAAGAGGAAGTCACAGATTTAAAACTGTGGAGATGTAAAAAGATGAACTGGTTTCATTTTTTTTAAAACAAGTTGTTCTATTCTCAAGGTCTTTTAGGGGTCAATCAGAGATGACATAAATGATGACTGCACTGAAGAGGAATTAACACCGCACAAAATGTCAGTTCTGTATAAACATTTCCTTCAGTCAGGATAAAGAATTATGGCCAGCATCTCATATTCCTGTACTGATACTGTTGTTCTGATATTTAACATATTGCTTCTAACCCACCTTATTTGCGTTTTTCAATATTTTACGTATGGGATCGGCAGGGGTTCTGGAAGAATCTCAAAACAGAGAGGCAAGACCAGGAGAAGTTTTAATCAGATAGCGGTGGGAATGATTAGTAGTGTGACTCTTTGCTGGCTGTTGAACGAGGGGACGGAGCATGTATGGGAATGTCCTGAGTGAAGTGATGTCGGTTCTTAACTCAACTCAATATTTTACTTCCTCTGACACTGATACCCTTCTCTCACACCTCCTAATAATTCATCAAAATTATTTACAAGGCAGTAAAAGATGTACTTAATCACTTACATCTAACTCGGCTTGATTCCTGCAGACACATATATTGAGAATATCTAGTTCCTCTTCAATGTTCTGGGGATGACAGAAAGAACAGAAATAGAATCATCAGACTTAGCTCAGATCAAACTGGTGCATGCAATTACTAATATTATATTCACATAACACAGTAGTAGGGGTTTCATTCCCAGTGGGACATGATTTGATTTTTTGGGGTGACCAGTCAACCAAGATCCATAAAAGGTGGTAACATAATTGTTTTTTGTTTCTGTGAAAAAAAGCAGTGAAAAGGGAGCTGGAAGATCATCTCAAGACATGACCTAGTGAATGCAAAGACCTAACACTTCACAATGCTAAGGTGGTATCTGCTGCAGATTCATAAACCTATACCACTCTACATTCCCACTACTAGTGAAGAAGAAATATAATGATTTTATGACATAAAAATGGCAATCTCTCAAACCAGGGTAGAAAAAAAAGTCAAAATAGTACTTGGAGATTTCAACACAAAAGTACAAAATGATATCATGAAAGATGTGATCATGGCTATGATTTAAGAAAAAGAAATTAAAGAAAAGCAAAACTGATAGAATCTATATATATATAAAAGACAATGTCTGTCTGTATGTCCTTTATGCGTTCGCGAACGGTCCATCCGATTCAGATGAAATTTTCTACTCGTCTTCTTCTCATTCCCGTGCTGCCAACTGTCATAGTTTGTTAGTGTACAAACATATTTACTTAATATTATTTAATATTTTAATTTACATTATAATGTATATATAGCGAGGGGACATAACTTCTAATAGCATTGCTATATGCTATATATGTAAAATTGTTGCATATTTCTCAAATAGGTGGACCTTTTCGCTACAGTTATCTACGGGCATATGCGTTATAATCCTCCTCCTCTCCCTCCTCCCCCCCCCTTCTCCTCCTCTCCCCTCCCCGCTTCCTTCCTCCTCCTCTTCTTCCTCCTCCCCCTCTTCCGCCTAGATAGATAGATAGATAGATAGATAGATAGATAGATAGATAGATAGATAGATAGATAGATAGATAGATAGATAGACAGACAGACAGACAGACAGATAGACAGATCTGTCTGTCTGTCTGTCTGTCTGCCTACCCGTCCGTCCGTCTCTCCCTCCCTCTCTATCTATCTATCAGTTAGATAGATGGATGGATGGATGGATGGATGGATGGATGGATGGATGGATGGATGGATGGATGGATGGATGGATGGATGGATGGATGGATGGATGGATGGATGGATGGATGGATGGATGGATGGATAGATAGATAGATAGATAGATAGATAGATAGATAGATCCCCGCCATGGACTGGGTGAAGCCGGGCCGGGTCAGCTAGTAAATAATAGACATTGATTGAAAACACCTGAATTTAAAAAAAAAAAAAACACAAGAGACTATAGAACACAGTAAAACGCCCTGTTTAGAAAATATTCAACTAATTGATAACATACTGAATGATACAGAAAGACTGCAATACACAAAATACATGGGCATTGGTGAAATACTTCACCCATCAAACAAGAAACAAGCAAGAAGATATTACTGGAAAGAAGACACAAAAGAAGAAATAGATGACTGAAGAAAATCTTAAAGTTGATGGACAAAGGAAAACAGCAAACATAGAAGAATATGATATGATAGATACCAAAATAAGAGATAAATGCTTAAAGGCAAAAGAACATTGGAAATTGGTTCGGCAGGTGAGCATTTAGCAGCTTTGCTACCACATCTCTTGGATTGAATGCCTCTAAATTGGTAAACATTTACAATAACCAAAACAGAGGACTCACAGCAATTGTCTCCAGCTCTTTCTTGCCTAGATTTTTGCCCGCGAGTTTCTGAGTGTAAAGTTCTCTATACTGCTTCAAATTTTCCCGGTGTTTCTTGATGATGTGCCACTTCCACATATTACGTCTGCGTTGCACTGTATATTGTAGAACAACAGCGTATGCATGCTTCCACCTGTGAGACAAGATGTAGTGAAGTATGTCATTGCATCAACATCTCATCTCATCTTAACATACACAGGTTCTAGAAAATATTAGTACACTTACAGATGGAAAATATGTGTACACTTAATGATGCAAAAATATGTGTACTCTTACAGATGCAAAATATTCGTAGTTACAGATGCTTAGACAAATGTTATTGTGATGAGAGAACTAACTTTGACAAGGAGATTGATGTAGCTATGTGAAAACACATGAAGAGCAAAATAATGAAAGTTAGTTGCATGTCCTTAACAGGACCCCATCATCAACTCCAGCATTGTTTTGGATGTTTGTGATTTACTTGGAAATTTGTTTACTAAGTAGTTTTAAAACAAGGAAGAAACATATGTCTTCTTGTTTCTTGTTTTCATAAATTCTGGTAGCATACAGGGAACTTGAGTGGTTATTAATGTGTAATTATTTTGGAATCCCAGGGTACCATGGTAATGAACTATACACAAATGTACAAACATTGAAAATGTACCTGAACTGAGTTACTATTAAAGCTACTTTCATTAACTGTCCTTACTTCTAAAAATTAGGTTTCCTCAACAAATCGACCACAAACTATCCACAATAACCTATTCCTGTATGCAAAATTATGACCACTGCATGAGCTCACAATAAAATACAAATAACACATGCTGGTGTCATAAATTTTATAGTTCTTTAGTCATTTTATGTTGCTGATTAAAAAAAATGTATCATATTTGTTCTGTCAACTCTAGTTTTTTAGATAACTAAAAATGGCCTTCTTAATAGGGCAATTTTTATGTACAAGCCTAGAGTTCGTTTTTTTTTTTTTTTTTTTAAGAGTTAGGTGCCATCAGTGGCATGTTTACTGGAATCTGCATTCATATTTTATTTAATTACTGTGCATTTATTACCTTCATATCAATCAATCAATCAATCAATCATGTGCCATGCCGGAAAGCGTGGGCGGTCATGACTCGCCATTTCACTCGATCACCAGAGCCATGGATCAGTTCAGTGTTCCTGTTTCAACCATGCCATGTGGCCAAGCCATCCAGGTATTTTCCTCTCAGTCTTCCTCTTGGTCGGTTCCCTTCGATCTTGCCAATTGTCACTAAGTTCTTTAATCCATTTCTTCTCATAACATGTCCAAAATATTTTGACTGTCTGCGTCTAATTTCTCTAATCAATTTATGAGTTTCATTTGTTTCCTGTAGTACTTGGTCATTGGTTTTTCTATCTGTCCATGATATTCTTTGTATTTTCCTCAGAAACCACATTTCTGCAGCCATCAGATGTTTTTCAGCTTGACTGCACATTGTCCAAGTTTCACATCCATACAAAAGAACAGGCTCTATGTATCCCCTCAACACTCTTTTTCTCATTTCAATTGACATCTTTTTATTGGTCAGAATGTTTTTCATCTTGCTAAAGGCTACTTTCACCATGGTGATTCTTGTTCTAATCTCTTTAAGGCATCTCCCATCAGATGTTATGACTGTTCCGAGATAATTGTATCGATTCACTTGTTGAAGAATATTCCCATTTACTTATATATTACATTGTGGTACTTCATTCTTCCTAGTGATGACCATAACCTGTGTCTTTTTACAATTTAATTCTAACCCCAGCTGCTCACTGTGTACAACAACCGCATCTACTAATTGTTGCAGATCCTGCGCATTGTCTGCAATCAATACTGTATCATCTGCATATCTAATGTTATTGATGTTTCGTCCTCCCATGCTGATTCCATTTATATCTTCTACATTTCTGAAAATATTTTCACTGTACAGGGAAAAAAGATTTGGAGACATTACACATCCCTGCCTAACACCTCTCTTAATAGGCTGATATTGTCCCACTTCATTATCAATCCTTATGGCAGCTTGTTTCCAATATGTTTTTTTATAAGTCTAATGTCTTTCCCATCAATTTGTAGATCTGCAAGCATATCCACCATGTTGACATGTCTAACTCTATCAAAAGCTTTTGTGTAGTCAATAAAACAAAGATGTATATCCTTGTTTACTTCTATAGCACGTTCAATAACTGTTCGCAGCATATACACAGCATTTACTGTACCCTTTCCTTCCACAAACCCACATTATTCTTCCCCTATTTCAGGTTGTAATTTCTTCCTAACTCTTTGCATGATAATTCGTAGCAAAATCTTTGTGATGTGACTCATTATACTAATTGTTCTATGTCATATAAAACACCAAAAATGTATTAAAACTTTATCATTAGCATTTTTTATCTATGGTCAAGACACAAAAAGCTTCTTTTCGAGGACTTCTTGGAATGTGATATGCGAAGACAGTCATGCTTAAGGGTCCAACATTAAAGTACAATAAAGGACGTGATGATTCCTTGGGTGAGCCTAGTACCAGAGCGCTATGTGTCGGCTCTGCAATTATGGAAGCCTCCTTGGATGGTGGGGAATGCCCATGGTCTACCCCTGCCTTCCCTTGAGGGCTGACCAGGATGTCTTCGGCTGTTCTAAATGGGCCAGCTGAGATGGAGGATAACACCACAACAGTAAGAGTCAAACATCCTAAGAAACCCCCGGGAAGGTTAACCCTGTCTACAAATGCCCGCTGAAGTCGGTTGTGTCAGCCTAACGGCGCAAGAACTCAGCTCTGCTGTAAACAGGCACAATGCAATCATGTCCGAAAAAACAAAAACTCTGGATGAATGAAGAAGAAGAAGAAGAAGAAAAAGAAGAAGAAGAAGAAGAAGAAGAAGAAGAAGAAGAAGAAGAAGAAGAAGAAGAAGAAGAAGAAGAAGAAGAAGAAGAAGAAGAAGAAGAAGAAGAAATGCCATAATGTGATAATCTTAAAGTCCCTGGTATCTCTCTTCCATTGTCTTTATATCTTGGTGAAATCTATTACCCTCCTCACTAAAAGTCGCCAATATTCTCGGAAAAGAAATGTAAATGGTTATGGAGGTAGTGAATTTTACGCTCATGTTGTATCCAAGATTACAATAACTTAACAGCCTGTTTTTAACTAATTCAGAATAAATGTCTGCTTTAAAGTTACCCAGAAAGATTTGCACAACTAAAACAAATGATGACCAGGCTGTGGACAAATGCCTGTATCTAAACAACTAGAGATGCTACAAGCAAATAAATGTGATATTTGGAATTAGTAGGCCTCAATTATGCAAAATCAGGTGTAAAATGTTTGGCACTCAAACAAATTATTTTTGTAGGGCTGTATAATTAATAAATATTTGGTCCATTTATCTGTTAACTCTATCATGGTAAAATTAGTTGCACGTCCTTTACAGGTGGTTCCAATCAACCCCAGCATTTTTTGGCCGTTTGTAATTAACTAGGCAATTTTTATGTTCAGTAGTTTGCCATTGCTTTCTGAACAACTGAAATCAATGCAATGCATTGTGCTTCCAAACTGATCTGCAGCCAATTTCAAAACCTCAACTCAATATGTCGGGGAACTGTCAAACACATTCACTGTCCCTAAGCCCTAGCACCAGCTGTCACAGCACATGTTTTAATATTGACTTCCTTTCTAGGCTACAGTTGTATATTAATTTAAATTGATTCAGATATGTACATACTTTTTCACTTTATAAATTACCAGAATGTACACAAGACGAATGTGAGAGTATCTGGACCGTGTAAGCACCACAGTAGATCCAAAGATGAAGCTGGGAAATTGTGAATGGTGTGTCGACAACCCGTGTGACTACACAAGAAGCGTTGATGAGCTATCAAACAAGGCCAGCAAATAACTAACGGTCCTGGGTAAACAGATAAGATCAACAACGCCTACTGAAATTAATTTAGGATTTTCATTCAATATTAAATTCATAAATTGTATATGTTTAATATTTTGCCAATCATGATCATACCATCATATAATGAACACATAGATTTAATACAAAACATCCTTAATCATTTACCATAACATCATTGAAATGATCCTATCATTCAATTATTCAACATAAAATTTTGGAACATATCATTCATTTACCATCGATACATCATAGAGTGGATGCTAATAAAAATATAAGGATATAATAATAAGTATCTACAATTTCACAAATAATTGACAGAAAAACAAACCATAAGGAATAGACAGAAAACTATTGTATCTAAAAACAACAAATACACATAACATCACAGTTTAAATTTAAGTAAATTACAACACATAACAACACTATCAACCACAATTACTAGGTCAGGATAGAATGAAAGCGTGAGAGAATGATAAATTTATGACATAATACCAGTGCGAACATACATCACATATATCACATTGATGCTGTGACAGTTTGGTTGAATTGTTCTTATTTTGAATTTTACTTGTAAACATATCATTTTGAATTTCACTTGTAAACATATCATTTTGAATTTCACTTGTAAACATATCATCACACATACTACAATGATGTTATAGTGATAATAACTAAATCTTCCTGTTGTACTGTTGTATAGGATAACCTTCTCATACACATGAACGTTACATGCATTTCGATTGTGTACGGCAAAAAGAAAGGTTAATATGCAATCTCTTATTGTAATGGCAGAACAACAGTAAAGATCCCGATTCTTTACTCTGTAAAGATACCGATTATCGATTACCGAGATAAGGATTGAAGACTAATACAGAGACACAAGTCAGAGTTAGCAACAATGGTGTCCACAAGAGGAAAATGAAGCAACAATGGTGAAGAAACAGACAGTAATGAAAAACAGTATTGCATGGCGGTATCTAGTTATACTGTTGATACTATAACATAGTATTGTAAATTTTGAGGTATCATGAATGTATATATTATTATAGTAAGAACACACACTTACACCTTGTCAACATAATGAACATTGGTTTATAAACAGAAAGAACTACATCCAGAATTACGAAGAAGAAGTAAACAATCTGAGTCAGAGACAGAGCTACAAAGAAGAGACACTACAAACTAAGCCCACAAGTACACAATACAAATAACAACTAAGGCAGCAAACCCCACTGGTCAAACAAATGAGGTAAAGAAAAGTCAAATGGTAGCCTGGAATGACAAGTTGGCAAATATAGCAGATGAAGAAGTCATATACATAATATAAAGACATTCCACATATCAAACACCAATAATAATAATAAAGAGAGTAATGGTACCTGTTAATCACACACATACCTCATTCGGACGTAATGGCCTTGGTAGGTTTGGAGATGCTCATACCCTCATTCGGGCGTAATGGCCTTGGTAGGTTTGGGGATGCTTGTCTACAGGGCAAATGAGGAACTACTATGGGGAGGCCAAGGGACCTTATGAAACTCATAGGATAGTTAGCCCAGCCCTCCCATAGGCTGTGGCTACATGACATCTACAAGGGTAGTAGATAGAAGTGTGTGTCCAACATAAAGAATTTTTTTCCCCATTGATTTTGTGTAGTGGTTAATGGAATACCATACCATCATATTATCACAAACAGAGAATATGTATGTAGGAATATATGAATATAGAATGTATTTATGAAATGACTAAAAACTGGTAATATTGCCACATGTCATAGGAATAAGAAACCGAATAGACTATGAAAATGGTTGCACCATTTTCAAAAACGGGAAAGGGGGGGGGGGGGCATACTGCCATGTAGCAATTTAAGCTCTACAACATTAAACTTACAGGTTAATAGAAGGCTTACAGTAAAAGAACAACAATGGGAAAAAGTGAGAACAATTCACATAACAACAGTTAACTGACACACACTGATAAAGCGAGTAAAGCAGATCAGAGCACATGATGATGATGAATAGCACTAAGGGAAACCACTCAGGAAGGTGCATATCACGTGACCGGAACAGCCTAGTTCACGAGAAAAGAAACACCTGGAGTTAGTCAGTTCTGTGGGTTGACAGAGAGAGGAAGGTTTAAAAGATTCTCTACTGTGAGGAAGTGTTTTCCATATTATAAGTTGTGAAAGACTTGTGTAATTGTTACAATGACGAATAGAGGTTGTAATGGCGTGTAAAAGCACAGAGTTCTATATAACGATGGCCATCGATCTAACAGCAAGAACCTGCGAAGGGCAGTTGTGTCAAGCCAGTTACCCGCACTGCACGGAAAGTGTTCGCAGTCGAACATAGAATGTCAACTCAAGGTCACTGCTCGCCAACCACTAAGAAGATATGTAAGTGAGTGTTCTTTAGCTATGCAGTATTCCTGAGTACCGTGGAATGATAGGCCATGGCACAGATTGTTTAATCTGAGCATTCACGAATTGTAGTCAGCGACAAGATTTATATTATTACTGACATTTATTATGAACCACCTGCCCTCCCAGCAATATGGGAACTGGTGATACTGTCTGCTATCGCATTCATATGTATTAAAGTAAGATTATCAAGGATGCCTGTGGTTGCTTGAGTTCCTTCAATTGCTTCTGTGAATCTGCTATGCTTTTTGGACGAGCGACAAAAAAGGTGTGGCATACATGTTGTAGTGAGTCAACATGTCATTGGCGGACGTGGTTTTCCACATAAAAAAGTGGACTAGCCTTTTGGGGAGCCAAGCTTAGCCTGTGAGACATCTGCAGGAAACAGTCTTCAAGGAATCTTGTGTGTGAAACAGAGGTTGCAACTTCTACCAGATCCTCCTCAGGAAGAAGAGGTTAATTACTGACTGTGTTTTCCCAAGGAGATTCAAGTTCTATGGAACTAGAATTGTGCGAGGAAGAAATGTGCATTGACAACAATGTGTAAGAATAGAGGCAAAGAGGTCAGACCTAACACTGGAGAGATGCTTGCTTGCTTGTGTTCGTTGGCTTGAGCTCCAACGCGAAGTCCTGTATGTCGGATGAAGGCATCCTGTTGTCCAACATCAGTGTGATGTCATACAGGACTGAGGTTTGCGTGAGTATCCATTGTCCCATGTCTGGCTTATTGGTGTGCAGACTGGTGGTTCCTCGCCGTACAGGCAGACACTCTCCGACTTTGGAGGAAACACTGGAGACAAGAGAGGACTAAACTATGCACGCAACAATGGTGCAAGAATTATTTCAAGGGAGCTTATGTGTAATTGTCTGCACACACATCTAGTGGTGTGAATGGCTATTTGTTATAACTCTCATCAAGTGCCATGCTGATAAGTATGGGCGGTCATGTTTTGCCATCTCACATGATCACCAGAGTCATGGATCAGTTCTGTATTCTTGTCTCGACCATGCAATGTGGTCAAACCATCCAGGTATTTACTTCTCTGCCTTCCCCTTGTTCTGTTCCTCTCAATCTTGCCCATTTTCACCAAGTTCTCTCATTTATATCTTCATTTAATGTGTCCAAAAACTTTTGACTGTCTACGTCTAATTTCTCTAATCAGTTTATAGTTTTCATTTGCTTCTTGTGGGACTTGCTCATTGGTTTTTCTGTCTGTACATGGTATTTGCGGGCCTCCCAAGCCGGTTAGTCAAAGGGTAGAGAACAGACAAAGAGAAAAACGCTGGTCCTCCAGGTTGGGGGTTGAAGCGTAGGGTTAACATCCCCACCTTTGTAAAAACCTTTTTTGTTACGAAACAGATACATGAGCCTCGATATCGGACTGACTTATCTGGACAATGACCTTGGAACGTTAAAGGACTTTTGAGATTTGGAACATGGAATGTACGGACACTATATCGAGCTGGAGCGGCCGAAGAACTAACCCGGGAGCTGGTTGAATATCAAATGGATATAACAGCAATTCAAGAAATAAGGTGGCCAGGAGAGGGTACTTTAGAGCAAAATGGAATGATTATAATATATGGAGGAAACACCCAAAATAAACATGAATTAGGAACAGGATTTGTCATCAAAAAAGAGTTATGGGGGAATGTTTTAAACTTTAAAGCTGTTAATGACAGGATTAGTAAATTACGAATAAAAGGTAAATGGAAAAATATAACGATGATTAATGTACATGCACCTACTGAAGAGAAAGAAGATGATATTAATGAAGACTTTTATAATGATCTGGAAGATGTCATAGAAGAAACCCCCAAACAGGACATCCTGATTGTGCTGGGAGACTTCAATGCAAAAGTAGGTAGAGAGCAAACTAATAAAAAAGTGGCCGGTATGGAAAGCCTACATACAACTTCAAATGATAATGGATGGAGAATCATCAACCTGGCAGAAGCCAAAGGACTGCAGATTAGCAGTACCAGACTACAAAGAAAGAATATACACAAACAAACTTGGAAATCATGTGACAATAGAACCTATAATCAAATAGATCACATTTTAATTAACAACAGAAATGCATCAAACATACAGCAAGTTAGAAGTTATAGAGGAGCTGAGTGCCACAGTGACCACTTCCTCGTTGGAGCAAAATTTAAAATAAAACTTAAGAGAGCTTTCTATACTAAATTACAAAGATTACACCCAACATATAACATAGAAAAACTACAAGAAATTACAGTCAAAGAGAAATTTACAGATGAAATAAAATGTAAACTTGAAACTCTGCAAAACCCCTTTGGAGGAAAGCGTTGACCAAACTTGGTTGAACATCAAGAATACAATTCAATCTACCGCAGAAGAATGTCTCGGTGTGTTAACCACGCATAGAAAGAACAGATGGATCAGTCAAAAATGTGAAGAAGCAGTCATTAGGAAAAAGAATGCCAGACATTTATGGTTAAATGACATCAACAACTCAAAACAATGTTTTCCCGTGATGAATTTGAATAACGAAGACACAAACAATAGATTGCACGATTTATTGCCTGGCATATTTCGCTGCATCTCGTCAGGTACATACTGCAGAAATCACACAACTTACGTGAATTAATTAGATAAATCCTTCAAACTGAAATATACACATGTTCGCACAGTAATGTCGATTGTCTACCACGGTAATTTTAAACTGACTAACATGTCTTTCTGCTTACACAAGGACGGCTTACAAAGGTTGATTAGGATAGCTTCAGCAAACTTTAACAATCGACTACTTTGTGTGTTGAACAACACACGGAAGGCACTGTCTCTTTCAACCACGTGGCCACTCTCGAGCACATGTCTCCCGACCGAAGAAGCCAGATTTTTCCGGTGTGTCGGCCTGCCTAGGCTACCATCTTCTGTGTGTAGTATCTTGTCCAACCAATTCGGAATATGTTCCGAAACCCTGCAATGTAACTGTCGCTCAGTTCTGCCTATGTAGATGGCCTCGCATCTGCATGTAAATTGGTAAATACAATTTGATTTGGCGTACAAAGCTACAGGTTCTTTTACTGCTGGGACTGGGATCGGTGTGTTTCTGTACCTGATGACTAGAGATGCAGCACAGAATGTTCGCTCGACTGCTGTGGTGAGCCGGTCCCGCAGACGTTGCATTACGTCATCTCCTCGGAAGGTTAGCTGGATGAATACTTTGAGTTTAGGGACTGTAGTTACTTCTGATTTCGGTTTGGGCTGTTGGCAGTGGCGCTTTATAAATCCTGTGGAGTACCCATTCAGGTTTAAGGCATTCTTCAGAGTTTTAAATTCCTCTGTCAGTGTGTCCTGGGTGCATATCTTCCTAGCACGGTCAAACAGGGTCCGTACTAAGCCCCGTTTGTACTGGACAGGTGCGAAGCTCTGAAAATTTAAGTATTGGCCTGTCCATGTTTCTTTGCGGTACACCGATCTTTGAATTGTGCCATCTGCTCTACGTCTCATTAGGATATCTAGAAACGGCAACGCTTCGTTGTGTTCGTGTTCCATAGATAAAGAGATGTTTATATGTGTCTCGTTCATTGTGGCCTGGAACGACGTTGCTTGTAGCTCGTCTGTGGTGATAATTAGTATATCGTCCACGTAACGACGGTAAAAGGCCAAGTTATTGATTTCCGAGGATCTCTTTTCTTCTAAGTGTGCCATGAAGATGTCCGCTAGAATAGGTCCAAGTGGGCTCCCCATGGCCACTCCGTCAATTTGGCGATATGACTTGTTTAGAAAGTTGAATTGTATGTTGGCAGTACATAATTTTAATAGCCTCTCTAGGATAGCTGATGGTATGCCTAGTTTTAGTTGTTTGTCTCTAATGCGTTCGCTTATTATATTCACGGTCTCATCTAATGGAACGTTGGTGAATAAAGAGGCAATATCCATGCATGCCATGTGTTTGTTGTTTATGTCCATAGTATCCAATAACTCCACCAGTTCGAATGTATCCCTGAGTGTTCTTGGATCGAAGGACTGTCGTACTGGCTTTAAAATTTCAGCTAGCCATCTCGCCATTCGGTGTTGTGCCGAGTTAACCATGGAAAGGATCGGTCTTAGTGGGATGCCGGGCTTGTGAAGCTTGGGTAGACCGTACATCTGAGGTGTTTGGGAGCCACGCGGTGTGAGCGTTTTTGCAGTGGCCTCACTGATGAGTCCTGCATTCACAAGTGACTGGATTTCTTTCCTCATTTTTGCATCCAGGTCCTCCGACTTGTTGACTGTTTGCTCTACTCGGAATTTAGATGCGTCTGATAATATATCATCCATTTTTCTCTGGTAGTCTGATATGTCCATCAGTACTGCACCACTCCCTTTGTCAGGTTTTAATATTACAAGGGTTTTGTTGGCCTTTAACGCTTTTAAGGCAGTAAGGTGTTCGTTGGTCAGCGGACATGTCTGTTTAGAGGGGGTTGTGCGATACTGGTGTTCTAAATCTACCAGTTTGGCCTTCAGCCACCCGACTGACTCAGTAGAAGTAGGTGATAACTTGGAGACTTGATCAAACAACATTTCAAATTGTGCTTTCGACTCAACACGGTTAATGTGTTTGGGCTTTATGCAGAATTTTAATCCGTATGCAAGGGCCTCCGTTTCAATGTTGTTGAGTACGTACGACGATAAGTTCCTCACATATTTCTCTGGGTTGTCTAGTACTGACGTAGTTATCTTTTCAGTGCTCAGTGATTTGTTGAGGCGAGCATTCTCTGCGATTTTCACCTTGTACACTGTTTCTGTACAGAATTTGGTGAACTTCAAGTAGCCATACAAGCTCAATTCTTTGGTGACGTAGGACAGGACACACTGACAGAGGAATTTAAAACTCTGAAGAATGCCTTAAACCTGAATGGGTACTCCACAGGATTTATAAAGCGCCACTGCCAACAGCCCAAACCGAAATCAGAAGTAACTACAGTCCCTAAACTCAAAGTATTCATCCAGCTAACCTTCCGAGGAGATGACGTAATGCAACGTCTGCGGGACCGGCTCACCACAGCAGTCGAGCGAACATTCTGTGCTGCATCTCTAGTCATCAGGTACAGAAACACACCGATCCCAGTCCCAGCAGTAAAAGAACCTGTAGCTTTGTACGCCAAATCAAATTGTATTTACCAATTTACATGCAGATGCGAGGCCATCTACATAGGCAGAACTGAGCGACAGTTACATTGCAGGGTTTCGGAACATATTCCGAATTGGTTGGACAAGATACTACACACAGAAGATGGTAGCCTAGGCAGGCCGACACACCGGAAAAATCTGGCTTCTTCGGTTGGGAGACATGTGCTCGAGAGTGGCCACGTGGTTGAAAGAGACAGTGCCTTCCGTGTGTTGTTCAACACACAAAGTAGTCGATTGTTAAAGTTTGCTGAAGCTATCCTAATCAACCTTTGTAAGCCGTCCTTGTGTAAGCAGAAAGACATGTTAGTCAGTTTAAAATTACCGTGGTAGACAATCGACATCAACAACGTCCAAAAGGAAGAGCATTATAGAAATGAATGTAAAGAGGCTACAAAAATAGTCCGACAGCAGAAGAGAGAATATATGAGTAATATAATCAAAGATATGGAAACTAATCACCAGAAAAATGAATCCAGAAATTTTTTTAAAGAACTGAAGTCAATGAAACGAGGGCACCAACACAACACATATGGTTTAAAAGACAAAAATGGGAATATGATAAATAACAATGAGGAAATGTGCAACACATGGAAAGAATATTTTGTTGAATTACTAAATTGTGAAGCTCCAAATAACATTTTCCCACAGGAAGAGGTTCTAACATGCGAACCACAAATTGAAGAACCTACATTTGAAGAAATCCTATATGTAATCACACGACTTAAAAACAATAAGGCAACTGGGACTGATGGAATTGCTGCTGAATTTATAAAGGCAGGTGGCCATGCATTACATCTAAAGCTATACGAACTAATAATAAAAATCTGGAGGACAGAAGAATTACCCCATGACTGGAAAGAGTCATTATTGATACCTATCTTTAACCCTTTACAGGGCATAGCGGCCATTACCGGCCGATGGCATAAAACGAGCGTAGCGGCCGATTGCGCCCGATACTATTATGCATTGTAAAAACGCGATCTCTCGGCTTTCGGACACTTCCGACGGCTACTTTCACTTTCGCCAACAGCTTGACAACATGGCCGCCATTTGTAAACGCGCTACAATGAATTTGAATGGACTTTTTTTGATAGTTTTCGGGATTTTTACGTTGTTTTTCAAAATGGATTTCGGCGATTCTTCAAGTGATAGCCGAGATTTCGCTCTGTTCAATTTAAATGACATTAAAGGGCACGAAGTTGATTATTAATCGGAGCTAGATATCAGTGCAAAGCGTTACTTTGCATTAGCAGTCGCCAGTCGGACTTTAAAGAAAGTGATTATGATTCTGAAAATGTGTTTGTAAATTGCCGTATAGGTGACGGAAAATCACAAATAACATGCCGTATTTCGTAAATATTTGTGTTCATATATGGATTACCGGCAACAATCACGTGAGTAACATATTCTGCATGCTTTTCCCTTCATTGTGTTGTTTATTTAACTAAAATCGGTTGACTAACACCTTATTTGTGATGTTTTTACTAACGCGACCCAAAATTTTACAGAACCTGAAAAAATCTTGCCCGTTCAGGGCTACAAAACGGACAAGCGTCTGCCCTGTAAAGGGTTAAGAAAGGAGACAAGTTCCAATGTGGAAATTATAGAGGAATATCACTACTGTCCACAAGCTATAAGATACTATCCGCAGTATTACTAAATAGACTAAAACCATATTCAGAAGACATTTTAGGTGACTACCAGGCGGGTTTTAGACAAAACAGATCAACAATAGATCAGATATTTATCTTACGACAAATAGCCGAGAAAAATTGGGAATATAAAAGAGATCTCCATAACATTTTTGTGGATTTTAAAAAGGCTTATGATAGTGTCCATAGGAATAGTCTATGGAATGCTATGCAGGAATTTGGAATACCAAGGAAGTTAATCAACATGACCAGACTATGCATGGAAGATACTTATAATATAGTAACATATAAAGGCAGGAAATCAGACCCCTTCCAAATAACATCTGGCTTGAAACAGGGTGATGCACTATCGCCGCTACTCTTCAATCTGGCTCTAGAGAAAGTTGTAAGGAAGGTAAAGGAGGAATGTGATATTGGAGGAACATCCAAGCTGCTTGGTTATGCAGATATAGATATTATAGGGCAAAGTGAACAAAAGACATTGGAAATATTGACTCACTTAAAGGAAAAAGCCCAACAGATGGGGCTGGTTATCAACCAAGATAAGACAGAATATATGGTAATTTCAAGAGACGGAATGGCTAAAAACTCTGGCCACATACAAATAGATAATATGACCATTAAAAGAACGGAAACATACAAATACCTGGGTACAATCTTCAACTGCTCCAACATCATAAGGGAAGAAATACAAACTAGAATCAACTCTGGAAATAAGATATACTATGTACTACAACATCTACTAAAATCAAAGGCACTATCTCGTAACACCAAAATCACAATATACAAAACACTGATCAGACCAGTTGTGCTGTATGGCTCTGAAACCTGGAGTACAACGAAAGGAGACAAAGCCTTGTTACAACCTTTGAGAATAAAGTTTTAAGACGCATCTTTGGACCCATTAGGGATACACAAAGTGGAGAGTGGAAAAGAAGAAGTAACAAAGACATTAATAATCTGTTTAAGTCCCCGCTAATCACTGGTATCATGAAGGCCAATAGACTACAATGGCTGGGGCATATAGAAAGAATGGAAGATAATAGGGAAACAAAACTCGCTTACACTCAGGAAATAAATGACCGTAGACCCCGAGGTAGACCAAGAAGGCGGTGGAGAGATAATACATATACAGACCTACAAGCACTTGGAATCAACGACTGGCAAGAGAAGGTCCACCAGAGAGACAAATGGAGACGGATTGTATCTGCAGCAAAGAACCTCAATGGCTCGGAACGCTGAAGAAGAAGAAGAAGAAGATGAAGAAGAAGAAGAAGAAGAAGAAGACATGGTATTTGCGTTTTCCTCAGACACCACCTTCCCACTACCATCAGATGTTTTTCAGCTTGTCTGCTCATTGTCCATGTTTCATATCTATATAAAAGTACAGGTTCTATTTAGCACATCAACACTCTTTTTCGCGTTTCAAATGGCATCTTTTTATTGGTCAGTTTGTTTTCTATCTTGCAAAAGACTACCTTCACCATGGCAATTCTTGTTCTAATCTCTGAGGGAATGGAAAGGAGAAGAGGGGTTCCCTGAACACTTTCCACAATCTCTACAATATTTATATGAAAACAACTCCTACAACGGTCAGTTGGGACTAAAATGTTGACTTCTCATCCTTGATTTGGGGGTGTAATTTACATGTACCTCTGCAGTCGGACTGGGTTCACCTGATGGTGAATGACAGTGGTAATAGGAAAAACTAATCCATGCACAAAAATTAGCCCAGTGCACTGGAAATAGTAGCATGTATATCGACTACTCATGATTTCAAAGTGAGTGAATGTAAAAACATTAATGTAAGTTATGTTTAATTGCTATATGTGTTTTATTACTAAAATACTCTGTCAGAGAGAAGGAGATGCCAATGATTTCAACCAACTTACATACCTGAGTTGATCAATCAAGGAGAATTAAACACCTGTGCTGTTACTATCATTGTTCCTCAAGCTTTTGATTTAAATAGATCTCACTGTAGACTTCTATTAGCCACACAGATCAAGCCAGAATGCACATGGCTGACAAAAACAAGAGTTTCAATTTGGAAACTCAATACTGAAGCGAGAAACGGTAGCGGTTCTCGCCGCGTCTGTAACTTAGGGGTATGTGAGCCAGTCGCTCAGAAAGCAATGGCAAACTACTGAGCGTAATCTTGCCTAGTACATCAACAGTAGCTATAAAATGCTGGTGTTGACTGCAACATCCTGTAAGGGATATGCAATAAAAAAAAATACTGAAGAGCAAGACAAGAACCAGACAAACATATTGATAGAGGCTAAAATTCTTAAATGACAGGATAGTAGCCTGTGACCATTGTTTTCTTTTAAGGATTATAACTTAAATTGAGAACTATGTGTCAAGGTCATATTGACAGATATCAAAAATCCCAGATACCTCATCAGTTGAACTGATCAACCACCATCAGCAATTCCAGGTCATCTGTAATACATATTCAATGATCCATGTCCTAAGCCCTTAGACCACAATCAATAACCAGCTTCTGTATTTCAGGTCATCATATGAACTGCACTGAACTCTGTCAGGCTCTTGTTATCCATCACAAATTTCATTGGTCTGACTGACCCAATGACCTGGGACAGAGCTGTCAAGAACTTAAATAACCATCTTTCTAAAGTTGACGCAGAAATAATCATACCACCTAGCAAACTGGAGGCAGCATAATTTCCCCAAGAAGTGATATCTGAAGAATCAGACACGAGAATTCCTGTATCCTAAGAAATCAAATCAAGAATCATTTCACTAGATGTGCAATTGTTCAGTGGGCTGACCAAATACAATGTGTCCTCAGACAAACTTCACACTCTATTGTTGAGAGATACTTGTCTAAATCCTATTCTGTTTGGTGTTTACAAAACTCATCATGTGGGTGAGTTTAATTGCCCTAGACCATAATTTGTTTGGAGCTTATAAAAATCCCACAGAATGAGATCTGCTGACCCTATTGGTGTTAATAATACAAACATACAGTAAATCAGGGGAAACAAAAGATAGCTCGAACCAGATCTAATTATTCTCATGCCATCTCCCCTTGAAACCTGCTAATATTGTCACAGTAAAACAAATAAACCAGCACAAAATAGCAATAATATACAAACCATGCTTTAGAATTACCACTGTATGGTACATCTGGTCTGGTTGCCATATATTTATTGCGCAAGCTCATCCTCTCCAATGACTCCAAAATTTCCAGTATGTCATCAAACTGGGCATAAGAAGGCATCTGATCACAATCAACGTTCACATCCAAACACAATTATTTCTAATGAAGCTTCTACAAACTGATAAGTGTTGCATCACAGAAAACAGATCCTAAGCTCAGCTGTTTATAATATCATATTGTTGTTATCCACAGACACTGAGTTGTCAATACTTGGCAGCCTGATCACATTATTATGGAGTTGCTGGCTTGTTGTTAGCTGATCCAGGGGGCAGAATTGTGGACTTCACCGACAGATTTTCAATATGGATGATATGTGATTGTATTATTCAGGATTAGTCACTCTTTCACTATAACGTGTAATTGCTAGGACATTATGATGATACTGTCACGATCGCAGACCCAAAGTAGGTTCACTCTGTTCCACTATTCTGCCCGTCCTCTCACTGTTTCTCCTCTCACTGCTTCTGATTGTCCTATGCATGCATAACTGTTTTCTTTCCCTGAACAAGTTTTTAATACCACTGAGATCACTTCCATGATCCTATCTGGTACAGTGCTTTTACATGCCAAGATTTCACAGTCAGGATCTCAGTTTTTCTGCTGACTGCAGTTTTCACCACTCACAGTTACATGCCATTCAGGTTTTATTTATGCATTCTTTGTGGCAAAACATTATGTTTAACATACACAGGATATCAGTTCTGTTCTAACACCTTCAATTAGAAATAACAGATCCTTGAGTTTAAATCTCATTAGCACAGTTGGCTGGAACAACAAGGGGTACAACTCCTTATGGATTTTTAAAATGTTAAGTTATCAGGAGAAAAAGAGTTTTGAGGGGATACATAGAGTCTGTTCTTTTGTATGGATGTGAAACTTGGACAATGTGCAGTCAAGCTGAAAAAACATCTGATAGAACAAGGCAAAAGTACTCAACATGACAAAACACTGATATTACCCTATTATAAATTACACCAAGCATTCTCGATTGAGAAATATCTCATGGCAGTTAAAATGTAAAGAATACTATGAACGGCCAGAAAAATGAATGAAACATTCCCAGAAGAAACAAATAAAAACAGTAAATTGATTTGAGATATGTGATGCAGACAGTCAAGATTCTACAGGCACATTATGAGGAGAACTAAACATGAAGACTTAGTGACAACTGATGAAACAAATGCACAGGAAATACAAAGTGATCAATACGTAGTTAGTCTGGCCAGTGTATAATGGGGACATGAGCACAGACCTGACACAAAGACTGGTGATTGTGAATAACGAAGACACAAACAATAGATTACACGATTTATTGCCTGGCATATTTCGCTGCATCTCGTCAGGTACATACTGCAGAAATCACACAACTTATGTGAATTAACTAGATAAATCCTTCAAGTTGAAATATACACATATTCGCACAGTAATGTCAATTATCTACCATGGTCATTTTAAGCTGACTAACATGTCTTTCTGTTTGCACAATTCTGGCTTGCGTTGATTGTTCATAATTGCTTCTGCAAATTTTAACAAGCGAGTATTTTGTGTGTTAAACAACACGCGAAAAGCAGTGTCTCTGTCAATCACATGGCAGCTCTCGACAATGTGCCTACCAATTGAAGACGCCGGGAGCTTCCGGTGTGTCGGCCCCACGAGGCTAGCATCTCCTGTGTGTTGTATCTTGTTGACCCATTGAGGTATGTGTTCTGACACTCGTTTGTTAAGCTGTCTCTCTGTTCTACCAATGTAGAAGGCCTGGCATCTACATGTGAATTGGTAAATACAATTGTTTGTGGTGTACAGAGGTGATTGTGTCAGATGCCAGACCAGGACCACCAGTGCTTATCAGCATGCCACATGATGATGATTCTCAGTAAATCCAGGATATTGGCACCCTCTTTCTTCAAAACAACATCACTGGTGCACAACAGAAATGTGTATCATTATTTCAGCAAGGGAACATTGTGTCATTCATTATACAACTGAGCAAACTACCATGACAGCAGAAATTTGTACATTTTTAATGCATATCTGCATATATCTTTTTTTTTCCTGTCTCTTTCTTTCTCTCTATATCTCTCTTTTTCTTTTTTTTCCACCCTTCTTACTGAACGAACCAGAGTAAAAGTGTGGTTTTTAAGCAAAATTACAAAGAATTAATTTTCATGTCTGAAAAGATTATTCATACCTGATCTTTGGAGAGATTCATGGTAATTTCATCAAACACTAAGGTCAACTGTATTTTGGGGAGAGCCAGATTCATCAACTCAGGTTTGGTATTTAGGCGCAGGTGTGCCACAGCGGAGATTGGCTGAAACACTGAGGGTCAAGGGAACAGCCAGTCAGTCATTTGATCACTCAGTGATTGTTATTACCTACCAATGTTGTAAATACAATTACAAGTGTGCTGCAGCAAAGACTGTCTGAAACAATGAGGGGCAAGACAATATGATATCAACAGGTGCTCCATTCTCTTCTTCAGTAGTCAACAAAGAATTCCCATACTGATGGTACCAGTGGCTGCCTGACAGAACCCCCGCCTGCACCATCTTGTCCTGCACTATCTTCTCTGTGTTGAATGTCGTAGAGACCATGGTGAAACAGCGTCACCAGATGTGGGTCTTTTGTTTTGCTGCATTTTCCACCAGATCCCTGAGAGGCTTCACCACATCAGCCATGGCATAATATAGCTAACCACCCAAAGAAGCAGCAGCAGCCAGTCTATCATCCTGTTCATTTCTCACACATCCTCATGCCCTGGGCAGAAAATCCATATTCTCTTGACCTTCATCTGATCAAATAACGCAAGCTCCTCCATGCAGAACATGTCAAATTCTATTCTATGAATCATGCTTCACATGACCGTCACATACATAACACTGTGATGGCACTGTTACTGCCTCAACACTGATTCTCATGCTGGAAGTTGTGATATCATATCACACCAAACTCTCCATTTTAACAACTGTCCCTTAACCTTTGCAATAAAACACATTCCATTTACCATGCACCCATCTGTGTATATTATCACATCACTTGGCCATAAGTTGTCACTTATCAGCTGTCGCACAGACACCTCTGTCTCACTCGCAGTCAATTCCTGACACCCTCAGGCCAATGTCACTATCAATTTATGCAAGGCTCACTGTTTTTCTGGCACAATCTTACCAATTTTGCAGACATGTCTAATTGTATCTCCAGCCTGTGTCATCCAAGAACTGCCTCTCTTCAACATGTGTCTCCTAGTGTCAACCACTGCCTCATACAGAGGCTGCTCCTTGTCAGCTGCCACCAAAAGGTACATTTCTGCTTGTGCTTATCAAATATAGACAGCACAGCAAATATATGATGCATGCACACAATGGGTGTGCCCTTGTGCAACTCAAAATAAGTCTCATGGTCTCATGTTGCATGTGTTCCAGCTTCTCCAGCTGGCTATGCAATACTGTCAGCATTCCCAGATCACACGCAATCAGTGAAAGAATTAATTGTTGGTAGAGTATTATGAGGGTTTCCCTGGCCTAGGGGTTAGCAACTTTCTCCATAATTCCGTTTATCCACGTGAGCAAACGCAGCTGCGTGAGAATCGGTAGCGGTTCTCACCGCACCTGTTACTTACAGGATATGTGAGCCGGCCGCTCAGAAAGCAATGGCAAACTACTGAGCGTAATCTTGCCAAGAAATCAACAACAGCGGTAAAATGCTGGTGTTGACAGCTATGTCCTGTAATAGGATATGGGGGGGGAAGAGTATGTATAAAAAGTCTGTTCTAAGTCCGCCAGTTGATATCACTTTTAATGCATTGTGTGTTCCTTCCTGAAATTTGACACCACCTCTCCCACATGTTCCCTGAAAGACAAACTTCTGTCAACAGTTATTCCAAGATATTTAATTGTGTTCTCTCTCTTGATCACTCTATATACAGTGATGTGCGGGTTCTCTTCCCTAATAATTTGGTTATTGGAAGAGCATGAAAACGCCGCTGCATTGCCAGTTTTTGTGCACCATACAGGGTCAAGAGAGCAGAAAGTCAGATACCAGAACTCCAGAAATAAAATACTGTACTCTACAACGTTAAACATCATACAAAAGGGGAACAAACCAGACATTATTATTGCTTATGTGGTTGTTTCGGTAGTTCTGTGTGGGATTAGTGCAGAAACATTCTGACATGGGCACATACATGAACATGACACAAAAAAAACAAGGACAACACTAAATTGTGAATGATACTTCTTCAAAAAGTTGAACCAGCTATCAGTGAAATGCATTGATTCCTTATATATTGAGGACTAATCAGTTACAAATTGTTAAAGAGAGATAGGATTACTTCAAGTATATTAAAAGAAATGACTGTGGCTCAAAGAATGGTGCGGCTCTGACGTTTCGATGATGTTACTGTGAAAGGAGAGGGGGTATTGAAAGTTTTCAGCAAAGTCATGGAGACAAACATGGGTTCACTTCATGAAAGAAAAGATGAAAAAACAATCCTAACAGCGAATGCAGACTCACTCTCCAAAGAAGTCATAGAAACTGAAGCAAACATTTTTGCACAGAAAATGATAGTTGAAGGTGTCTGTAACCACCAAGGGAGTTTTGTTAACACAGAGTTCCTGGCAGCAGAAACAGCAACATGAGTAATTCTCCTGTGTGACAAGCCATGGTCCCACACTGCAGCTTACACTAAGGCTCCTCACAAACAATTAAACTGGGTTTTCAACAGACCAAACAATTAGTATCTATTTGCAAAGATAACGATATGGTAGCTCATGGATGAAGTCAACAACTGACTTTAGTACTCTGGTGGCACCATCCCTTGACAAGTGATAGCACAAGCTAATGCTTGTCATCTCAGCCTCACAAGTTACTGGGTTTGATTCCCAGCAAATGTCTGGACATTTTTACAAGATCCATTGACTTATAATATCAAATGTCCCCTATCTACTGTGTGGTGAGATTGGATAACTAGCAATTCTGGATTGTGGATAACAACAGGAGTCCAGTGTGCAGATCTGGAAGTTAACATCCCACTGCTGATGGAAATCAGACCAATGACAGACCAACTGGCACTTCAACAGCTGATGAGTCAATATGACTGTGGCTGCTTTTACTTCCCAGAAGATGTACAAGTACCTTCCTCAGGGGAAGGGTTCAAAACATGACCACCAAGCCAGCAGAGTGTGCTAGCCACTGAACTACTGCTGCACCTTGTTTTCTGGATATTTTATCAACCTTTAATTTATCTCTTAATATGCATCACACTATCTTCAAGTTTTCCTTTCTCTGGTTCCTATTACTTTCTCCCAATACTGCATTTCTCATTCTTTACCGACTTCTTTAGTGATTACTCACAATGCTGAAGGTTTGACTTGCTTCCTAGTTTTGGGATACTGTCGGCCAAGGCACTCTAGTGGCAAGAAAAAATAGCAGTCAGTCAGCTACTGTCACTGTGTTATCTATCTTTTACTGGCAAATAAGTTTGTTTATGGTATAGTGTGTGTGTGTTTGCAAGCTTGTGCATGCAGAGCTTTGTTTATATTGAAAGCGAGAATGAGAAAGACAGATAGAGTTTTGCTAGCAATAATGTTTGTTTGCCAAACCTCGGTCATTTCATATCCTTGTTTTATCGTGAATATCTAGAATGACTTTCCTGACATTCTTATTCTTCTTCTTATGCTTTTTACGCCAGCTGGAGTATATGGCTCAACAAACTCATGTCAACCACCCCAATCTAGCCATCTCCTGCAACTCCCTCCATGTCCTCCTCATAATATTAATTTCTCCAGTTCTCTTGTTCATGTGTTCTTAGGTCTCCTCTGTTTCTTGTGCCCTGTGAGATCCAGAGACAGGAGTTTCTAGTTATACTATTAACAGGTGTTCTCAAAGTGTATCCTTTTTTATTCTTTAATTTGCTTGAAATTTGTCTATAATTGCAATTTTGTCTCTTGTATGAATGTAAATTGCATGGCATAAGTGCGTGGCATCCTAATTTCTGTGGTGCACCTCCTGGCTGCTTGCCTCCATCTTCAGCACCTTTCTTTTACTACAGTATTCTGTGGTCTTATTGAGTCTGTCTGTCTGCGTGCGTGTGTGTGTGTGTGTGTGTGTGTGTGTGTGTATGCATGTGTGTATGTATGTATGTGTGTACACACGTGTCTGTGCATGTATGTACTACATAAATATCTAGAGAAGCAGGTTTTACGTGCCAGACTTGCCATCGCCTCTTCTCCTGTTAGTGAAAACTGTTCTGCCACGTGAAGGCCAGTAGTCGCACTTTTGCTGCCAGAGGTGATGAATGCACTAGCCATAGGGATATTTTGCCAGGCTGGGCGCTCACCCCAAGTCTGCGCCCCTGGCTGATATAACAGCAATCTGGAGCCAATATGTGTCCCAATCTGTGCCCCTATCTTTTTAAATTGCTGTAATTTGCTTATTTCTCTCCATAAGTTCCACATGAGTGATTCTGTCACATCACTTGTGTCCTATTCTGTGCAGGCACCATTTAATGAATGTCTGTGGTTTATTTCAAATTGTTTTAGTTGATTCCATGTGTCTGATCCATACAGCAAAACTGATTTGATGTTAGAGTTAAATATTTTAAGTTTGGTACTAGATTTAATTTCTTCTGACTTCCATAATTTGTCCCAGTCCTATGATAGCATTTCTTGCTTTGTGTATTTTTATTTTAATAACTCTATCTGTTCTCCCATCCTGTCTACTTTCTATCCGTTTTTGTCCTGAAGCAGTTTATTGCTACCTAAATGTATGTATGATTCCACTTCTTGAATGATTTCTCCAAGTTAATAACCAGCTTCACTTGTGAGGGGTCTTTGGTGGCTGATCTACTCATGATGATTCATGAAACACACATCCTATTAAAAGGAGTCTTTGCATATGATGGTTCTTCTTTCACTGTACGTTATTATGTGACCTAGATATTTTTAAAACTTGACCTGATTGAATATTACATCTTTATTAAATATAGAACATAGTGGAATTTGTACTTTCTTGGAAACTCCACGCATTCAGCTTTACTAGCACTTCATGATCATCCTTCTTGCTCTCCTCTGCCCAACCTTGTTTAGAATAGTTTGCAGACTTTCATACTGTGTTAAAATTGTCACCTCTCAGAGCCCAGTATAAACATTGTCAATTCAAACCACATTGAGTTTGCTATACACATTATCATGTCTAGCCACAATGAGTCTACTACACACATCAAATCATGTCAAAATATAATATCATACAATTATCAGTACATAAGACCCACCAATCTGTTCTTTTGGTTATGTCATGAGACCCTTGCTTTGGATGTGTGAGCCATGAATATGTAGCACACACAAAAACAGAACACTGGCAAGCTATAATCACAGATCTATGTATAGCACATATACAAGAACACAAAAACAAGCCCTGCAGCAGGAACTGGCTGTGGGTATGTCAAGTGTTAGGACCATCACATTTTGTAGGGCCTCAGTGCACGGAGGGATAGGTGGCTTGTCTTTCCCTCCCATAGCGAATGATGACAGCTGGCACTGAACCCTATTCTGACCACTCATGCCATTGTTACAGTGACATTCTAGCCATGACACCAATTCCCCCACAGCATGTCTCTGTACAACATCTGGCTGCTGTCAGGCATGCTTTATATTCTTCTTCTGCCCTTTGTTGCTCTTTGTGGCATAGGTCCTCAAACAAACCAGGCCAGGCCGTCCTATTTGTTGCTATCTCCCGCAGCTCCCTCCATATCCTCCCAATATCTCTGTCTGTAATTCCCTTCTCTAAGTGTTGTTGGGTCTCCTGTTATTTCGTTTGCCATGTGGATTATATACTTATATTGTCCTCAGGTTTTCTCAGTGTGTGTACTATTTGCACCAGCATCTTTTCTTCACTGGGATTTGTCTAGTTCTCTCCATGAGCTCTACACTGGTGATTCTGTCACACCACTGTATTCCCACTATTCTGTGCTGATGCTATATAAGATGATGCTAAACATACAGCTTTACCAAAATGTGTTTTTTAGATTTCTCCTGCAACAGATCACTTTTGCTATTCCAGTAAACAGATAACGAGTCCAGTCGCACAAGCTGAAATGAAAATAAATGTCACTGTTAAGGACTAAATAGAATTAGGCTTATGAGCTTGTGTTGTCTGACAAATGTGACATATACAAGTGTGCAAGTAGCTTGGTTATGAGAATGATCACATATGTCAGACACAAGAGCTAAAGTACGAGTAGTTCACTTGTAAGCTTGGCTGGTGTCACGAATTGGCAGCCTTTACTTCCCAGAACAATTTTCGGTTCACTTTTGATGGGCCATGTAGAGGATCAACAGACGAACAAAACTGTTTTCTCTATATTCAAGGCTATACTGTCTTGACGTAAGCTTGCAAAACCTGCAAGTAAACAACCACCAGGAATGGCTTTCTATTTGGGGAGTTAATTTGACACCAGTACCAGTCACCCCCATTTGTTGTCAATCCAGCCAGACGGGAGGGCAGACTCAAGGGACTGAATAGTAATTAAAACCAACTAGCCATGACGTAAGCTTGCAGATGGCAAGTAAAATGGCAACTAGATAATTAGTATACACCTTGGGAAACTGCTGACCCAGACATGCTGAATCAACAATGAACTGGGCCATGGACTGTGTAATTAAAACCTGGTTTACCAACAGAGTTGTAAACTGGCTGTTGACCATGAGAACCTAATTGTTCCCTTGACATGACACCTGATAAGAATAGCTAGGAAATCGCCCAGGTGTGAACAACATTAACCCAGGGAAAGATAATAGCCCCAGGGCTGTAAACTAAGCCCCGCCCACTCTGACTGGCAGACTCAGGGAGGTGTGAACCAGGTCTGATAAGACAATTAACACTGAGGACTTGGGGCCAGACAGAGAGGAGCAAGGTGTGATGGCCAGTTGCAATGATAAGGGCAATTACTGTCAGGAGGAGATAAGAAGAATTTATGACGGGAATGCCAAGGAGATAATATGGTCTGCTTGACTTAGCTTAAATAAGGGTCCCTAGCCTGTTTTATGTTAGATTAAGTTTGACTTCAGAACAGGTAGGAACTATCTCAATGTCTGTAGTCATATGCATGAATATTATGTTGGCTGCTAGGAATTATTTCTTAGTAACTAGTCCCTTAGTAAGTCTCTTAGTTTCTTAGATGGATGGACCGATTTTCAGTCTATATCTGATCTAGGTTATTGCAAGAACTATCATTGTCATAGGTTACTTGAGTGTTCTTTCTGAGTTCTGTGTTCAATATAATTGTGCTGTAAGTGCTACTCTTCTGAGAAGTAGAAACTTAGGGAAGGCAGGTCTTGTCTAGATATACTTGAGGTGTCGTAGCAGATGCTTGCCATCTCTTTCTAAACTAGACTAGTTGCTTTTTTTTGGTGTGTGCATTTGTTGTACAGAATATAGTCAATGACTATTTATTTAATTCTTACAGCAGTAACTAAGTGGTGAGAAAACCGGGCAGCTCAGCAAATATGGCTGGTCTGTGTGGTAACTTCAATTAGACGTTGTGTATCTCATTTTGTAGCTATACAATATTAGTACTCATTAATAATGACTGATGCTATTATATTGAGTATCATTATATGTCCATCTTGAAGTAATATAATGTTTACGGATGTTGGATGTATGTAGGTGTAAATTCATAAACTAACTAGTGCATTATGCTATGATGTTAAAGTATCATAATATGTCTAGTTTAATCAATATGTTTATGTGTATTGGATGTTTGATATATTGATTTGTCCTATGCAAACCTACCAATATGAAGTGTTATGCTATTGTCTGCGCATTGGCACATTGGCCAATGATTGTGTTGGAAGCAGAGGTGTAATGGTACAGACATTACCCACAATTGGTATAGGGTATATGGTGCTAAACTTTCTCAGTGTATTGTGGGCGTGCGTCCACGGTAATGCATGGAAACCTGGCACAGCTACTGGTCACGGCTTGCAAGCCGGATGATCAGGCATTGTTATAATACCATTACCGACCCTGTGAGCTGCTAAACTAACTTTGGACGGAGCGGCTGTACGACACAGAATTTCTGTATTAGCGACATGGACATGGGGCGGCAGAAATGTAATCATTACAGGCGTGTGAGACAATTGAAAAGCCCGTCCCAGACTAAAGACAGTAGGGAGAAGGAGGATGGTGAACACAGTAGAGCTGGAAGATAAACTTGGCCAGACTGGTCATTGTATATGTTTGTGTTATGATATGTTTTAATTAGGATTGCGCTGATGTAGAACTGATATAACACATTCTTGACTTTCTTTCAAGCTCTCACAAGGAGCACCTATGTTATAGATCTCAAGAACGAGTTATGACTAGGTAGAGCCAGGACTGGCAGACGTTAGAATACCGGCAAGCTGTTCTTTTGTTGAGTCTACTGGAGAGTGGGGATCTGGACCACAGTTCCAGATAGATGAAGTAACAAGTAAAGTTACGTAATGTTTCTCATCACAATATGTTATATGATTTTATCATCCTCATATTGACAATCATCCGATGTCTATTGTTATGATTAGCAAATAAATGTTGTAGTATTGTAACTCATAGTTCTGTCGTTATATTTTAATTCCAATTGTGCATACGTGTTGTGTGTGTACATTGGTGGGGGTTCACTTACACACCAAGGAAGGGAGCAGTCAGGGAGAAAAACCTGTACTGGAATAGTTGTCTTTACACTTTAATTCAGACGTAAAAATCTATTCTAACTAACCTTCTCCTTCCCATCCTTGGCGAATATTCAGCACAGTTCATTTCAATTTTGTAACGAGCCACTAGGAACTGTACGTTGGATATTCAAGGGCTTAATCTGTAGTTCAGCCATATAGATTTTGTCCCTAGTCAGTTTCTGACTATCTGGGGTTGCTCGCCAGTGAATAATACATTCATCTAGCCGGTGGGGCACCCCGACTTCTGACAGATTGGGCTTCTCGTACGGTATTGGAATTCGGACTTCTCGCTTTCAATAGACTCCGGTACTAGACCCTAGACATACGATTTTAAAAGTTAACTCTTGTAATCTTCAGTCATCAAAATAGACTATCATCAAATGTAGCTACTTTTAGTTGAGGAAGTTTCAGAGTACATATATAACTTTTCAAAAGTATAACAGATAAGAACTTATGAGAAAACTACCATCATCTATCATTTAGTGTTATCATTAATCATTTATTGATAATTGAACACTTTAATCATATTTACATTGATGTGTTTGATGATTTAACTGCTTGACTGATTTGCAATTTTATGCTAATATATGCCATGTTCATTTTGACATGTATGCAGTGCATTTTAATGTTTATTTAGGTAAATATTACTGTTGATTACTGTGTAGTATATCTCTCACACTTACTTCACTGCTGTCGCCAGGTACTACTTGAATATTATTTTCAGTTGTCTTTCACTGCTGAGGCTAAACTATACACATTGGATAGCGTAGACTGTCAGTAGTTAACTCTTGTCTTTCTAGTAGATCTGATGTTTGATATATACATAGGAGCTAACCTGAATATAGTCATTAGCAATTATGTTCTTGCTTTACCGGAATCTTGAAGAGGATCTGAAGGCGCGCGCAGATTTCTCAGAGACCGCGAGAGGGTGGGGCATAAGAGAAGGCTTACAGGGAGAGCAACTAGAAACATATATCATAGCAGAGTTAGAATGGTGGGACCAAGAAGAAGACATTATGTTTAAAGAAAATGATGAGTTCTTTGGAGCACAAGAGCGTAGCAAAACTGAAGGAGTAAAGATGGAGAAAACGCATATGGAAGCAGTCAATGCGGAGAAGCTAACCTTTCTAGCGGAACATAAGGTAGGAGATATGGATGCTCACCCAACCAGGAAGGAAGGGACATCTTTGCCACCCACCGCAGAATCAGAGGTAGTGGACCGGGAACTACAGGTTCTCATTCGACCCAGTCCTAAACGGAAAAGAGGGAAGAAAAAACGTGCCAAGGGCACTTCAAACAGTCACAAACGTGATAACTGTTTGCACCACGGCAATAGTCGTTTGACAGTAGAGGACCTTCAGGAAAACCACTTGACTGCTACGAGAAATGAATCTCGAGAGAAAGAGGAACTGAAGACAACCTTTAATGAGGTCGCAGGCGGAGACCTAGTCGATTCTCACAGTCCCTTCTGTTCACAGAATCATGAAGTGGAATTACATCTGACTGAAATAGGGAGGATGGAAGTAACTGAATCCCAGGTGAATTTCATTACTGCAACGCGGGAAGAATCACTAATTATCAGTTCAGATAATTTGCCTACTAACAGTTACCCAGAGGACAACTGTTCGTACCACAAGATATGTGGTTTAACTGGTCCGCCAGTACAAGACTCCCAGGAATCTCATTTTACTTCAACGAGGGGTGAAACTCAAGAAGAAGAGGACCTGAGGACATCTTTTAAGGAGGTCGGAGATGGAGAGGTAACCGACTTTATTATTCCCTTCAGCCCAGACGAGGAAGAAGTGGGATTAAATTTGACTGACAGTGGGATGAAGGAGGACCCGGAACCCCTTGTGATCTTTGAGGCTGCAGCTAAGGAAAAGACACTAGACATCAGTTCAAATGATTTACGTAGTGTGATGGATTGTTTAGACACCAGCCCATCACAGGATTTACCTCAACTGGACTTAGCCCATGAAAGCATGACCAGAGAGGAACATCCAGACCAGGAAACATTTCCAGTTGTTATCTCACAGTATACCAGTTCGGAGACTCAGGAAACACAGGGAATTGTCTTGAGCCAGAATATGGACTCTGATATTGTGCAGACATGGTCTGTAGTTGCTAAAGAAGAAAATTCTTTGCACAAGATGGAGGAAGAAACGCCTATCATCTCATTAGCTGAAGTTATCAGGGAATTCCAGCAACAGGGACCTGAAGTAACAGAAGTCAAGAGTGGTTTGGAACCAACACTCTTAGGACTCAATCTACCCTTCAGTCAGGTCGATTTGATAGGAGTAGATCAGCTATTTGTGGATACTTTATTCAAAAGTAACACCACTTTATCGCCCTGGAGTAACTATGTTATTTCTCAAGGCAGGACAACTTGGCACACTAAATTTCCAATTTCTAGCACGGTTTTCACACGAAACTCTAATGCAGAGAAACTCAGCCCATTAACTGATTATCAGGGGAAGAAACCGCGACACCGAGGAGGGACGATTGTTACTCCCGACTTTGAAGGAGGAAAGCGCCAGTTGAATTTACATCATGGGACCATGATGTGTAACATTATTCCTTTCAAAAGGAAGATATTGATGAATCTGTTAAGGATCTATAATGGATGGAGGAATATCACGGAGACAAGCTTTGCTGTGGCCAGCTTATGCAAGACCTCACTACGGGTACATCCTAGGCTGAAAGGAGTAAATCACGTGAGTGAATGGTGTAAAACAATTGCTGCCCAGAGGCGTAGAAGAATCCCGTTGATTGTGATCTTTCCCAGAAGGGTAAAATTACAACCTCCTGACAATTACCGGATTTTACCAAGCTATTGCATGGAATCCCGGCCGAAAACCAGGTACAAGGACCTATCCAAAGTATCATGGGAGTATGGAAATGGAACGTCTTTAGGCAGATGCCGGACAACCCACTGCCACCAGGAATATTGGAAACCTTTAGGCAGATACAGAACGGAGAGTGCTTAGGCATTATTCTGGGATGTACGGCGTGCTTTGACAAAAGATTTCTGGCAGAAACTTTTTTTTTAAGGGGAAAGCTCTGTCACGAATTGGCAGCCTTTACTTCCCAGAACAATTTTCGGTTCACTTTTGATGGGCCATGTAGAGGATCAACAGACGAACAAAACTGTTTTCTCTATATTCAAGGCTATACTGTCTTGACGTAAGCTTGCAAAACCTGCAAGTAAACAACCACCAGGAATGGCTTTCTATTTGGGGAGTTAATTTGACACCAGTACCAGTCACCCCCATTTGTTGTCAATCCAGCCAGACGGGAGGGCAGACTCAAGGGACTGAATAGTAATTAAAACCAACTAGCCATGACGTAAGCTTGCAGATGGCAAGTAAAATGGCAACTAGATAATTAGTATACACCTTGGGAAACTGCTGACCCAGACATGCTGAATCAACAATGAACTGGGCCATGGACTGTGTAATTAAAACCTGGTTTACCAACAGAGTTGTAAACTGGCTGTTGACCATGAGAACCTAATTGTTCCCTTGACATGACACCTGATAAGAATAGCTAGGAAATCGCCCAGGTGTGAACAACATTAACCCAGGGAAAGATAATAGCCCCAGGGCTGTAAACTAAGCCCCGCCCACTCTGACTGGCAGACTCAGGGAGGTGTGAACCAGGTCTGATAAGACAATTAACACTGAGGACTTGGGGCCAGACAGAGAGGAGCAAGGTGTGATGGCCAGTTGCAATGATAAGGGCAATTACTGTCAGGAGGAGATAAGAAGAATTTATGACGGGAATGCCAAGGAGATAATATGGTCTGCTTGACTTAGCTTAAATAAGGGTCCCTAGCCTGTTTTATGTTAGATTAAGTTTGACTTCAGAACAGGTAGGAACTATCTCAATGTCTGTAGTCATATGCATGAATATTATGTTGGCTGCTAGGAATTATTTCTTAGTAACTAGTCCCTTAGTAAGTCTCTTAGTTTCTTAGATGGATGGACCGATTTTCAGTCTATATCTGATCTAGGTTATTGCAAGAACTATCATTGTCATAGGTTACTTGAGTGTTCTTTCTGAGTTCTGTGTTCAATATAATTGTGCTGTAAGTGCTACTCTTCTGAGAAGTAGAAACTTAGGGAAGGCAGGTCTTGTCTAGATATACTTGAGGTGTCGTAGCAGATGCTTGCCATCTCTTTCTAAACTAGACTAGTTGCTTTTTTTTGGTGTGTGCATTTGTTGTACAGAATATAGTCAATGACTATTTATTTAATTCTTACAGCAGTAACTAAGTGGTGAGAAAACCGGGCAGCTCAGCAAATATGGCTGGTCTGTGTGGTAACTTCAATTAGACGTTGTGTATCTCATTTTGTAGCTATACAATATTAGTACTCATTAATAATGACTGATGCTATTATATTGAGTATCATTATATGTCCATCTTGAAGTAATATAATGTTTACGGATGTTGGATGTATGTAGGTGTAAATTCATAAACTAACTAGTGCATTATGCTATGATGTTAAAGTATCATAATATGTCTAGTTTAATCAATATGTTTATGTGTATTGGATGTTTGATATATTGATTTGTCCTATGCAAACCTACCAATATGAAGTGTTATGCTATTGTCTGCGCATTGGCACATTGGCCAATGATTGTGTTGGAAGCAGAGGTGTAATGGTACAGACATTACCCACAATTGGTATATGGTGCTAAACTTTCTCAGTGTATTGTGGGCGTGCGTCCACGGTAATGCATGGAAACCTGGCACAGCTACTGGTCACGGCTTGCAAGCCGGATGATCAGGCATTGTTATAATACCATTACCGACCCTGTGAGCTGCTAAACTAACTTTGGACGGAGCGGCTGTACGACACAGAATTTCTGTATTAGCGACATGGACATGGGGCGGCAGAAATGTAATCATTACAGGCGTGTGAGACAATTGAAAAGCCCGTCCCAGACTAAAGACAGTAGGGAGAAGGAGGATGGTGAACACAGTAGAGCTGGAAGATAAACTTGGCCAGACTGGTCATTGTATATGTTTGTGTTATGATATGTTTTAATTAGGATTGCGCTGATGTAGAACTGATATAACACATTCTTGACTTTCTTTCAAGCTCTCACAAGGAGCACCTATGTTATAGATCTCAAGAACGAGTTATGACTAGGTAGAGCCAGGACTGGCAGACGTTAGAATACCGACAAGCTGTTCTTTTGTTGAGTCTACTGGAGAGTGGGGATCTGGACCACAGTTCCAGATAGATGAAGTAACAAGTAAAGTTACGTAATGTTTCTCATCACAATATGTTATATGATTTTATCATCCTCATATTGACAATCATCCGATGTCTATTGTTATGATTAGCAAATAAATGTTGTAGTATTGTAACTCATAGTTCTGTCGTTATATTTTAATTCCAATTGTGCATACGTGTTGTGTGTGTACATTGGTGGGGGTTCACTTACACACCAAGGAAGGGAGCAGTCAGGGAGAAAAACCTGTACTGGAATAGTTGTCTTTACACTTTAATTCAGACGTAAAAATCTATTCTAACTAACCTTCTCCTTCCCATCCTTGGCGAATATTCAGCACAGTTCATTTCAATTTTGTAACGAGCCACTAGGAACTGTACGTTGGATATTCAAGGGCTTAATCTGTAGTTCAGCCATATAGATTTTGTCCCTAGTCAGTTTCTGACTATCTGGGGTTGCTCGCCAGTGAATAATACATTCATCTAGCCGGTGGGGCACCCCGACTTCTGACAGATTGGGCTTCTCGTACGGTATTGGAATTCGGACTTCTCGCTTTCAATAGACTCCGGTACTAGACCCTAGACATACGATTTTAAAAGTTAACTCTTGTAATCTTCAGTCATCAAAATAGACTATCATCAAATGTAGCTACTTTTAGTTGAGGAAGTTTCAGAGTACATATATAACTTTTCAAAAGTATAACAGATAAGAACTTATGAGAAAACTACCATCATCTATCATTTAGTGTTATCATTAATCATTTATTGATAATTGAACACTTTAATCATATTTACATTGATGTGTTTGATGATTTAACTGCTTGACTGATTTGCAATTTTATGCTAATATATGCCATGTTCATTTTGACATGTATGCAGTGCATTTTAATGTTTATTTAGGTAAATATTACTGTTGATTACTGTGTAGTATATCTCTCACACTTACTTCACTGCTGTCGCCAGGTACTACTTGAATATTATTTTCAGTTGTCTTTCACTGCTGAGGCTAAACTATACACATTGGATAGCGTAGACTGTCAGTAGTTAACTCTTGTCTTTCTAGTAGATCTGATGTTTGATATATACATAGGAGCTAACCTGAATATAGTCATTAGCAATTATGTTCTTGCTTTACCGGAATCTTGAAGAGGATCTGAAGGCGCGCGCAGATTTCTCAGAGACCGCGAGAGGGTGGGGCATAAGAGAAGGCTTACAGGGAGAGCAACTAGAAACATATATCATAGCAGAGTTAGAATGGTGGGACCAAGAAGAAGACATTATGTTTAAAGAAAATGATGAGTTCTTTGGAGCACAAGAGCGTAGCAAAACTGAAGGAGTAAAGATGGAGAAAACGCATATGGAAGCAGTCAATGCGGAGAAGCTAACCTTTCTAGCGGAACATAAGGTAGGAGATATGGATGCTCACCCAACCAGGAAGGAAGGGACATCTTTGCCACCCACCGCAGAATCAGAGGTAGTGGACCGGGAACTACAGGTTCTCATTCGACCCAGTCCTAAACGGAAAAGAGGGAAGAAAAAACGTGCCAAGGGCACTTCAAACAGTCACAAACGTGATAACTGTTTGCACCACGGCAATAGTCGTTTGACAGTAGAGGACCTTCAGGAAAACCACTTGACTGCTACGAGAAATGAATCTCGAGAGAAAGAGGAACTGAAGACAACCTTTAATGAGGTCGCAGGCGGAGACCTAGTCGATTCTCACAGTCCCTTCTGTTCACAGAATCATGAAGTGGAATTACATCTGACTGAAATAGGGAGGATGGAAGTAACTGAATCCCAGGTGAATTTCATTACTGCAACGCGGGAAGAATCACTAATTATCAGTTCAGATAATTTGCCTACTAACAGTTACCCAGAGGACAACTGTTCGTACCACAAGATATGTGGTTTAACTGGTCCGCCAGTACAAGACTCCCAGGAATCTCATTTTACTTCAACGAGGGGTGAAACTCAAGAAGAAGAGGACCTGAGGACATCTTTTAAGGAGGTCGGAGATGGAGAGGTAACCGACTTTATTATTCCCTTCAGCCCAGACGAGGAAGAAGTGGGATTAAATTTGACTGACAGTGGGATGAAGGAGGACCCGGAACCCCTTGTGATCTTTGAGGCTGCAGCTAAGGAAAAGACACTAGACATCAGTTCAAATGATTTACGTAGTGTGATGGATTGTTTAGACACCAGCCCATCACAGGATTTACCTCAACTGGACTTAGCCCATGAAAGCATGACCAGAGAGGAACATCCAGACCAGGAAACATTTCCAGTTGTTATCTCACAGTATACCAGTTCGGAGACTCAGGAAACACAGGGAATTGTCTTGAGCCAGAATATGGACTCTGATATTGTGCAGACATGGTCTGTAGTTGCTAAAGAAGAAAATTCTTTGCACAAGATGGAGGAAGAAACGCCTATCATCTCATTAGCTGAAGTTATCAGGGAATTCCAGCAACAGGGACCTGAAGTAACAGAAGTCAAGAGTGGTTTGGAACCAACACTCTTAGGACTCAATCTACCCTTCAGTCAGGTCGATTTGATAGGAGTAGATCAGCTATTTGTGGATACTTTATTCAAAAGTAACACCACTTTATCGCCCTGGAGTAACTATGTTATTTCTCAAGGCAGGACAACTTGGCACACTAAATTTCCAATTTCTAGCACGGTTTTCACACGAAACTCTAATGCAGAGAAACTCAGCCCAATAACTGATTATCAGGGGAAGAAACCGCGACACCGAGGAGGGACGATTGTTACTCCCGACTTTGAAGGAGGAAAGCGCCAGTTGAATTTACATCATGGGACCATGATGTGTAACATTATTCCTTTCAAAAGGAAGATATTGATGAATCTGTTAAGGATCTATAATGGATGGAGGAATATCACGGAGACAAGCTTTGCTGTGGCCAGCTTATGCAAGACCTCACTACGGGTACATCCTCGGCTGAAAGGAGTAAATCACGTGAGTGAATGGTGTAAAACAATTGCTGCCCAGAGGCGTAGAAGAATCCCGTTGATTGTGATCTTTCCCAGAAGGGTAAAATTACAACCTCCTGACAATTACCGGATTTTACCAAGCTATTGCATGGAATCCCGGCCGAAAACCAGGTACAAGGACCTATCCAAACTATCATGGGAGTATGGAAATGGAACGTCTTTAGGCAGATGCCGGACAACCCACTGCCACCAGGAATATTGGAAACCTTTAGGCAGATACAGAACGGAGAGTGCTTAGGCATTATTCTGGGATGTACGGCGTGCTTTGACAAAAGATTTCTGGCAGAAACTTTTTTTTTAAGGGGAAAGCTCTGTCACGAATTGGCAGCCTTTACTTCCCAGAACAATTTTCGGTTCACTTTTGATGGGCCATGTAGAGGATCAACAGACGAACAAAACTGTTTTCTCTATATTCAAGGCTATACTGTCTTGACGTAAGCTTGCAAAACCTGCAAGTAAACAACCACCAGGAATGGCTTTCTATTTGGGGAGTTAATTTGACACCAGTACCAGTCACCCCCATTTGTTGTCAATCCAGCCAGACGGGAGGGCAGACTCAAGGGACTGAATAGTAATTAAAACCAACTAGCCATGACGTAAGCTTGCAGATGGCAAGTAAAATGGCAACTAGATAATTAGTATACACCTTGGGAAACTGCTGACCCAGACATGCTGAATCAACAATGAACTGGGCCATGGACTGTGTAATTAAAACCTGGTTTACCAACAGAGTTGTAAACTGGCTGTTGACCATGAGAACCTAATTGTTCCCTTGACATGACACCTGATAAGAATAGCTAGGAAATCGCCCAGGTGTGAACAACATTAACCCAGGGAAAGATAATAGCCCCAGGGCTGTAAAATGAGCCCCGCCCACTCTGACTGGCAGACTCAGGGAGGTGTGAACCAGGTCTGATAAGACAATTAACACTGAGGACTTGGGGCCAGACAGAGAGGAGCAAGGTGTGATGGCCAGTTGCAATGATAAGGGCAATTACTGTCAGGAGGAGATAAGAAGAATTTATGACGGGAATGCCAAGGAGATAATATGGTCTGCTTGACTTAGCTTAAATAAGGGTCCCTAGCCTGTTTTATGTTAGATTAAGTTTGACTTCAGAACAGGTAGGAACTATCTCAATGTCTGTAGTCATATGCATGAATATTATGTTGGCTGCTAGGAATTATTTCTTAGTAACTAGTCCCTTAGTAAGTCTCTTAGTTTCTTAGATGGATGGACCGATTTTCAGTCTATATCTGATCTAGGTTATTGCAAGAACTATCATTGTCATAGGTTACTTGAGTGTTCTTTCTGAGTTCTGTGTTCAATATAATTGTGCTGTAAGTGCTACTCTTCTGAGAAGTAGAAACTTAGGGAAGGCAGGTCTTGTCTAGATATACTTGAGGTGTCGTAGCAGATGCTTGCCATCTCTTTCTAAACTAGACTAGTTGCTTTTTTTTGGTGTGTGCATTTGTTGTACAGAATATAGTCAATGACTATTTATTTAATTCTTACAGCAGTAACTAAGTGGTGAGAAAACCGGGCAGCTCAGCAAATATGGCTGGTCTGTGTGGTAACTTCAATTAGACGTTGTGTATCTCATTTTGTAGCTATACAATATTAGTACTCATTAATAATGACTGATGCTATTATATTGAGTATCATTTTATGTCCATCTTGAAGTAATATAATGTTTACGGATGTTGGATGTATGTAGGTGTAAATTCATAAACTAACTAGTGCATTATGCTATGATGTTAAAGTATCATAATATGTCTAGTTTAATCAATATGTTTATGTGTATTGGATGTTTGATATATTGATTTGTCCTATGCAAACCTACCAATATGAAGTGTTATGCTATTGTCTGCGCATTGGCACATTGGCCAATGATTGTGTTGGAAGCAGAGGTGTAATGGTACAGACATTACCCACAATTGGTATATGGTGCTAAACTTTCTCAGTGTATTGTGGGCGTGCGTCCACGGTAATGCATGGAAACCTGGCACAGCTACTGGTCACGGCTTGCAAGCCGGATGATCAGGCATTGTTATAATACCATTACCGACCCTGTGAGCTGCTAAACTAACTTTGGACGGAGCGGCTGTACGACACAGAATTTCTGTATTAGCGACATGGACATGGGGCGGCAGAAATGTAATCATTACAGGCGTGTGAGACAATTGAAAAGCCCGTCCCAGACTAAAGACAGTAGGGAGAAGGAGGATGGTGAACACAGTAGAGCTGGAAGATAAACTTGGCCAGACTGGTCATTGTATATGTTTGTGTTATGATATGTTTTAATTAGGATTGCGCTGATGTAGAACTGATATAACACATTCTTGACTTTCTTTCAAGCTCTCACAAGGAGCACCTATGTTATAGATCTCAAGAACGAGTTATGACTAGGTAGAGCCAGGACTGGCAGACGTTAGAATACCGACAAGCTGTTCTTTTGTTGAGTCTACTGGAGAGTGGGGATCTGGACCACAGTTCCAGATAGATGAAGTAACAAGTAAAGTTACGTAATGTTTCTCATCACAATATGTTATATGATTTTATCATCCTCATATTGACAATCATCCGATGTCTATTGTTATGATTAGCAAATAAATGTTGTAGTATTGTAACTCATAGTTCTGTCGTTATATTTTAATTCCAATTGTGCATACGTGTTGTGTGTGTACATTGGTGGGGGTTCACTTACACACCAAGGAAGGGAGCAGTCAGGGAGAAAAACCTGTACTGGAATAGTTGTCTTTACACTTTAATTCAGACGTAAAAATCTATTCTAACTAACCTTCTCCTTCCCATCCTTGGCGAATATTCAGCACAGTTCATTTCAATTTTGTAACGAGCCACTAGGAACTGTACGTTGGATATTCAAGGGCTTAATCTGTAGTTCAGCCATATAGATTTTGTCCCTAGTCAGTTTCTGACTATCTGGGGTTGCTCGCCAGTGAATAATACATTCATCTAGCCGGTGGGGCACCCCGACTTCTGACAGATTGGGCTTCTCGTACGGTATTGGAATTCGGACTTCTCGCTTTCAATAGACTCCGGTACTAGACCCTAGACATACGATTTTAAAAGTTAACTCTTGTAATCTTCAGTCATCAAAATAGACTATCATCAAATGTAGCTACTTTTAGTTGAGGAAGTTTCAGAGTACATATATAACTTTTCAAAAGTATAACAGATAAGAACTTATGAGAAAACTACCATCATCTATCATTTAGTGTTATCATTAATCATTTATTGATAATTGAACACTTTAATCATATTTACATTGATGTGTTTGATGATTTAACTGCTTGACTGATTTGCAATTTTATGCTAATATATGCCATGTTCATTTTGACATGTATGCAGTGCATTTTAATGTTTATTTAGGTAAATATTACTGTTGATTACTGTGTAGTATATCTCTCACACTTACTTCACTGCTGTCGCCAGGTACTACTTGAATATTATTTTCAGTTGTCTTTCACTGCTGAGGCTAAACTATACACATTGGATAGCGTAGACTGTCAGTAGTTAACTCTTGTCTTTCTAGTAGATCTGATGTTTGATATATACATAGGAGCTAACCTGAATATAGTCATTAGCAATTATGTTCTTGCTTTACCGGAATCTTGAAGAGGATCTGAAGGCGCGCGCAGATTTCTCAGAGACCGCGAGAGGGTGGGGCATAAGAGAAGGCTTACAGGGAGAGCAACTAGAAACATATATCATAGCAGAGTTAGAATGGTGGGACCAAGAAGAAGACATTATGTTTAAAGAAAATGATGAGTTCTTTGGAGCACAAGAGCGTAGCAAAACTGAAGGAGTAAAGATGGAGAAAACGCATATGGAAGCAGTCAATGCGGAGAAGCTAACCTTTCTAGCGGAACATAAGGTAGGAGATATGGATGCTCACCCAACCAGGAAGGAAGGGACATCTTTGCCACCCACCGCAGAATCAGAGGTAGTGGACCGGGAACTACAGGTTCTCATTCGACCCAGTCCTAAACGGAAAAGAGGGAAGAAAAAACGTGCCAAGGGCACTTCAAACAGTCACAAACGTGATAACTGTTTGCACCACGGCAATAGTCGTTTGACAGTAGAGGACCTTCAGGAAAACCACTTGACTGCTACGAGAAATGAATCTCGAGAGAAAGAGGAACTGAAGACAACCTTTAATGAGGTCGCAGGCGGAGACCTAGTCGATTCTCACAGTCCCTTCTGTTCACAGAATCATGAAGTGGAATTACATCTGACTGAAATAGGGAGGATGGAAGTAACTGAATCCCAGGTGAATTTCATTACTGCAACGCGGGAAGAATCACTAATTATCAGTTCAGATAATTTGCCTACTAACAGTTACCCAGAGGACAACTGTTCGTACCACAAGATATGTGGTTTAACTGGTCCGCCAGTACAAGACTCCCAGGAATCTCATTTTACTTCAACGAGGGGTGAAACTCAAGAAGAAGAGGACCTGAGGACATCTTTTAAGGAGGTCGGAGATGGAGAGGTAACCGACTTTATTATTCCCTTCAGCCCAGACGAGGAAGAAGTGGGATTAAATTTGACTGACAGTGGGATGAAGGAGGACCCGGAACCCCTTGTGATCTTTGAGGCTGCAGCTAAGGAAAAGACACTAGACATCAGTTCAAATGATTTACGTAGTGTGATGGATTGTTTAGACACCAGCCCATCACAGGATTTACCTCAACTGGACTTAGCCCATGAAAGCATGACCAGAGAGGAACATCCAGACCAGGAAACATTTCCAGTTGTTATCTCACAGTATACCAGTTCGGAGACTCAGGAAACACAGGGAATTGTCTTGAGCCAGAATATGGACTCTGATATTGTGCAGACATGGTCTGTAGTTGCTAAAGAAGAAAATTCTTTGCACAAGATGGAGGAAGAAACGCCTATCATCTCATTAGCTGAAGTTATCAGGGAATTCCAGCAACAGGGACCTGAAGTAACAGAAGTCAAGAGTGGTTTGGAACCAACACTCTTAGGACTCAATCTACCCTTCAGTCAGGTCGATTTGATAGGAGTAGATCAGCTATTTGTGGATACTTTATTCAAAAGTAACACCACTTTATCGCCCTGGAGTAACTATGTTATTTCTCAAGGCAGGACAACTTGGCACACTAAATTTCCAATTTCTAGCACGGTTTTCACACGAAACTCTAATGCAGAGAAACTCAGCCCATTAACTGATTATCAGGGGAAGAAACCGCGACACCGAGGAGGGACGATTGTTACTCCCGACTTTGAAGGAGGAAAGCGCCAGTTGAATTTACATCATGGGACCATGATGTGTAACATTATTCCTTTCAAAAGGAAGATATTGATGAATCTGTTAAGGATCTATAATGGATGGAGGAATATCACGGAGACAAGCTTTGCTGTGGCCAGCTTATGCAAGACCTCACTACGGGTACATCCTCGGCTGAAAGGAGTAAATCACGTGAGTGAATGGTGTAAAACAATTGCTGCCCAGAGGCGTAGAAGAATCCCGTTGATTGTGATCTTTCCCAGAAGGGTAAAATTACAACCTCCTGACAATTACCGGATTTTACCAAGCTATTGCATGGAATCCCGGCCGAAAACCAGGTACAAGGACCTATCCAAAGTATCATGGGAGTATGGAAATGGAACGTCTTTAGGCAGATGCCGGACAACCCACTGCCACCAGGAATATTGGAAACCTTTAGGCAGATACAGAACGGAGAGTGCTTAGGCATTATTCTGGGATGTACGGCGTGCTTTGACAAAAGATTTCTGGCAGAAACTTTTTTTTTAAGGGGAAAGCTCTGTCACGAATTGGCAGCCTTTACTTCCCAGAACAATTTTCGGTTCACTTTTGATGGGCCATGTAGAGGATCAACAGACGAACAAAACTGTTTTCTCTATATTCAAGGCTATACTGTCTTGACGTAAGCTTGCAAAACCTGCAAGTAAACAACCACCAGGAATGGCTTTCTATTTGGGGAGTTAATTTGACACCAGTACCAGTCACCCCCATTTGTTGTCAATCCAGCCAGACGGGAGGGCAGACTCAAGGGACTGAATAGTAATTAAAACCAACTAGCCATGACGTAAGCTTGCAGATGGCAAGTAAAATGGCAACTAGATAATTAGTATACACCTTGGGAAACTGCTGACCCAGACATGCTGAATCAACAATGAACTGGGCCATGGACTGTGTAATTAAAACCTGGTTTACCAACAGAGTTGTAAACTGGCTGTTGACCATGAGAACCTAATTGTTCCCTTGACATGACACCTGATAAGAATAGCTAGGAAATCGCCCAGGTGTGAACAACATTAACCCAGGGAAAGATAATAGCCCCAGGGCTGTAAAATGAGCCCCGCCCACTCTGACTGGCAGACTCAGGGAGGTGTGAACCAGGTCTGATAAGACAATTAACACTGAGGACTTGGGGCCAGACAGAGAGGAGCAAGGTGTGATGGCCAGTTGCAATGATAAGGGCAATTACTGTCAGGAGGAGATAAGAAGAATTTATGACGGGAATGCCAAGGAGATAATATGGTCTGCTTGACTTAGCTTAAATAAGGGTCCCTAGCCTGTTTTATGTTAGATTAAGTTTGACTTCAGAACAGGTAGGAACTATCTCAATGTCTGTAGTCATATGCATGAATATTATGTTGGCTGCTAGGAATTATTTCTTAGTAACTAGTCCCTTAGTAAGTCTCTTAGTTTCTTAGATGGATGGACCGATTTTCAGTCTATATCTGATCTAGGTTATTGCAAGAACTATCATTGTCATAGGTTACTTGAGTGTTCTTTCTGAGTTCTGTGTTCAATATAATTGTGCTGTAAGTGCTACTCTTCTGAGAAGTAGAAACTTAGGGAAGGCAGGTCTTGTCTAGATATACTTGAGGTGTCGTAGCAGATGCTTGCCATCTCTTTCTAAACTAGACTAGTTGCTTTTTTTTGGTGTGTGCATTTGTTGTACAGAATATAGTCAATGACTATTTATTTAATTCTTACAGCAGTAACTAAGTGGTGAGAAAACCGGGCAGCTCAGCAAATATGGCTGGTCTGTGTGGTAACTTCAATTAGACGTTGTGTATCTCATTTTGTAGCTATACAATATTAGTACTCATTAATAATGACTGATGCTATTATATTGAGTATCATTATATGTCCATCTTGAAGTAATATAATGTTTACGGATGTTGGATGTATGTAGGTGTAAATTCATAAACTAACTAGTGCATTATGCTATGATGTTAAAGTATCATAATATGTCTAGTTTAATCAATATGTTTATGTGTATTGGATGTTTGATATATTGATTTGTCCTATGCAAACCTACCAATATGAAGTGTTATGCTATTGTCTGCGCATTGGCACATTGGCCAATGATTGTGTTGGAAGCAGAGGTGTAATGGTACAGACATTACCCACAATTGGTATATGGTGCTAAACTTTCTCAGTGTATTGTGGGCGTGCGTCCACGGTAATGCATGGAAACCTGGCACAGCTACTGGTCACGGCTTGCAAGCCGGATGATCAGGCATTGTTATAATACCATTACCGACCCTGTGAGCTGCTAAACTAACTTTGGACGGAGCGGCTGTACGACACAGAATTTCTGTATTAGCGACATGGACATGGGGCGGCAGAAATGTAATCATTACAGGCGTGTGAGACAATTGAAAAGCCCGTCCCAGACTAAAGACAGTAGGGAGAAGGAGGATGGTGAACACAGTAGAGCTGGAAGATAAACTTGGCCAGACTGGTCATTGTATATGTTTGTGTTATGATATGTTTTAATTAGGATTGCGCTGATGTAGAACTGATATAACACATTCTTGACTTTCTTTCAAGCTCTCACAAGGAGCACCTATGTTATAGATCTCAAGAACGAGTTATGACTAGGTAGAGCCAGGACTGGCAGACGTTAGAATACCGACAAGCTGTTCTTTTGTTGAGTCTACTGGAGAGTGGGGATCTGGACCACAGTTCCAGATAGATGAAGTAACAAGTAAAGTTACGTAATGTTTCTCATCACAATATGTTATATGATTTTATCATCCTCATATTGACAATCATCCGATGTCTATTGTTATGATTAGCAAATAAATGTTGTAGTATTGTAACTCATAGTTCTGTCGTTATATTTTAATTCCAATTGTGCATACGTGTTGTGTGTGTACATTGGTGGGGGTTCACTTACACACCAAGGAAGGGAGCAGTCAGGGAGAAAAACCTGTACTGGAATAGTTGTCTTTACACTTTAATTCAGACGTAAAAATCTATTCTAACTAACCTTCTCCTTCCCATCCTTGGCGAATATTCAGCACAGTTCATTTCAATTTTGTAACGAGCCACTAGGAACTGTACGTTGGATATTCAAGGGCTTAATCTGTAGTTCAGCCATATAGATTTTGTCCCTAGTCAGTTTCTGACTATCTGGGGTTGCTCGCCAGTGAATAATACATTCATCTAGCCGGTGGGGCACCCCGACTTCTGACAGATTGGGCTTCTCGTACGGTATTGGAATTCGGACTTCTCGCTTTCAATAGACTCCGGTACTAGACCCTAGACATACGATTTTAAAAGTTAACTCTTGTAATCTTCAGTCATCAAAATAGACTATCATCAAATGTAGCTACTTTTAGTTGAGGAAGTTTCAGAGTACATATATAACTTTTCAAAAGTATAACAGATAAGAACTTATGAGAAAACTACCATCATCTATCATTTAGTGTTATCATTAATCATTTATTGATAATTGAACACTTTAATCATATTTACATTGATGTGTTTGATGATTTAACTGCTTGACTGATTTGCAATTTTATGCTAATATATGCCATGTTCATTTTGACATGTATGCAGTGCATTTTAATGTTTATTTAGGTAAATATTACTGTTGATTACTGTGTAGTATATCTCTCACACTTACTTCACTGCTGTCGCCAGGTACTACTTGAATATTATTTTCAGTTGTCTTTCACTGCTGAGGCTAAACTATACACATTGGATAGCGTAGACTGTCAGTAGTTAACTCTTGTCTTTCTAGTAGATCTGATGTTTGATATATACATAGGAGCTAACCTGAATATAGTCATTAGCAATTATGTTCTTGCTTTACCGGAATCTTGAAGAGGATCTGAAGGCGCGCGCAGATTTCTCAGAGACCGCGAGAGGGTGGGGCATAAGAGAAGGCTTACAGGGAGAGCAACTAGAAACATATATCATAGCAGAGTTAGAATGGTGGGACCAAGAAGAAGACATTATGTTTAAAGAAAATGATGAGTTCTTTGGAGCACAAGAGCGTAGCAAAACTGAAGGAGTAAAGATGGAGAAAACGCATATGGAAGCAGTCAATGCGGAGAAGCTAACCTTTCTAGCGGAACATAAGGTAGGAGATATGGATGCTCACCCAACCAGGAAGGAAGGGACATCTTTGCCACCCACCGCAGAATCAGAGGTAGTGGACCGGGAACTACAGGTTCTCATTCGACCCAGTCCTAAACGGAAAAGAGGGAAGAAAAAACGTGCCAAGGGCACTTCAAACAGTCACAAACGTGATAACTGTTTGCACCACGGCAATAGTCGTTTGACAGTAGAGGACCTTCAGGAAAACCACTTGACTGCTACGAGAAATGAATCTCGAGAGAAAGAGGAACTGAAGACAACCTTTAATGAGGTCGCAGGCGGAGACCTAGTCGATTCTCACAGTCCCTTCTGTTCACAGAATCATGAAGTGGAATTACATCTGACTGAAATAGGGAGGATGGAAGTAACTGAATCCCAGGTGAATTTCATTACTGCAACGCGGGAAGAATCACTAATTATCAGTTCAGATAATTTGCCTACTAACAGTTACCCAGAGGACAACTGTTCGTACCACAAGATATGTGGTTTAACTGGTCCGCCAGTACAAGACTCCCAGGAATCTCATTTTACTTCAACGAGGGGTGAAACTCAAGAAGAAGAGGACCTGAGGACATCTTTTAAGGAGGTCGGAGATGGAGAGGTAACCGACTTTATTATTCCCTTCAGCCCAGACGAGGAAGAAGTGGGATTAAATTTGACTGACAGTGGGATGAAGGAGGACCCGGAACCCCTTGTGATCTTTGAGGCTGCAGCTAAGGAAAAGACACTAGACATCAGTTCAAATGATTTACGTAGTGTGATGGATTGTTTAGACACCAGCCCATCACAGGATTTACCTCAACTGGACTTAGCCCATGAAAGCATGACCAGAGAGGAACATCCAGACCAGGAAACATTTCCAGTTGTTATCTCACAGTATACCAGTTCGGAGACTCAGGAAACACAGGGAATTGTCTTGAGCCAGAATATGGACTCTGATATTGTGCAGACATGGTCTGTAGTTGCTAAAGAAGAAAATTCTTTGCACAAGATGGAGGAAGAAACGCCTATCATCTCATTAGCTGAAGTTATCAGGGAATTCCAGCAACAGGGACCTGAAGTAACAGAAGTCAAGAGTGGTTTGGAACCAACACTCTTAGGACTCAATCTACCCTTCAGTCAGGTCGATTTGATAGGAGTAGATCAGCTATTTGTGGATACTTTATTCAAAAGTAACACCACTTTATCGCCCTGGAGTAACTATGTTATTTCTCAAGGCAGGACAACTTGGCACACTAAATTTCCAATTTCTAGCACGGTTTTCACACGAAACTCTAATGCAGAGAAACTCAGCCCATTAACTGATTATCAGGGGAAGAAACCGCGACACCGAGGAGGGACGATTGTTACTCCCGACTTTGAAGGAGGAAAGCGCCAGTTGAATTTACATCATGGGACCATGATGTGTAACATTATTCCTTTCAAAAGGAAGATATTGATGAATCTGTTAAGGATCTATAATGGATGGAGGAATATCACGGAGACAAGCTTTGCTGTGGCCAGCTTATGCAAGACCTCACTACGGGTACATCCTCGGCTGAAAGGAGTAAATCACGTGAGTGAATGGTGTAAAACAATTGCTGCCCAGAGGCGTAGAAGAATCCCGTTGATTGTGATCTTTCCCAGAAGGGTAAAATTACAACCTCCTGACAATTACCGGATTTTACCAAGCTATTGCATGGAATCCCGGCCGAAAACCAGGTACAAGGACCTATCCAAAGTATCATGGGAGTATGGAAATGGAACGTCTTTAGGCAGATGCCGGACAACCCACTGCCACCAGGAATATTGGAAACCTTTAGGCAGATACAGAACGGAGAGTGCTTAGGCATTATTCTGGGATGTACGGCGTGCTTTGACAAAAGATTTCTGGCAGAAACTTTTTTTTTAAGGGGAAAGCTCTGTCACGAATTGGCAGCCTTTACTTCCCAGAACAATTTTCGGTTCACTTTTGATGGGCCATGTAGAGGATCAACAGACGAACAAAACTGTTTTCTCTATATTCAAGGCTATACTGTCTTGACGTAAGCTTGCAAAACCTGCAAGTAAACAACCACCAGGAATGGCTTTCTATTTGGGGAGTTAATTTGACACCAGTACCAGTCACCCCCATTTGTTGTCAATCCAGCCAGACGGGAGGGCAGACTCAAGGGACTGAATAGTAATTAAAACCAACTAGCCATGACGTAAGCTTGCAGATGGCAAGTAAAATGGCAACTAGATAATTAGTATACACCTTGGGAAACTGCTGACCCAGACATGCTGAATCAACAATGAACTGGGCCATGGACTGTGTAATTAAAACCTGGTTTACCAACAGAGTTGTAAACTGGCTGTTGACCATGAGAACCTAATTGTTCCCTTGACATGACACCTGATAAGAATAGCTAGGAAATCGCCCAGGTGTGAACAACATTAACCCAGGGAAAGATAATAGCCCCAGGGCTGTAAACTAAGCCCCGCCCACTCTGACTGGCAGACTCAGGGAGGTGTGAACCAGGTCTGATAAGACAATTAACACTGAGGACTTGGGGCCAGACAGAGAGGAGCAAGGTGTGATGGCCAGTTGCAATGATAAGGGCAATTACTGTCAGGAGGAGATAAGAAGAATTTATGACAGGAATGCCAAGGAGATAATATGGTCTGCTTGACTTAGCTTAAATAAGGGTCCCTAGCCTGTTTTATGTTAGATTAAGTTTGACTTCAGAACAGGTAGGAACTATCTCAATGTCTGTAGTCATATGCATGAATATTATGTTGGCTGCTAGGAATTATTTCTTAGTAACTAGTCCCTTAGTAAGTCTCTTAGTTTCTTAGATGGATGGACCGATTTTCAGTCTATATCTGATCTAGGTTATTGCAAGAACTATCATTGTCATAGGTTACTTGAGTGTTCTTTCTGAGTTCTGTGTTCAATATAATTGTGCTGTAAGTGCTACTCTTCTGAGAAGTAGAAACTTAGGGAAGGCAGGTCTTGTCTAGATATACTTGAGGTGTCGTAGCAGATGCTTGCCATCTCTTTCTAAACTAGACTAGTTGCTTTTTTTTGGTGTGTGCATTTGTTGTACAGAATATAGTCAATGACTATTTATTTAATTCTTACAGCAGTAACTAAGTGGTGAGAAAACCGGGCAGCTCAGCAAATATGGCTGGTCTGTGTGGTAACTTCAATTAGACGTTGTGTATCTCATTTTGTAGCTATACAATATTAGTACTCATTAATAATGACTGATGCTATTATATTGAGTATCATTATATGTCCATCTTGAAGTAATATAATGTTTACGGATGTTGGATGTATGTAGGTGTAAATTCATAAACTAACTAGTGCATTATGCTATGATGTTAAAGTATCATAATATGTCTAGTTTAATCAATATGTTTATGTGTATTGGATGTTTGATATATTGATTTGTCCTATGCAAACCTACCAATATGAAGTGTTATGCTATTGTCTGTGCATTGGCACATTGGCCAATGATTGTGTTGGAAGCAGAGGTGTAATGGTACAGACATTACCCACAATTGGTATATGGTGCTAAACTTTCTCAGTGTATTGTGGGCGTGCGTCCACGGTAATGCATGGAAACCTGGCACAGCTACTGGTCACGGCTTGCAAGCCGGATGATCAGGCATTGTTATAATACCATTACCGACTCTGTGAGCTGCTAAACTAACTTTGGACGGAGCGGCTGTACGACACAGAATTTCTGTATTAGCGACATGGACATGGGGCGGCAGAAATGTAATCATTACAGGCGTGTGAGACAATTGAAAAGCCCGTCCCAGACTAAAGACAGTAGGGAGAAGGAGGATGGTGAACACAGTAGAGCTGGAAGATAAACTTGGCCAGACTGGTCATTGTATATGTTTGTGTTATGATATGTTTTAATTAGGATTGCGCTGATGTAGAACTGATATAACACATTCTTGACTTTCTTTCAAGCTCTCACAAGGAGCACCTATGTTATAGATCTCAAGAACGAGTTATGACTAGGTAGAGCCAGGACTGGCAGACGTTAGAATACCGGCAAGCTGTTCTTTTGTTGAGTCTACTGGAGAGTGGGGATCTGGACCACAGTTCCAGATAGATGAAGTAACAAGTAAAGTTACGTAATGTTTCTCATCACAATATGTTATATGATTTTATCATCCTCATATTGACAATCATCCGATGTCTATTGTTATGATTAGCAAATAAATGTTGTAGTATTGTAACTCATAGTTCTGTCGTTATATTTTAATTCCAATTGTGCATACGTGTTGTGTGTGTACATTGGTGGGGGTTCACTTACACACCAAGGAAGGGAGCAGTCAGGGAGAAAAACCTGTACTGGAATAGTTGTCTTTACACTTTAATTCAGACGTAAAAATCTATTCTAACTAACCTTCTCCTTCCCATCCTTGGCGAATATTCAGCACAGTTCATTTCAATTTTGTAACGAGCCACTAGGAACTGTACGTTGGATATTCAAGGGCTTAATCTGTAGTTCAGCCATATAGATTTTGTCCCTAGTCAGTTTCTGACTATCTGGGGTTGCTCGCCAGTGAATAATACATTCATCTAGCCGGTGGGGCACCCCGACTTCTGACAGCTGGGTTAACTCATGTTATAAATACAAATATTACTTCAGTAAAGTTATGAACATGTTTGATGTAACAATGCTATCATCATCGCCATATTCTGTGCTGATAAATAGTTCACCATATCAGACAATCACCAGTCTTGAATTAGGTTTGGTATTCCTACTCCGAAATACCATTTGGCTTTCTCATCAAGACTGCCAGTTGTTCCTAAGTTTTCAAGCTTATTTCTCTTCATAATATGCTGAAAAAATCTTGACTATTAACATTTAATTTCTCTAATCAATTCAATCGATGTAACTGACTTAAAATAATGTTTATTCGTCTGCTGTTGCTTTATATCCATCAGTGAGTGATTGGAAAGTGTGTCTATTCATTTTAAATGCCATCTTTGTTGTTGGCTGCTATATTTATTATGTTTATTTCACCAGTTTGAGATACTTTATTATGTGACTTCAGCAATAGTGTCGACTGCAAGGATCAATGTGTTGTGTTTCACGGTCCATTTTTATCTGAAACTCTAATTTTATTACCAATATACATTTTAGCAATGAATTAGGACAATGCAGCATTGTAGTAACACAAGTACAGGGCCTACGTGAAGTTGGATATGGACAAGCATATTTTTGGTTATGTCGAAATCCAAACTATGTCAGCAACACACTGAAGCTAAAGTTGAACTCTCCTACATTGAAAACTAAATCACTTTTAATAAATACCACTTAAAAAATAAGAAACATCACAAGAAAACAAAAGATGCACTTCAACAACACAGACTGAGGAAAGCCATAATCATGAAAAGTCTGGAGTCACTGTGGGGAGCTGTGGGGAAAGAGTTAATGTTCTCAGCAAATACCCAGCATTTGTTGTATCCTTGCCCTCTACAAAACTGTCATATTTTTCCCTTATTTCTGGTTGCATTTTCTTCCTAATGCGATACATGATGATTCATAGGCAAATCTGTGCGGCCCAGATGAGCTCCCATAATCTTGTAAAGCATTTCATGGAATTCAGAACATGAGATGGTATCTGTAAAGAATCTTATATTCAGTCCAATAAGGAAGGTGCTTGGAGTTAAGATTCCCAGTTATGTGTATCTTAACTGCAACAGACTTCATAGTGGGATCCTTGGGTCCAAATAAGCATGAGCTCCCATAAATCTGCGGTGATTACATTGGGGTTAACATCATATTGATGTCAGGTCTTAGTCAGATATGAATGAGCTACTGTATTACAGTAGATGGTACTACCTGCTTCTGCTAGTGCTGAATGATAGGCGGCGCTTACCAAACCTAACATCCCACATTGTGCCAACGGCTTCGGGCGGAAGAGCGCAATTGGGAGGGTACAAGCTTTATCCCGGTGTGTGTAAATGCAACCTAAAGACAAAATGTCATGGCAGGGCAGACCAGGCCCTAAGCCTTGGTTGGTAACTGGTCTAGGATCAAAGCTCCGACAGGTGGAAAGAGCATTGCTTTGCTGATCCGACAGCTTCTGCAGCCTGTCTTGTTCCAGACGTATTGGTGTTACCTTTCCTCTGGAGTAAGACAAGACAGGTCGAGAGAGGGATCATGCTGCATGGGCAACACATGGTCTCTAAATTCAGCCCAAGCTTTGTGTTATGGAGAGATAACTCCATTTTACTAACTATCATCTGTCAAGACGACAAGGTGCCAGTCAACATGATACATGCCTAGTTTATCAATAAATAGTATTAATGGTGTCTGTTAGCAGTGTTTAAACTGGGCTTCACATGTGATCAAAACAGTTGACACGGGACAGTATTATAGAGAGATTAATTCAGAGACTGGGTAACCTTCTTCTTCTGCATGTCATCTCCCAATGAATGGAGCAAAGGCCCTCAACCAACTCACGGCAAGCCATTTGTAGATCTGTTTATTTTTGGTTGGATTATTCAGCTAAACTGGGTAACATATTCCATTTATAATCTGTCTAGTCATCAATATGACATATTCAAACAGAGCACAACTTAACAACAGAATAATTCCACCTGAATACACTTCTTAAACAACAACAACAGTTATTTACAAAATAATTGATGTTCCTACACAGACACATGGGTGTACAACTAGCCCTGCCATATTGTCTCTTGATGGTCAGTGTTCAAATCTTGTCCAACTGGTGGTAGTCAACTCACTAATAATAATGTTATCAACCTGAACTATAATCAGCATTGCCCATGTGTTACCAGGACCCTAGAGGGAAGTGAAAGAATAGTCACACGGCAGCCTTCCATGGGAGGCCACTAAGGAGATTTCCGCCATGTGTGACAGGATCTGTAAGGAAGGCCAAGAACAGTAACACACTACAACCTGTTATACATTCCATAGAAAAACTTTAGCTACAAAATCAAACCATCCATGAAGAAGTCTCAAGATGAGGACAAGAGAATAATAAAGTCAGTCAGGAGTGATGAAAATCTGACAACTAACATGTCTGGTGTGAATACAGTTATGCTACGGAAATGTTTGGTTTAACATGTTACAGATAAAAAATTATAGCAGTTATGATACAGAAATGTTTGATTCAACAAGTTACAGATATAAAATTACTGGAGTTATGCTGTGGAAATGTGTGGTTTAACATGTTACAGATACAAAATTACTGCAGTTATACTATGGAAATGTGTGGTTTAACATGTTACAGATACAAGATTGCTGCAGTTATTCTAAGGAAATGTTTGGTTTAACATGTTACAGATACAAGATTACCGCAGTTATACTAAGGAAATGTGTGGTTTAACATATTACAGATACAAAGTTACTGCAGTTAAGCTAGGAAAATGTTTGGTTTAACACGTTACAGATACAAAATTACTGCAGTTAAGCTAAGGAAATGTTTGGTTTAACATGTTACAGATACAAGATTACTACAGTAATACTATGGAAATTTGTGGTTTAACATGTTACAGATACAAAATTACTGCAGTTATATTATGGAAATGTATGGTCTATCATGTTACAGATACAATATTATTGCAGTTATATTAAGGAAATATTTGATTTAACATGTTACAGATACAAGATTACTGCAGTCATACTATGGAGATGTTTGGATTAACATGTTACAGATACAAGTATTACTGCAGTTATGTTACGAAAATGTTTGGTTTAACATGTTATGGATACAAAATTACAGTTATGCTATGGAAATGTTTGGTTTAACATGTTAAAGATACAAAATTACTGCAGTTAAGCTAAGGAAATATTTGGTTTAACATGTTGCAGATGCAAGATTACTACAGTAATACTATGGAAATTTGTGGTTTAACATGTTACAGATACAAAATTACTGCAGTTATATTAAGGAAATGTTTGATTAGTTATGTTTAGTTTAGTTTAGTCGTTGGATCAACATCACGGCACACGGGTTAAACCCATAAGTGCTCCGTTTTCCTCCTAACTCAAACCTGAGTCTGGAGAAACTCTGCTCAATGCACGAACTCCGTAGCATCGTCGAGGATCCTGAAATACTTTGGGTAGATTTTTAACTCGAAATTTTACCCGGGCAGCGCCGTTAGGCTACTCTTTTCGATTTCCAACTGCCAAGGGATTTTTTACGCGTGCAACAATACACACGGGCATCCGATCTCACTACCCAGAGACCAGGGGAAATTTTATTACTGGAAGTCCACGTGGATTTTTTAAATAAACCCCAGTCCACGCCGGGGCCTGAACCCGGGACCTCCAGCACTCAAGGCAGACACCATACCTCGAGACCACTCAGCCTCCCTAAAATGTTTTATTTGAAATGTTTGATTTAACATGTTACAGATACAAGATTACTGCAGTTATACTATGGAGATGTTTGGATTAACATGTTACAGATACAAGTATTACTGCAGTCATGTTACGAAAATGTTTGGTTTAACATGTTATGGATACAAAATTACAGTTATGCTATGGAAATGTTTTGTTTAACATGTTAAAGATATAAGATTACTGCAGTTATGCTAAGGAAATGTTTGGTTTAATATATTACAGATACAAGATTACTACAGTAATACTATGGAAATTTGTGGTTTAACCCTTTACAAGGCATAGCGTCTGATTCCGGCCGATGCGAGAAAACGATCGTAGCGTCCGATTCCGGCCGATACTATTATGCATTGTAAAATCGCGATCTCTCGGCTTTCCGACACTTCCGACGGCTACTTTCGCTTTCGCCTACAGCTTGACAACGTGGCCGCCATTTGTAAACGCGATAGTATCAATTTAAACGGACTTTTAAGGACAATTTTTGATAGTTTTCAGGATTTTTACGCTGTTTTTCAAAATGGATTTCGGCGATTCTTCAAGTGATAGCCGAGATTTCGCTAGGTTCAATTTAAGTGACATTAAAGGGCACGAAGTTGACTATTAATCGGAGCTAGATATCAGTGCAAAGCATTACTTTGCATTAGCAGTCGTGAGTCGGACTTTAAAGAAAGTGATTATGATTCTGAAAATGTGTTTGTATATTGCCGTATAGGTGACGGAAAATCACAAACAACATGCCGTATTTCGTAAATATTTGTGTACATGTATGGATTACCGGCAACAATCACGTGAGTAACATATTCTGCATGCTTTTCCCTTCATTGTGTTGTTTATTTAACTAAAATCGGTTGACTAACACCTTATTTGTGATGTTTTTACTAACGCGACCCGAACTTTTTCCAAACCTGAAAAAATCTTGCCCGTTCAGGGCTACAAAATGGACAAGCGTCTGCCCTGTAAAGGGTTAACATGTTACAGATACAAAATTACTGCAGTTATACTATGGAAATGTGTAGTTTAACATGTTACAGATACAAGATTACTGCAGTTATACTATGATGAGCAGCTGGCCGATTGGCAAGAACGCCAGACTCTCAATCAGGAGACCCGGGTTTGATTCCTCGGTAAGGTGTGGGATTTTTTTCTATTGGGGGTAAAAAGAAAATCCTAACCTGCACAGTTCGTGGCGACTGCACTAGCCAGGCGGCCTTAATTCCTCATAAGAAAAAGCAGTATTCATTGGTTTAACATGTTACATATACAAGATTACTGAAGGTTTGCTATGAGGATGTTTGGTTTAACATGTTACATATACAAGATTACTGCAGTTATGCTATAAACACAAATCCCAGTAGGAGTGATGACAAAGAAAGGAACCTGAGAACAATATATTTTCACATAATCCTTGGGTAATGGATCTGTCATCTAGCCTTCTCAGACAAGAACGCAAACCTTAATTCCTCAGGCTCAAAGACCCCTCTGCTATACACCGCAAGGTACTATATTGGCAGTAAATGACAGTTTAATGACTATGGAAATGTGTGGTTTAACATGTTACAGACACAATATTATTGCAGTTATATTAAGGAAATGTTTGATTTAACATGTTACAGATACAAGATTACTGCAGTTATACTATGGGGATGTTTGGATTAACATGTTACAGATACAAGTATTACTGCAGTTATGTTACGAACATGTTTGGTTTAACATGTTATGGATAGAAAATTACAGTTATGCTATGGAAATGTTTGATTTAACATGTTACAGATACAAGATTACTACAGTAATACTATGGAAATTTGTGGTTTAACATGTTACAGATACAAAATTACTGCAATTATGCTAAGGAAATGTTTTGTTTAACATGTTACAGATACAAGATTACTACAGTAATACTATGGAAATTTGTGGTTTAACATGTTACAGATACAAAATTACTGCAGTTATGCTAAGGAAATGTTTGGTTTAACATTTTACAGATACAAGATTACTGCAGTTATACTATGGAGATGTTTGGATTAACATGTTACAGATACAAGTATTACTGGAGTTATGTTACGAAAATGTTTGGTTTAACATATTATGGATACAAAATTATTGCAGTTATATTAAGGAAATGTTTGATTTAACATGTTACATGTACAAGATTACTGCAGTTATTCTAAGGACATGTTTGGTTTAACATGTTACAGATACAAGATTACTGCAGTTATGCTAAGGAAATGTTTGGTTTAACATGTTACATATACAAGATTACTGCAGTTATGCTATAAACACAAATCACAGTAGGAGTGTTGACAAAGTAAGGAATCTGAGAACAATATATTTTCACATAATCCTTGGGTAATGAATCTGTCATCTAGCCTTCTCAGACAAAAACGCAAAATAAGGAGGGGCACATTGCTTACTTTATAAAGTATTTCAGCTCCTGTGCTGGTCATTAAGTTTTCTGATCACTCCACTCCATAATTATGTTTAATTCCTTGTATGTCTGCACTAGTAAATCTGTGCATGCCTGCTTTTTAAATGGTTTCCTTGGTCTACCCCGACCTCTTTTCCCAGCATTTTTCCCTCTTTGTTGTTCCTTCATGTCTATAGATATTACCAGGCAATGAGAGTCTTCACTTTTTATTTTAAGAAGTCTTCATGGTTCTGTTATATTTTCCAGAAGTTCATTTGTCAATTTTACAATGGCTATTGCACGTAATTTATTTTTCAAAACCATATTTCAAATGCCTCTATGTTTTCATCATGTGTATCCATTTACCATATTTCAGAACCATATATTGTGATTGGCTATATGTACATATGAGGAATTCTTTTTCTTAGATCAAGCGATATATTCACCGATGTAAGAATTTTCTGCCCTTCTCTAAATGTCTTCTCTGAGAGAATACTCAGTAGTTACAAATCAAAAAGAGTAGGTTTTATACGCCACTTGCCTGGCTAAATTTCAAACATACAAAACACCCACAAATGAATAACTATAACATGTGTGGTTCTGATATACGAACATGTATATCCTCACAAGTATGAGAAATGATGTACTCAAAGTTTCCAATGAGATCTATGAGAGGAGACTAGAGCACTGATAGAGTTATCAAGTATACTATGAAAAAGATCCTGCACAAACGTAGGAAAGCACATGATCTTACTTTGTAAATCTGTGATACTGCCTCTTTTATAACAGTCTCCTTCCAGGTAGCATCAGTCGTCTGCAAGAGGAGAGGGCATATCATTGCAATAATAGATAGTATACATAGCAATATGCTTGCTTGCTTGCTTGTGTTCGTTGGCTTGAGCTCCAACGCGAGGTCCTGTATGTCGGATGAAGGCATCCTGTTGTCCAACATCAGTGTGATGTCATGCAGGACCTGAGGTTTGCGTGAGTATCCGTTGTCCCATGTCTGGCTTATTGGTGTGCAGACTGGTGGTTCCTCACCGTACAGGCAGACACTCTCTGACTTCGGAGGAATCGGCGATCCTATTGACTTTAGCCAGGACCCCGAAGGGACCTTTTGCCCAGGACGCTCGACGAGGACGCGTCAATAGGTCTTGGCCAGTATATAACCCGGCCCTGGTGCCTTGGAAACACCTCTGCGTCCCTACATAGCAATATGAATGATGACATTGTCTGTCTCCAATCTTCTCCTACAAAACCTAACTCCAGTCAAGTCAAGTCAGCTGATTTACGTGTCATTATTGCTTCACATTATGACATAATATTAACATAATATTAGACACATATTTTTCGATAACCAAAGACCATACATGGGATAATGTGTTTTTGTTATGTTCATGTGTTTTGTCTAATGTGTTTTTGTCTGTTCATAAAAATACTTGTAATAAAAGAAATGGCAATATCACAATTTTGATGAGTTACCTGAATGCCAAGAAAGGATCAGATAACATGAGTTATGAAGAGATTATGGGAAAACACTGACTAGGGATAATTAATGTAAGTGGAGAATTATTCACCAATCTGTGAGCTGAGAATCAATGTGTTGTGGGTGGAAGTGTTTTTCCACATGAAATAATAAACAAAGCAACATAGGCATCACCAGACCACAATACTAAAATATCAAATTGATCTGTATTAACAAGAAATTTGGACCATCTCTAAATGACAACAGTTTTTAGAAGTGCAGATGTAGATTTAGAGTACCTTTTGTTGATAAGCCAAATTAAGTTGAAACTCAAGAGCTACCTAACATCTTATAAACACAGAAATCGATACAATGTAGGATATCTCAGATATCAAGCAACGAAGGAACAATGTATGGCCAGCCTCTATATCAGTACCTGGTTCTACAACAGTCAGTAGATGAGTTGAGTTGAGCTGAGCTAAGAACTGACATCACTGCACTCAGGACATTCCCTTACGTGCTCCGTCCCCTTGCTCAACAGCCTGCGAAGAGTCATACTACTAATCGTTCCCACCACTATCTGACTTAAAGTTCTCCTGGTCTTCCCTCTCAGTTTTGAGATTCTTCCAGAACCCCTGACAATCCCCCACAATATAATTCTTTCCACATGCGGGTTCTCAATCTGTTTCCCCATCTTCTCCACTTGGTCCCACAGGTGCTCGACAACCTCTACCTTGTGCATAGGTAATCTACCACCAAGAGGTGCATTCCCTGCCAGCCTATCAGCCTGTTCATTCCCCCTGCACTCCCGCTTGGCCAGGGCAAAAAATCCATACATAGACAAGATGAGCAAAGAAGACTGCAAGCAGCAAGTTAAACGCATTTGAAACAAATCATGCACAGAAGTCTTTGGAAATGGGGAAAGAAGAGATAAAGCATGGATTACCTTGGGGGCCCAGGTATATCTTTTAAAACCAAATAACTGAAAGGGGGGGGGGGGGGGGCTTGAAGACATGACTACTAGGCCAGTAGGCAAGTGTGCTAGCCATTGTGCTACTTCGGCTCCACTATGTGTCAGGTCTTTGTAAGATATCTTCTTCTTCTTCTTCTTCGTTCATCCGGAGTTTTTTTTTCGGATGTGATTGCGTTGTGCCTGTTTACAGCAGAGCTGCGTTCTTGCGCCGTTAGGCCGACACATCCGACTTCTGCGGGCATTTGTTGACCGGGTTAACCTTCCCGGGGCTTTGTAAGATATGACTGAGCTACCGCATGACAGTAGACGGTACTACCTGCTTCTGTTAGCGCTGAATGTTGGGCGACGCTTACCAAACCCGACACCCCACATTGCGCCAACGGCTTTAGGCGGAGGAGCGCAATTGGGAGGGTACAAGCCTTATCCTAGTGCGATGAAATGCAACCTAAAGACTAAATGTCATGGCAGGGCAAACCAGGCCCTAAGCCTTGGTTGTCAACTGGTCTAGGCTTGAAGCTCCGATAGGTGGACAGTTAGAGCATTGCTTTGCTGATCCGGCAGCTTCTGCAGTTTATCTTGTTCCAGACGTATTGTTTACCTTTCCTCTGGAATACACTAGACAGGCCGAGGGAGGGATCATGTTGCATGGGCAACACATGGTCTCTAAATTCAGCCCAAGCTTTGTGTTATGGAGAGGTATAACTCCATTTTACAAACTACTGTCTGTCAAGATGGCAAGGTGCCAAGACGACGAGACAAGACAAACGACTTCGGCTCCTCTCCTATACACAGAATTTCGAAACAGAAATGGATGATCTAAGAAATTCTGCAGATGGATGAAAGAAGAAAGAAAAATGAAGATAAGGAAAAATATAATAAATTATATACAGAAATATGTAAAAAAAAGTGCAAAAAGGCTAAGGTGGCAGTTCTGCTTCATGTTATCAAAGTAGACCATATATAAATCGGCACTGTGGCTTAGGGGATAGAGAGATGCACAGCCCCATCATTTCCTGTCATGCAGAGTCGAAAGTTTTAAAACATTTGCAGATGATTTGGAAGACGACCGTTTTGCATTGATTTCGATGGTTTGAGGCATTGGCCATTCGGAAAGCAATGGCAAACCACTGAACTAACATTACCTAGTAAATCACAACAGCTAATAAATGCTTTTGCTGATTGCAATACCCTGTAAAGAACATACAACTAACATTTATTTTACTAATATAAATGTGAGCGTGAGTGCAGTGTCTCTATATTCCTTTTCTTACACAATATTTTCATCATCAGACACATCGATAATTACATAACAGCAGTGGCCATTTATCTCAGCTCTGGTGATACACCAGACATTTAATATCTTGGCAATGAGTCATGTAAACTGACCATTCCATCATTAGTTAATAGGACATGGTGATTTTTCAGCAAGCTAACTCTCTCATTCATAGGGGTAAACTAACTCTTTCATACATGGAGACAAACTAACGCTCTCATTCATGTGGACAAGCTAACTCTCTCATTCATGAGGACAAACTAACTCTCTCATTCATGGAGACAAGCTAACTATCTCATTCATGAGGACAAACTAACTCTCTCATTCATGGAGACAAGCTGACTCTTTCATTCATGGAGACAAGCCAACTCTCTCATTAATGTGGACAAGCTGACTCTCTCATTCATGGGGACAAGCTGACTCTCTCATTCATGGAGATAAGCTAACCATCTCATTCATAAGGACAAGCAAACTGTCTCATTCATGAGGACAAGCAAACTCTCTCATTCATGAGGACAAGCAAACTCTCTCATTCATGAGGACAAGCTGACTCTCTCATTCATGGAGATAAGCTAACCATCTCATTCATGAGGACAAACTAACTCTCTCATTCAAGGAAAAAAGCCAACTCTCTCATTCATGGAGACAAACTGACTCTCTTATTCATGGAGACAAGCCAACTCTCTCATTCATGGAGACAAGCTGACTATCTTATTCATAGAGACAATCTGACTATCTTATTCATGGAGACAAGCCAACTCTCTCATTCATGGAGACAAGCTGACTATCTTATTCATGGAGACAATCTGACTATCTTATTCATGGAGACAAGCCAACTCTCTCATTCATGGAGACAAGCTGACTATCTTATTCATGGAGACAGTCTGACTATCTTATTCATGGAGACAAGCCAACTCTCTCATTCATGGAGACAAACTAACTCTCTCATTCATGGAGACAAGCTGACTCTTTCATTCATGGAGACAAGCCAACTCTCTCATTCATGGAGACAAGCTGACTATCTTATTCATTGAGAAAATCTGACTATCTTATTCATGGAGACAAGCCAACTCTATCATTCATGGAGACAAACTAACTCTCTCATTCATGGAGACAAGCTGACTCTTTCATTCATGGAGACAAGCCAACTCTCTCATTCATGGAGACAAGCTGACTATCTTATTCATAGAGACAAGCTGACTATCTTATTCATGGAGACAAGCTGACCAACCTGAAACAGTAGCTCCTTAAGTGTCATGCCTATAGATACAGGACGTTTGGGGTTGTTGCTTGAATCTTCATATCTGACATGAAGGCTTGAGACCTTGATCTGCAGATTCTTGATGATCTGTATAGACAATTTCTCTACAAAACTGTCTTGTTTAGGATCCCTGGGTTTTGCTGAAATAACATCATTATATACAACAGTTATGATAGGCACATGACAAATAATAACTTATTAATAACCGTTAGTCAGCATTAATAAAATCATACATGCAGATATTAATTTCACTAAAACTGTAGCATTTATGACACATGTATATCAATCCATAGATTTATTGATTGATTGATTGATTTAGGAACCAACATCACAGCATTCGGGGCATTCCTATAAGGCTCCGTCCCCATCCTCAGCAGCCAGTGAAGAGTTCCAACACCAATAGTTCCATTAGCAATCTGATTATATGTGTGTCTCGCCTTTCCTCTGAGCGTCGAGCGTCGGCCAGATCCCCTCGCCACTCCTCGTTGCCTCATTCTTGCCAGACTATGGTAATGCATTTGCTCCTCCGAGGTGTACACGTGCTCCCACAAGGCTGCAACCATGTCTGCCTTGTCATGCATCAATACTCCATCAAGTTTTGCCGAGCCAGCCAATCTGTCCGCTGGTTCATTCCCCAGCACACCGGCATGCCCCGGAGAAAAGATCCAGGTGATGCTTGCCACCCATGACCTCAGAAGCGAAGCAAGCCACTCTACACGAAGCCTGCCTATCCTCACCCTACTCAATCCATAGCACAGAAAAAGTGGCCACATCAGGAAAATATTCAGCCCTGAATCAGATAACCCATATGCTACACAATTGTGAAAAGGAGAGGCAGACAATTTTCAGAGCTCAAAAAATTAACACTGGGATTATTTAGTTTCATGAGATACTTTGTCAGATTAAGTGAAAACAAAACAATTTGGGGGAGGGGGGGGGGGGGGGGCGGATACAAGACTCTGCTTCCACTGGTAGTAATTCTCTGGAAAATGTTAAGCTCAGGAATACAAATTAACAAATCTTTTAACAGATTGTATGTACAGACAAAACAGACTATGACAGAATAATGGGGTCATGGAAAGTGTAATTTGATAAAAATAGGTCTCGAGTGAAAACAGTCTGAAAAGTTTGAGAAACTATTCTGAAATGAATGAGTTAATCATGACACTAGACAACATTCATTCATGTAGATATAAAAAAACAGATAGCACTTTATACCTTTTTCCAACTCCCATTTTTTCTGCAGGTCAATCTGAGCCAGTCTTGTTTGTTTCTCAGCAAATCGTGATTGTCTGTCCATCTCCTCATCATACTGAATAGCTACATACAAAGACAAGTTTGAGATCACATGAAGATAACTTCAGCAACCAGCAATAAACTCCTCACATGCAAATAGTACAAATATTTAAGTAGCAATGTAGGCAAAGATGGAGGATGTTTATTGGAACACATGGAAAATACACAATTAAATGTGATGCAATGCTTGGGAGACAGAGAGTTCAAAATAAATACCTACCAGTGTTAGGAACTGCCAAAGCATAGATATCTTCAATGTGGACAACAACAGGTTCAGAATACAGATTCTTCCAAGGAACTTTCAATGTCAGTTTTCCTGCAGACATTTAATGCAACTTGTTTAATGCAAAAAACAACTGTTACATTTTAAAAATCTGCATCACTACAAACAAAGGAAACTGAAGATCGTTTTCAGCAAAACATTTACTTTGTTAAATGTCCAGAAATGAACATCAGCTTCACCATAATTAATATTTTTGGAGATCCTATACAGCTTTCAATGATACTCAGTATTAACTACAGCATGAAAGTCAAATGCTGAAGATTAACACTGCACTACAACATCTCTTTCTGTCTCAGCAATGCACCATAATATGGGATCAACTATTCTGTGTGTATCAAACAATGTGCAGTGTGTTGTTATGTATTTGACATTAGGTCTGAGCATTCTAAAGAGATCTGGCTATTTATTTTAACATGCAATATAGCAGTATATGTTGCCTGTTCAAAAGTCATGCTCTCATGCTTTTGTCATTGTGATTACTGTGCCCCTTGGGCATCTGCTGTGATATTTTCTGGCACTGAAACAATCAATGAGTATGAGGGACAGTCATAATGTAACATGCCATAATTATATGAAACTGTTTGTTCAAAATAAATGAAATTTACAAAAAATATACATAAACATTTCCTATAAACATATCTACATAATCCCCTATCAACCTGTAAGGCCTTACGCCAGCGTAAAACAAGTGCATGCATGTCTTGACTGTACTAGGTTTTATCCTGCTCATGCACCCATTTCTTCATTGCATGAATCACACCCTCATTATTATCAAACCCTCATCCTTATCACACCCTCATCATTTTCACACCCCCATCATTATCACTCCCTCATCATTATCACACCCTCATCATTATCACACCATCATCATTTTTACACCCCCATCATTATCACTCCCTCATCATTATCACACCCTCATCATTTTCACACCCCCATCATTATCACTCCCTCATCATTATCAAAACTTGCCCCATTGAGTACATATTTTTAAGTGGACCACAAAGTTTAAAATCAGAAGCAGCCAGTTCGGGGCTATAAGGTGGATGGCGGGGTACAGTCCAGCCAAATTTGGCAATTGCCTCCCATGTTATCTGACTGTGATTGTCTCATCTGTTGGCATCATTTCCACAAGAATCACACCATCAATATCCCAAACATGATGATCATAACTTTCCTGCTGATAGAGCAGTCGTGAATTTTTTTTTTTTGGGGGGGGGGGGGGGGGGGGTTATTTTGGTGATTGTGGATGATGCCACTCCACTGACTGTATTTTCGTCCGAGGATCAAAATGATGTGCCACGGTTTCGTCACTTGTAACGATCCTTGACAAAAAGTTCCCTTCCTCAGCACTCGAAACATTCCAACAATTCAGAACTGTTTTCCTTTGAAATGTGAGCTAATTTGTGAGACATTGCGGTACACATCTTGCGCAAACCTTTGAATATGAAAGAGTTTTGAAAATTGTAATTGCACTTCCCTTGCTGACTGACAGCTGTAAGGCCAATTATTGACTCATAATATACCTATCATCACACACAATGGCATCAGAGCTGTTCAATACGTCTTAGCTGGTAGTCGTGGCAGAACATCAATAGCAGGAAGATCATGCAGCTCCATCTCTTCACTGTCTGAGGCTTTAACTTTCTGAGCAGAGTGACTGCACAACTTCTATACACAGCACACAAGTGTTTGTGAATGTTCACCACAGTTTCTTTTTCCACAACCAGAAATTCTACTGCATTCCAATATTTGTAGCACAAGCTGTTCACACACGATATTTTAACAGATTAAAGTAGCTGAACTAATTGTCCTATTGTGGTGCAATTTCACTCAAAGAACAGAGATATTCCAAATCAGTCTTATACTTATTAAGATAATTCAACACAAATCCTGCAGTCTAGGAAAGTTTCTTAATTTCAGGGTCACAAAGTTATGCCAAGAGGGATTTTAACAGTTCTTCAATTTGATTTCTAAAAAACTGCAACACATTCATTCATCATGTGCCATGCCGATAAGTGTGTGCGGTCATGTTTCGGCATCTTACTCGAACACCATAGTCGTGGATCAGCTCAGTGTTCTTGTCTCGACCAAACCATATGGTTAAGCCATTCAGGTATTTACTTCTCTGCCTTTCCTTTGTTCTCTTCCCTCGATCTTGCCCGTTGTCTCTAATCAGTTTACGGTTTTCATTTTTTTCTTGTAGGACGTCTTAGTGACGACCATAATCGGTGTCTTCTTACAATTTAATTCTAACCCTAGTTGCAACACATTAAGTAAGTCTAAATGCCATACTTGAGAAAATAATCTTATCATGTATCCTCTGGACCACGAGCAGAACATCTCGAACTGAGCATTACTTTCAGTCATTTCACAGTCAAACTAAGTAGCCACTGTAGTGTAGCAGTTAGAAGCTTGCATGCAGTACAGGTGGTCATGAGTTCGATTCGTACTGGGGCAGTTCCCCAGGTCAACCCAGCCTATAATGGGTACCAGGAAGTGTCTTGGGAAGTCAACATGGCCGGCACTATGCCGACCACATCACCGACAGAGTGCCGCTTGTTCTATAAATACAAGGGTCTAGATCCATATGCCCAATGCATGGTAAACATGCAAAAGGGACCTTGACTTCTCAGACAAGCTCACTCCATCTACACTGCCAGTAGGATGTCTCCCATGTTCACACAGAACGGCAATCTCCTTGAGTGACCACAAACACAATACAGGTTTGTGAGATTTGAGAATACTATTTTAAATAAGCAGTTCAAATATTAACCAAAAGAAACAAACAAATAATCTTGAAACCGCAAATTAAACTGAGAACTAAAATCAAAAGTGTATACACTTGTGTGTTTATGAAAATGTGTAAATAATGTTGTGGATCAAACATGCATGTAAACAAACAACTCCACACAAAAATAAAACTCACTAGGGAACTAGTAAATGAACCTGACATCTACATTAAGTTGATCACTCACTAAACTGACAACTACATTAAGTGTATACAGATGTGGTTGACTACTGTCACAGAAGGCAGCAGCTGAGTCATCCTTATTCACTCACTAACTGCACAATGAGGTCCACGTGGCTGAGTGGATCAGAGCGCCCGCTCTGACACTTCTGGTGCTCGTTCAGAAAGCAATGGCAAACTACTGAATGTAAAATTGCCTAGTAAATCAAACTGGCATTAAGGTTCATCACAAATGACATGCACTTTTAATTGCCCACAGCTTACCTAAGTGCCCTGCCTTTATCTTGACTGGGATATTGAAGTGGTCCTAGTGGAAATAATATCAATAAATGTCTGATAACAAGCTGGGCTGTACTTTCACAATCAACATCTGCATGCAACACATCCCAATTTTGTATAGAAATAGAAACAGCTATTCAGAGTTCTACACAGTTAAAATATTATATTATAAGTTATAAAATATATAAAGTAAATCTGGAAGTAAATCAGTTTATAAATTGTCAAACAAATTGTAGTCATCCGTAGTACTTTCATTATTCATATTAACTGCACTGTAATAGCTTTCAATAAGCATCTGTCATTTAATCTATATATATTCTTTGGTTCTTTAAGTGAGAACTGACTCAAAGAAACAATAAAGACCCCTTTTATGACTTTCATTGAAGATCTGTTGAAATTAAGCAGTGCCAAATATGGCTAGCTTATGAAGACAGAGCCCCCCAGCAGTGGTGTTATAGCTCTGTGGTCAAGCCATCAACATTTAATGGGTACCAAATAATGTTCATCATTTTTTGGTAATTGTCTCAGAAAGGTGTAACCAAGGAAACTGGCCAGAAAATATGAAGGCCTACCACTTCATACCTCAACAGCAGTATCTGCCATTTGACTACCTTAACCTTTGTTTACATGGGTACATAGTGGATCACATTTCCTCATTAATTTGTAATGGAATGACAAACATTTAACACCTACATCTTATAATTGTGTTGATTATAGAAAGTGATCACATAATTTTCATTTGAAAGTATTAAAGAAAACAAATCAGAAATGATGTGTTTAAAACAACAGCATAATGAAGACAACATAACTCTAAAATACTTCAAGCATAAACAGAAAGCAAAACTGCAAAAGCCAGCAAAAGTTAAACACATCTAGTAGAGGTTGCTAAAAGATGTAACAAACAATTTCGCATAAATATATCTACAAAACAATGTTTTTCCATTGTGAATGTGAATAATAAAAGACACAAACAATAGATTGCAGTTTATTGCCTGGCATAGTTTGATGCACAATCAATATTTGAAAAAAAAATAATAAATCCTTCAAGCTGAAATACACCACACACATATTTCCACAGTAATTTAAACTGACTACCACAGTAATTTAAACTGACTATTATATCACTGACATTTAAACTGACATGATTGTCAGTTAAAATTACTGTGGTAGTCAGTTTAAATTACTGTGGTAGTCAGTTTAAATTACTGTGGTAGTCAGTTTAAATTACTGTGGTAGTCAGTTTAAATTACCATGGAAATATGTATGTCAGAGGAGCATCTGGCCGAGAGGCCTAAACTCTGGGCTCCCATTCGGGAGACCTGGGGTGAATCCTCAGTAAGGTGATGGGTATTTTTCTGTCAGGGGATAAAAGAAACCCTAACATGCACAGTTCGCTGAGACTGCACTAGCCAGGCAGCCTGAATTCCTCGGGCTCAAGACTGCCTTGTTCTATACCAGAAGGTACTACAGGCAGTAATGACAGAGATGTGAGTATAATATATTTCAATGTTCAGCATTCATTGTTTGCCTTGGATTACACCAAGTGACCTATTGTTTATGTCTTCATCATACAAAATAAATAAATATCTGATACTCAAAGTAATAAAATGTCAAAAATATGTTACCAGGGCAGTTTCTTTCAAATTCAGTTTTTTTAGGACAACATCGCCTAAGACAAAAATAAATATACACGTAAATTATAAGTGTTCATATACATGCAAATTATTATGAATTGTATTGTTTCTTGTAGCTGTCTCATCTAGTGATCTGAAACTCTTACAGGTGGTAGTGAAAACATGGTTGCAGCAAACAGTGCACTGTTGTTCCACCCTTCAAAAATGTCAAACAAATCACAACAAAATATACTCCAGGATCAAGTATTCTTCAAACAAGATGCAAGAAACTGTCATTGTCTTTGTTGCTCTGCTTCTATTTTCTCAGGAATCCTACTCTCATCTTTGTTCTTTTAATAACATTAGCTCTGTGGAGGTAGGGTTGCTTAGAGTTATGGCATCTGCCTCTAACTAGAGCAGTGAAAGGCTTAAATCTAGTCAAGAGCAATTGTGATAAACATGAAGATGCCACATTCCAATGGATCACAGGATAGTGCATTCATTGCCTAGCCTTCTCACACCAGAGTAAAGAAACATTGTTACTTAAGCACTTTGCGTATGTTAAAAATTCCTAGGCAATTGGAAATCATAAAGAGTAGGGAGTAATGGCCACTTCCTTGGCAAAATATTTCAACATGAGAACATCTGTCTACAATAGAATATGTAGATTCTGGTGGGTTGGTCTCAGTCTGGTTTTGAAATTGTCTTCTATCACACACCAGAATCTCAGCAGCACTTGTGAGGCAAAGACCTCCTTGATTATGGGGGAAGGCAGGAAGCTTTTCAGGTCTAGCTTAAACTTCACTACTCCAGTCACTTGACAAGTGTACTGTAGTTATAATCCTTGTTATTATAGATGCTGCAAAAATAGGATCTAGAACTGTTCTGGTACACAACTCATATGTTTTATGTGGGCTTAAATGTTGTTTTTTTCTTGGCTACCATGTTTACTCAAGTCCTCCAATACTCACCCACACATGAAGCTGTTCTGCAATGCTTACATCCTAACTGTTCAAGGATACTGCAGTCACCTCCCATTAATCGTGCAAGGAGAATCTAAACACAGTGCACAAACTGTTTTGTACAGGTGAGGGTCACAATACATTTATACCTGAATCCATTTCTTCTGAATTCATATATTCAGCTGTGAGTAATTGTTTCTACTAAAGAAATGTTGAACTGGCAATAGCCTACTGGGCCTAGTCTTTATGATTTTCGACTGCTGATGGTATTTCTCACCATTGTCTGAGAAGACTTATGCTCTGTAAACCTCCATACTTGTTAGCTACTATGGTTTTATATTTTTTCTCTGTTTTCTTTATGACATTACTTTTTCTACCAGAAGGAATGAAAGGCAAAATTTAGATATGCAAATTTTTATACAAAGCAGATTTTCCTGTTGATGGTATAAAATGAGTGACCAGTTTGCTTTCTGAGTGGTGTTTTTTCCTGTCCCAGCTTACAGTCCAGCCAGGAACCCTATTTGTTACTTTTCTTTATTAAGTATTGAATCAGTTATGCAGCTAACGCTGAAATGAAAATCAAACCTCTTATCGTGTGAGCTAATTAGAAGCTAACCATATAGTGAAGAAAACTTCACTGACTGCAACTAACATACCATGTTAAACATCTCATTAACCAGGATACTCAAGCTCTATGTGTAATGTGGACAATGTGTTGATACAACCACACCTGGATCTTCCATATCTAAGTATGTTGCATGTGACAACTAAATCAAGATCTTGCAATGATACAACCTGTGATGTATTCTTCAACACGACCAGCAGTGAATGTGGTGGAAGCTGTGGTCAATTGTTTTCATTTAATTAATACCTCAGTTAATACCTAACTTTGTGTTATTATTGAAATAATAGCTTACTATGATAGATAGCATGAATCATGTAAGGGTCATAGGTTGAAACTTTCCTCCATCCAACCACCATTTTTTTAATGAGCTGGCTCGCTTTGAACTCAAGTATAGTCCATATACACTACTTCTAATAGTGCTGGACTGAATTTTACGTGTGGATTAACTTTCACTATTAACAGTGTCTCTCGTCATCAGGCGAACCAACTCTGATTTCATGCAGACCTCCATCCAACCACCATGAAATAAAAGACTCCATGCGGTCAACATAACTGTGAACATTTCAACAACACAAACGTGTGTCCCCAAGCAGGAACCAGTCATGGGTCTGTGATGTGGTGCACAGGGGAATAGATGGCCAGTCTTTTCCTCACTAACTGAGATGACAAATGCAGGCTTTGGACCATCGTCTGACCACACTTGTGGCAGTTTCAGCTTAGCTCCCTATTAATTACATTAATCAGCCCGGTTGAACAATCCAAACTGATCTGTTAAGCCCCAATATGAAAACCTGGTCACTATGAATGTCTTCTGAACATCTTGTATAGTTTCATCTTTCAATACAGGAAAAATACAACATTATCAAATTTATCACTATAAAATACATTTATTGATGTGGTTATTTACTCAAACTGTTTATACGTGAGCTTACTAAGCAACAATGTCTCCTTTTTCATCTTGTTTTCCTTCCTCCTCCATATTTTCTTCGTCTTCTTCAGTGCCTGGTCTGCAGCAGACACTGGCTGTCATGACTCTCAAATGTTCTCTAATAAAAAAAGTTGCTTAAAAGTCGACAGGCTCGACTTCATTGCATCGGGTTTTATCCCATATGGCTCAGTCTCTTTCCGTAGCGAACTGCCGAAAGCATGAACTCTGTAGCTTCAGTGACGAACCTCGGGAGTCTATGAAAAAATGCACTCGTGAGTTGAAGAACGTGGCCAGGAATCTAACCCACGACCTTCGGAACCCGAGTCAAACAGCTTGACCATTTCACCACGGAGACTCCCTATTTTAATGAAGTCATTGCTTACATTATTATTTACTAAGGTAAATATTATTTACCAGGTATGTAAGCTCTCCACATACACCTTTGTCTTTCTCTGCCTCTCTTGTCCAGCATGTGGGGAAAACATATAAGGCTAATGTCTCTTCTGTTGATATGTCCCATAAGTCTTTATGTTATGGCTTTGATGAGTGATGTAGTAATGCCTGCATCTATCAATACCTCACTATTTACTTTCTTTTCTGTCCATGATATTATCAGCATTCTTCTAAAAATCCACATACCCACTGCCTCTAGTTTCCTCTCACATCAGTATGTATTGTCGACACAGTAGAAAAGACCACACACAACTCAACAATAACATTCTACATCGTTAATATTCAAGTTGCACAATTAATATGGACAAGGTAATTAGACAAATTAAAAACAATTTTTTTAGCGGCTTTAGGATCATCACCCTTCAAAATACATTTGGGAAGGTTTTAAAGAAGATAGTCGCTGTCAAGCTGCAAGAGTTTTCGGAAAGGGGGAAGATACTTCCAAGAGGCCTGGGGAGCTACAGGCCAGGAAAAGATATCTGGTCAAATGCAGCCACTTTTGCCTTTGACGTTTATGAGGGGTTCCAGAATAGACAGGAAACGATGGTGGCAGCACTTGATCTCGAGGATGCGTACAATAGAGATCGAAATGATATTTTGATGACTGCACTGATGGAGAAGGGGGTCAATCCCTGGTTGGTGAACTGGATAGCGGCCGTCCAGCATTCTCGTCGGATTGCTCTCCATCAGGGTGCATGGACCACAGAGCCACATATTTTAACCCCGGGACTGCCACAGGGATCCGCAATCTCACTGGTGCTCTTTAACGTGTATACGAGCAAAATTGCAAACCTAGAAGCACCAGGGGTTGGAAGGATACTAACATTTGCAGATGATATTCTTGCATATAGGCAGGGGAGAGATAGGGAGCAAACAGCCCAGGAGCTACAGGTGACAGTAGACAAAGTGATTGACTGGTGCGCTGAAATGGGTGCTGTCATCCACCCAGAAAAGACAGCTGTTTTGTGGTGCTCTCTGGACAACAGGATTGTGAGAGCTGATGCCCCAAGCCTCACGATAGATGGTGGAAGCATCAACAGAGAGAACAAACTGAAGTATCTGGGAATCACATTTGACAGGAGCCTATCCTTCAAGGACCATGTGGAGACAGTTGTGACAAGATCTCAAAAGGGACTCAACGCACTTAAAACTATGGCTGCAAAGGACATAGAGCAGAGAATGCTTTTCACACTATACCAGTACTTGATCCTCTCAGTAATTGATTATGGACTAGGACTGCTCACTGTCTCAAAGAGTCAGCTGGTGAGATTGGAGCGCATACAGAACGAGGCTATGCGGGTCATTCTGGGATGCACCAGAGACACCCCAGTGGTGTGTATGCGTTACATTCTTGGTTTGCCGACTGTTGCTGGTAGGCTCAAGGTGATGCAGGCGAAGGCATACCTCAGAGCAGAGTAGTTTCTGACACAGATCACCCGTTGCATAAGGCGCTGGACGTAGTTAAGGGTCAGCGACTGATAAGAGGGAAATCATGGATAGCTCAGGCGGAGGATACGATCAGACAGGTGTGCTCCTTGGAGAACATTAGGCGAGGAGAGGAGTGGGTCAGAGTGCCAGCGGAGCAGTCAGACTTGTGCAGAGTTATAATCACACTGAGCCGGGAGTGCAGGGAGTGGCCAGCAGGGGCCATGGAAGTGGAAATCCAGCAAATAATTCAGGATAATGCTCGCCCGGGTGATGTGATTATCTATACAGATGGTTCGGTGTTGAAAGGTAGTAGAAGTGCCTGGGGGTTCTTTGGCAAAGGCTAATGGTCAATGTTTGGTGCAGGAGAGCTTGGCATATGATACCACAACATCTAGCTTAAGAATGGAGGTGGAGGCAGTCAGTACAGCTTTCCGCTGGATGGAGAATATGATACACACACACATCATGATTGTAACTGACTCAGAAAGCATGCTGAGTAAGATGAGGCTAGGCAAGCTTCGTGCAGAGTGGCTTGCTTTGCTTCGGAAGTCACGGGGGGCAAGCATCGTCTGGATCTTTTCTCCGGGGCATGCTGGTGTGCTGGGGAATGAACAGGCAGACAGATTGGCTGGCTCTGCAAAACTTGGTGGAGTATTAATGCAAGATAAGGCAGACGTGGTTGCGGCCTTGTGGGAGCATTTGTACACCTCGGAGGAGCAAATGGATCACCATGGTCTGGCAAGAATGCGACAGCGAGGAGTGACGAGGGGATCTGGCCGATGCTCGACGCTTAGAGGAAAGGCGAGACGCACATATAATCAGATTGCTACTGGTACTATTGGGGTTGGAACTTTTCGCTGGCTTCTGAGGATGGGGACGGAGTGCTTATGGGAATGCCCCAAATGCTGTGATGTCAGTTCCTAAATCAATCAATCAATCAATCAATCAAAACAATTTTTACCAACTAATTTAAAACAAACACAATCTATTATTTTCTATTAGATATTATGGCAACCTGATGCCTGTAATTTAACAATATGAATCAGCAAATGCAACCAAATAACTCAACTTACAATAACATCAAGGTAAGTTCATTTAAATGCATTACAAAATAACTGTACAACTGTCTTACCTTGCTGAGCTGGAAAGAAAAAGTCCCTTGTGTGTAAGATTATTACAAAAAAATCTTCCTCAACAACAATAGCTGTTACTTTTACTGGTTTCAGAATATATTTTCTGGTGTTGTCATTCATAACTATACCCTTTATTTTTGCTTCACTCATTGCTCTTCATGTTCTTACACTCCAACTATCATATTGTTCTGGCAGTTAAAGGTGACACCATTTTTCCTATGCATATTCTAAATATACCCAGTTTGTCCTATTTTTCATTTTCACCACGTTTTTTGTTTCTATTTTGAATGTGTTATTACAGCTGGTGATATCAATCTTATGTGAAGAATCATATGGAGAAACTGATACGTATCTTAAATAATGATGCAATGCTTTACACATGTATGGCCTGTTTGTAAATTAGAGTAAGATAAACTTCTTTAACAACAGGTACCTCGGACATTATAAAATGTCTCATAATTTTCCATATTTACAAGTCAATCTTTTTCATATTTCACAAATGCTCTCAATAAGATGCATGACACATTATATTAATTGTCTGTGGTGTATATTAGTTAGTGAACTTTTTAATTTATATGATTCTTTATTTCAATAAATACATTACACAATAGCACTTGCTTGCAATTATAGTACACCCCTACACCCACTACAGAATCACCCTGATATCACGTGATTTCCTGGGACCTTCTGGAATTCCTTTGCGGTGAATTAAAAATCAAGTACCAAATTATCTAAGGCAGTAATGGTACATCAAAACTGAAAAGTGCAGAATCGAACTGTCAATTATTTTTACAACATAAGGAATGCTTGAACATTATACCCCTCCCTGACCCTGGTTAAAAGAGCAAGGGGAAGAAGAGATAAAACCTGGATGGCATTGTCACATGGCATAATTGAAACAATAATGCAGGCCTGATCTGAGACTCTTGAGATCACACAAGATGGAATGCCATGATCACCCATGCTTACTGGCATGGCACATTATGATGATAATAATGACCCTAGGGCAGTGAACAGGATGTCTAGCTTTTCTAAATAAGTATGGAACAATATGTCTAGCCTTTCTAAATAAATATGGAACAATATGTCTAGCCTTTCTAAATAAGTATGGAACAATATGTCTAGCCTTTCTAAATAAGTATGGAACAATATGTCTAGCCTTTCTAAATAAGTATGGAACAATAGGAGGATCCCTGTACATGCTACATATATATTTTGGTATTTTTATAAATTTCTTACGTGGCTGTGGAATTCAAAGGGAAACCACTACATACATGTCATCAACCATTACCCAGTTTGGACAACAATACCTTCAAATTAATATTCTGTGTGGCTAAAACCTTTGGCAACCGCTAATTGTGGCTGGCTCAGTCACAGGATTATTAATCTAAGCCAGGGATGGAACTCCTCTTTGAGGATGAACAGGGTAAGAGTAATGGTCTAATCAAAATCGAAGTTTATTGGCAGTCACAAAGTTAAATTTATGGTAAAACTCAAAACTGAGATGCAATGTAGAGATATCTTTAGTGAAAATTGTTTAATTATTATGCATTCATTCATTCAGTAACATGTCTTTTGCAGAACCTCGCTCCCATAACAACCTTCTGGAAAACTTCTTGGTCATAAGCAAGATGTCCCGCATCGGATACACCCATCTGGAGATCATCTGCCACATCCTGCATCCATCTTCTCTTTGGCCTTGCTCTTCCTCTTTTCCCGGGCATATACTCCTCCATTATTGTTCTCTCCAAACTTTCATGACGTTTCAAGTGACCAAAATACTTCAATTTCCTTTGTTTTATCATCTTTAGCAGCCAACCTTCTTCAATATTCAGATCTTGTCATATGGAAGCATTTGTTCTTTTCTGCATCCAAGATATTCTTAGAACCCATCTATAACATTTATATTCAAAGGCATTTATGCACTGTTCAGCTTGTTACGTAAGTGCCCACATCTCACAAGTGTATGTTGCAATAGGAAAGATGCATGCTCTTAAACATCTAACTTTGGTAGATCTGTCCCATTCCATCCATTGGCACCTTGCCGTCTTGACAGACGATAGTTTGTGCTTTAAAAATGCATAACAATTTTTACCTATGGCGGTAGCGAATGTGACTGATAAGGCCAATTCGTGCTGTAAATGTCCATTCACAGTGGGTGCATGTGAACACGTGGTCATTTCCACCATCATGCACCATCTGTCCCACACCACAATTTACTCAGTTGTTTTAGTTTTTGAAGAGCAATAGATATTTGTCTTTTAAATTCATTATTTAACTATATTATTGTATATTTTAAAATTATATTTTCTACTATTTATATGAAATTTAGTTCAGCACTATTCATATCATGATGGTGAGAATCATGTGGGATATCTTTATCCCACTGACAATTCCAGAGTGTAGTCATGTTGATTCTTACATGAAATATTAAGTATAAGTAAGTATTTTCATCACAATTTTTTCACTTAGTAAGCACTGCACAAAATTTATCAGTGTAATTTCTTATCAAGGTAATTATCTCACACACTAAAATAAATAGAGGTCAATACAATAAAAATATTACCTAAAAGCAGTTAGCAAAATAAAACAATACAATGTATCTTAATTTATAATCATAATGTCAACTCGAACTATAAATAAACAAATGGTGGCATATCCTTTACAGGACATCGCAGTCAACCCCAGTATTGTTGGGTGTTTGTGATTTCTTGGCAAGTTTATGTTTAGTAGTTTGCCATTGCTTTCTTAATGACCGGCACTCACACAATTGTATGAAAACCAACGCAATGTGGGCTGCTTCCAAATCGCCTATAGCTGTGTGTTAAATGCGGTATGAGGGATTACGAATTTGGTCTGTAACCCCTTCACCACAGAGCCGGCAAACAAATAAGTAATTAAATTTACACTGAGGACAATGCAAGTTCAAGGCCACTTGTATGACAAGTTAAAAAAAAAAGACACTAGCCAAAATATATGTGCAAACAACCCGAGATGACAGTAGAGCATGTTTTCCAGGGATGGACTAACAGAACTCAAGAATACTGCTGTATCTCTACAACAAGTTAAATCACAGAACAAACTATGTAAATTTCAGCACAAAGGCCAAAATAAGCTAAAACAAGAAAAAAAAAGTCCGAGAGAGAAACCAAGAAGAAGAAAATAATTCATTTTTTTAATGACAAAAATCAAAGGCCATTGGTGCTTCCAACCAACAGAAAAGCTTGGTCCTATCTATACATATTCTTCATTTAACTCACAGTGACCTGACAAATGAAACTGTTCAGCTGCAAGTATCCTTGCTTTACAAAATCATTACTGGTATGTAGGCTGTAGTCTGTCTGCAAAGTATACTATTACTAACTAACTTAATGGATCTGCTGACTTCATCTGAAAGGCAACATCACACTCCCGTCTTCACCTATGACAGATGCTTCCCAGGTGTTGTGTAAACTGTCACTAGCCTAACTCGTCAATGTAAACAACATGCGTACATCTGGTTCAGTAATTCATGACTGCTCAACAGAAAGGCCTGGTGACATCCTGGATGTAGAAGTTTCTGTATGGGTTTGCATGACAAACATCCACTCTCATCATCACCTTCATCTGGTGTCCTGCCAATTGGCATCACACATCTTGACGTCACAGATCTCGGTCCTTAGTGTTCTGGGTCAATTTTTATTTTAAAGACGTTTTTTTTTTTGACATCCGTTATAATTATATCAAGTGTTTTAAGGATGTAGTACAGCAGACACTACAGCATTACTATCTAAATGCCGCTAAACAGTAGATAGAAGCAGGGGCGCCAGAATGTCGGGACAAACATTCTTAATAATAGATTCTCTGTTGTGGAACTAAAACACAATTCAATATATGTGAAGTCAACTCGCCCCACTTTCCTTTGCACTCAATTTGGAGAACAAAAAACACTCACCGGACCAAATTCCGATACTCAGCTGAGATTTGTCCAAATCCTCTACAAATTCTCCTAGATATTTATTAATCACGTCGACTACAATCGATTCGAACACCATGTTGCTGAGTATCACCAACAGTGAAGTAATCAACCTGTGACACACAACAAGTTAATTAACACATCTGCAGCAGTCACCATATTGTGTCTGCCAGTATGCAAATTACCTGACGTAATTGTGGTCAACGTCAGAGCCCATCACTGGGGAACCTCGTTGGCGATCTCGACGGTAAAAACAAAAAAGTAAAAACCACTCACCTGCCATTATCTGGCTATAGTATTAGTATAGTTCATGTACAAATATGAAAGTTAATGAGTGAATGTTGCAGTTTGAAACTTTTATGCCGCTTTCTGGTCAGTTAAAAAGTCTTTAAAAGTTCGATGCATATCCTTTACAGGATGTGTGCAGTCAACACTAGCATTTTTGTGTGCTTTTGTTGATGTCTTGGCAGGTTTACATTCAGTAATTTGCCAATGCTTTCTGAACGACCCGCACCCAAACCATTTCGTATAAACCAGCGCATCGCGGTCTGCTGCCAAATGGTGCGCAGCTGTGTTTTAAAAAGTTTTTACTACCATGAAAAATATACTTGTCTGTCTGTGGAAGGTTGCCGGGGTGGTTAGTCTCTTAACTCTATCACAAGCAGTTATTAGTTACCTTTTTAAAGTAATTAACTCCTGAAAATGAAGGCGTTAAAATAATAGCAGTATAGGACACACACACACACACACACACACACACACACACACACACACAGAGAGAGAGAGAGAGAGAGAGAGAGAGAGAGAGCTAACAAATGGAACAGAGTCGGTAATGTAACACCTGACTGGGATAGAATGGGTTAAGAAAAGTATGTCTTCTTCTTCTGTGTACAGTTTCAGACCTCAATATGAATAAATCCAAAGACATCAGCAGTCAATTTGAGCTTGTTGGAATCACCATATAGTTTGTCTTCAAGAGGAGCGGTTATTAGTCAAAATAGATTCTCTGTTCGGAATATTATGAACACTTCTGTAACAAATATTTAGCTGTCATTTTACCAGCCCCACAGTTACATTCATCAGTATCTCCTATCTTTAGTTTATTAGTTAAAGTTAGTTGCATATCCTTTACAGGAGGTTGCAGTCAACACCGGCATTTTTTGCCGTTGTGATCTCTTGGCAAGTTTACGTTCAGTAGTTTGCCATTGCTTCCTGAACGACTGACACCCATATTACCATACCATTTCGTTAAAAAAAAAACAACAACAACGCAACGTGGTCTTTAGCCAAATCGCGCGTAGCTGGGTTTCGAACGTGGGTGTGCGGGATCACGAACTGCGTCCGTAACGCCTTCTCCACGGAGCAGCTTAGTTTATTAAGCACGTGATATTTTAGTCTGTTGTGTCCTGTGCGCAGAGTCTGAAGATTGTTACTTGTTATCAACGATGGGTTTGGTGATATGCAGCATCATCTTTCTGGTGACCTGGAGGGTTTGATTTCTACTTGGTTCTTGTGTAACTGCTTCTTACAAATCTCTTGGCCTCATCATAGGTTCATCTCATCATGTTCTTCTTGTACCTTGCGGTGTCGAGGTGAAGTATAAACAGCGGGAGAGTGCCCGATTATGGGATTCATGTATCGATATTACCATGGACTCTGTTATTCCCTGCGTCCATAGTTTGCGTGGTCGGCCTCTTCCTCTGCTTCCCTCTGGTCTGTACATCATTGCTTGTTGTGGTATTCTGTCAGCTGGTAACCTACTTGCATGGCCAAACCATTTGACTTGCTGCCTTCTAATAAAATCTATAACCCCCACTTTAGTCCTGATTTCTTCATTTCTGATCTTATCTCTTCTGGATACATTGAGTATTCTTCTCAGGAATCTAATTTCTGTTGTTGTGATTTTCCTTTTCTCTTTTTCTGTCATTGTCCAGGTTTGGCATTGGTAACATAGAGTTAGTATGAAGATTGTGTTGTAAAGTGCTCTCTTAGTAGTTATTGATACATGTTTGTTCTTTATTATTGGTGCCATTTGTCCAATGAGTTGGTTTGCCTTATTGTGTCTATTTTCGATCTCGTCTTCTGATTTGCCATTTGATGATATTATACTTCCTAGGTACTTGAAACTCTTTACTTGTTTCAAGGGATGTTCGTTTAGGTGAATCGTTGTTGCTTTTTCTTCTTTAGTTATAGTCAATACCTCTGTTTTACTTTTGCTAATTTTCATGTTATGTTCCCTACAAATTTCGTTTAGACTATTCACGTGATCTTGTAATTCAGCTTTTGATTTTGCTATTAGTGCTTGGTCGTCCGCAAACAAGAGTTCTCTAATGGTTAGATTTGCAGATGGTTCTTCTTCTGTGTTCGCATCATGCGGTGTTCTTGCGGTCTCTGTTTGGCTGGTTTCTTTACATATGTTGTCTATATATGTTATAAACAAGAGAGGGGACAGGACACAACCTTGTCGTACTCCGGATCTTATGGTGAAGGGTTCTGAGTGTCCTCCAGTTGCTCTCACTATGCATTCACTGTTGTTGTATAAGCTTCTACATAGGTTTGTTAGATGTGAACTCACTCCATATTGTTTAAAGATTTCCCACAGCTTGTTTCTATCTACTCTATCAAATGCCTTTTCTTGGTCGACAAAGGTTAAGTAGAGTGTTTCATTGAATTCGATTGATTTTTCTATAAGTTGTCTAAGAGCAAAAATGGCATCTGTGCATCTTTTGCTTTTACTAAATCCAAATTGTGTTTCGCTTAGCTGGGGTTCTATAATAGCTCGTCGTAGGTTATGTCTGTATTATCAGACTGAGATAGTCCTTTGCCTTTGTTTGCCGTTCTGCCCGGCCTTTTCAATTCCAGGTATGCTGCGACGAAAGGGGATCCGTTGTTTTACAACCTTGTTTGTATTTCAAATATGTTGAAAGATGTACTGCTCTCACATACGTTAATTCTGCACTGCTTGTGCTCTTCAGTATAGAAACATTTGCAGAAGAAATATTTGATTGTCTTTTTTCTCCCTGTAAACACAATTTTTGCTACGGTTTTAAAGGTCTCTATCTCTGCAATTAATTTACCTGAGAACATTCCAGTTGCCACTGACTCTATCTTCTTTGCTCCATTTTTTTTTAGATTAAGGAGAAATCCCTGCACCTCCGTTTTCTTATTAGTTTTTGCTAATTCGTTTGTACATTCGAGAATCCCCCCTCCCCCCCCCCCCCAAAAAAAAATGTAAATTATAATTACTGAGCAGCAAATAAAGCTAAAATTATTTATTACAGAACGAGTTAAAATTGGTAAACGAGACTTCATTATGGGAAAGAAGAAGTACCTATCTATCTAGACTGAGAGAAGTGACAATTATTGATCCAGGACCGGCAACCAATTTGTTAGAAGTGGTGGTGCGCCGCCGCCAAGTTGTGTACTATCACTGCCGAGCAACCCCAAATTGTCAGAAATTGACTCGGGACAAAATCTACATGGTTGAAGTAAAGATTACGCCCATGAATATCCAAGAGTACAGATGCAAATGGCTCGTTAAACAAAGGTGACATTAGCTGGCCTTGATATCCCCCAAGGAGTGGGAAAGGGAAAGTTAGATGTCTGGGTTTAAGTCTACAAATGGATTACAAGACATTGAAGGATTTCCCCCTGACAAGACCCTCTTCCTGGTATGTAAATACGCCCCCGCCAAGGTAAGCAAGGAAATTATGTCCTTTGGGAAAAAAGTATAACGACTGAACTTTGAGTTAAAACAAACTACAATCACTTTTATTGTCTATCATTAATCATTGAATATATGATGGTTATCAAGATGATGATAGTGAGACTACAGAGGTTTATGCAATACAACAATAATATATATGTAGTGATGAAAAACAAGTACATAACTCTAAAAAGACGTGTATCCTGCCAGGATCTGTGACCGGTGTCACATGATCTGCCTCGCTTCCAATAGGATTCCCCTATGGTCCGCTACGGATAGCTATGGTCAGATAAACACAGCCGGTCGGTGTTCAAAACAGTGTTCCGTCCTGACACCACCTGGTCCCTCCTCGTTTGTCACTGCACGGGAATATCTGGTGATCTTGTTGAGAGCTTGGAAGACATAATCAAGAATGTGTATACACTAGTTCTACATCAGTACAATCCTAGGTAATACATACAATCTATCACTCCCATATACACACTTACATATTAACGTCTGGTAGTGTCTCTCTTCCAGCTTTACTGCGTTCACTCTCCTCTTTCTCCCTCTATATATCTCCCCTACTGTCTAGTCGGGGAGGACTTTTCTATCGTCTAACACGCTTGTAGTTACAACTTATGTCATCCCTTATAAAGTCCCATTATGAGGAATGAAATGTCCTAAGTGCATGTCACTAATTCAGACACCCGGTTCTTTTGCAGCCGCTCGATCACACAAGTTGTTTCAGCAGATCAACTGGTCAGTAGTTTTATTACATGAGTATCTGATTGCCGCGCTTAAGTGCCAGTGTGCTAGGCCTACGTGAGTTACGATGAATGCTCGTTCACCACGCACTGAAAGGGCTAAGCACCCGATACCGATTGTGAGTAAGGTCTGCACCACTACACCTCTGCTTCAAACACAATCAATAGACAATATACCAATGTGCTCTGCACATAAGAACAAAATAGCACAACACCCTATTCCCTGGTGAGTTACTTTATTACAATTTGTATCTCACACATCAAATAGGCATATGATGATATTCAAATAATGACATAAGGAATGAGTTAGTAATACTATTATATACATACAAAATGAGACATATAAACATTTTAAAAATATGTAAGGAGCATAGCTAGCATTGTATATTCCTATTATATATTAGTAAGAATAACAAACCTATAGCAATATGCTATAGACAGTAAACTGAGGAATACTAGTTCGCAGATCAGTAACAAGAGACATTGATAGTCTCAATGACATAGCCTACAACATGCCGACAAATGAAGGTCCCGAGTTTACAGGCTAAAAACTAATATTCCTAGAAACTTATAACAGCACAAGGCCCAGACATATGAAGATTAGACATATAGTTCTTTCATACCTGTTCCTATTTCTTGCGTATCTTATTTGAGCATCAGGTAACATGTATACCTTTTCTTATCTCTTTGTCGTCTTTTACTACCTCACTCTGCGTTTACTTCAATTGGCACATTCAGTCAGTCAGTCTCACGTCTGCCTGTCTGTGTGATTTCATTATCAATCTGACACACCACACATTGAATCGCTGGACCCGAACTTCCTCAACTAAAAATAGCTACGTCTTATCTTAGTGCATTTTGATGACAGAAGATTACAAGCGTTAACTTTGAAAAATAGTTTGTCTAGGGTCTATCCCCGGACGATATTGTAGACGAGAAGTCCGAATTCAAATCACGGGCGAGAAGCCAAATTGTCGGAGGTGGGAGGTGCCGCAGCCAAGTAAATGTACTTATCGCTGGCTGACAACCCCAAATAGTCAGGAATTGAATTGGGACAAAATCTATAAGGCTGAAATAAAGATTGTGCACATGAATATCCAAGCGTACAGCTACAAATGGCTGGTTAAATTAGCTGGGCTGGATATTCTCCAAGGAGTGGAAAGAGGGAAAGTTAGATGACTTGGTTTACATCTCCGAAAGGATTCCTGGCCAGGGAACATTGTCCCCTCCAACTGCTTTCCTCTCCCTGCTACTTAAGTAATCTCCCACCAATGTACACACACAAACACGTATGCACAATTTGAAAATAACAGATAACTATGAGTTCAAAACAAACTACAAACATTTATTGTCTATCATAATCATTACAACAATGATGGTTGTCAGTGTGATGATGGTGAAATCATATAAGTATATGCACTACAGCAATCTTTTTTTTTTTTTTTTTAGCATATCCTTTACAGGACTTAGCTGTCAACACCAGCATCTTTCAGCTGTATGTTGATCTCTTGGCAAGATTACGCTCAGTAGTTTGCCATTGCTTTCTGAGCGGCCGGCTCACATACCCCGTAAGTTACCGATGCGATTCGAACCACTTCTGATTTGAACCGTCATCACGTTACCGGCGAGAGTATACGAGATTACGGAGAAAAGTCATAACCTCTAAGCCAAGAAGCCGACACTACAGCAATCATGAAAGTGAAATGATGAAAATGAAATATATAACTCGTAAAGTTCTTGAATCCTGTCCGGATCTGTGGCTGGGTTACAATTGAGATCCGCGAACAGTAGGGTTCTGCTTAGGTCCAGTACAAATCCCCTCTCCAGTAGAAATAGCTCGCCGGTCTTCTGGACGCCTGCCAGTCCTAGCGCTACCTGGTCGTCCCTCGGTCTTGGGATCTATACCTAGGCGCTCTTGTTGAGAGCTTGGAAGAGATAATCAAGAATGTGTATTGTCTAGTTCTACATCAGTACAATCCTAAATAATACATACAATCTATCACCCCCATATACAATGACCAGGCGGGCCGAGTCTCTCTTCCAGCTTTACTACTTTCACTATCCTCCTTCTCCCTCTATATCTATGTCCTACTGTCTAGTCGGGAAGGACTTTTCAATCGTCTCCCACGCGTGTAATTACAAATCCTGCCATCCCTTATAACGCCCCGTCATGAGGCATGAATTTGTCCTAAGTTCATGTCACTAATTCAGATTCCCCCCCCCCCCCCACGGTGTCTTACAACCGCTCCGGTCAACCGTTGGTTTAGCAGATTAAAGGGTCGGTAGTGATATAATATTAGTACATGATCTCCGGGCTTACATGCCGTGATCAGTCTTTGTGAAACGCTCGTTCACAACACACTGAAAGGGCTAAGCGCACCATACACACAATCCCAATTGTGGGTAAGGTCCTCACCACCCCGCCTCAACTTTCCACACAATCAATAGGCAATACCTCAATGCACGCGGTGCATAAGCACACACTAGTATAACACCCAATTCCTCTTAGTGAGTATCGTATGACAAATTGCACCTTAAACTTCAAATACACATAAAGTAAGCACATTCAAAATAGGCTTATGATGTTATTGAACATAATAGCAGAATGCATGAGTTAGCAACAATATTGTATACATGGCCACATGAAGGCTTGGGGCGATGTAGACCTGAAGGAGATGACCGACTGCTTTAACCAGAGCATTAGGACAGCATCAGTACCGCAGGATTGGGTACACAGTTATCTCATCCCTCTCCCAAAACCATTCAAGGATCATTCAAAGCTTGGCGGTTTTAGGATCATCACCCTTCAAAATACATTTGGGAAGGTCTTAGAGAATATAGTCGTAGTCAAGCTGCGGGAGGTTTTGGAAAGAGGGAAGCTTCTTCCAAGAGGACTGGGGAGCTACAGGCCAGGAAAAGATACCTGGTAAAATGCAGCCACTTTTGCCTTTGATGTTTATGAGGGGTTCCAGAGTAGACAAGAAACGATGGCGGCGGCGCTTGATCTCGAGGATGCGTACAATAGAGTTCGATATGATATTTTGATGACCGCACTGATGGAGAAGGGGGTCAATCCCTGGTTGGTGAACTGGATAGCGGCCGTCCTACATTCTCGTCGGATTGCTCTCCATCTGGGTGCATGGACCTCAGAGCCACATATTTCAACCCCGGGACTGCCACAGCGACCTGCAATCTCACCGATGCTCTTTAACGTGTATACGAGCAAAATTGCAAACCTAGAAGCACCAGTGGTTGGAAGGATACTAACATTTGTAGATGATATTCTTGCATATAGGCAGGGGAGAGATGGGGAGAAAACAGCCCAGGAGCAACAGGTGACAGTAGACAAAGTGATTGACTGGTGCACTGAAATGGGTGCTGTCATCTACCCAGAAAAGGCAGCTGTTTTGTGGTGCTCACTGGACATCAGGATTGTGAGAGCTGATGCCCCAAGCCTCACGATAGATGGTGGAAGCGTCAACAGAGAGAACAAACTGAAGTATCTGGGAATCACATTTGATAGGAGCCTGTCCTTCAAGGATCACGCGAAGACGGTTGTGACAAGATCTTAAAAGGGACTCAATGCACTTAAAACTATGGCTGCAATGGACATAGAGCAAAGAATGCTTTTCACACTATACCAGCACTTGATCCTCTCAGTGATTGATTATGGACTATGACTGCTAGCTGTCTCAAAGAGTCAGCTGTGAGATTGAAGCGAATACAGAACGAGGCTATGCGGGTCATTCTGGGGTGCACCAGAGACACCCCAGTAGTGTGTATGCTGTACATCCTTGGTTTGCCGACTGTTGCTGGTAGGCTCAATGTGATGCTGGCGAAGGCTTACCTCAGCGTAGCTGCTGACACAGATCACCCGTTGCATGAGGCGCTGGACGTAGTTAAGGGTCAGAGACTGATAAGAGGGAAATCATGGATGGCTCAGGCGGAGGATACGATCAGACAGGTGTGCATCTTGGAGAACATTAGACGAGGAGAGGAGTGGGTCAGAGTACCAGTGGAGCAGTCAGACTTGTGCAGAGTTATAATCTCATAGAGCATGGAGTGCAGGGAGTGGCCAGCAGAGACCACGGAAGTGGAAATCCAGCAACTAATTCAGGATAATGCTCGCCCGGGTGATGTGATTATCTACACAGATGGTTCGGTGTTGAGAGGTAGTAGAAGTGCCTGGGGGTTCTTGGCAAAAGCTAATGGTCGACGTTTGGTGCAGGAGAGCCTGGCATCTGATACCACAAAATCTAGCTTATGAATGGAGGTGGAGGCAGTCAGTGCAGCTTTCCGCTGGATGGAGAATACGACACACACACACACATCGTGATTGTAACTGACTCAGAAAGCATGGGTGAGGACAGGCAAGCTTAGTGCTGAGAGGCTTGCTTCGCTTCGGAAGTCTCGGGTGGCAAGCATCGTCTGGATCTTTTCTCCGGGGCATGCTGGTGTGATGGGGAATGAACAGGCAGACAGATTGGCTGGCTCTGCAAAACTTGGTGGAGTATTGATGCATGATAAGCAGACGTGGTTGCGGCCTTGTGGGAGCGCGTGTACACCTCGGAGGAGCAAATCGATCACCATAGTCTGGCATGAATGCGACAGCGAGGAGTGACGAGGGGATCTTCTCGATGCTCGACACTTAGAGGAAAGGCGAGACGCACATATAATCAGATTGCTACTGGTACTATTGGGATTGGAACTTTTCGCTGGCTTCTGAGGGTGGGGACGGAGCACTTATGGGAATGCCCCGAATGCTGTGATGTCGGTTCCTAAATCAATCAATCAATCAATCAATTGTGTACATACAAAATGAGACATATACAAATCTAACTGAAGTAACCACACAGGACAGTCGCGTTGCTGGTCTGCCCAGTTTAGTCACTACTTAGCCTCTGCCGTGGTAAGAAGTAATAGAAATATAGTCAACAATATTCAGTACAACGAATGCACACGACAAAAAGAGACAGGCTAGTTTACATAGGAATGACAAGCATCTGACAATACAACTGACAGTCAAAAGTATATCCAGAACATAGCCGAAATCTGCCTAAAATAAGGTTCCTTGACATAAGAATAGCACATTTCTAGCAATATATTGTATACTGAACTGGGAAAGAATAGTGCACAATCAAGTAACATGAGACAATAATCGTTCATGAAATAACCAAGGTCAGACATCGACTGAGAGTCCATACGTCTGAGTTACTAAGAAATAACATTCAGAGGAATGCAAACGTATACAAGGAGATGGTTGCATACCTGTCTTGACTGATTGTCGTATCTAAAGTGAACAGTTCCAGTTCCAGTTTTCAAAAACAAAAATTCCAACTTCGTCCTCGTCTAACCTGCTTCATCAGCTGTGGTTATTGTTGAGGATCGTGGTTTTTGTGGGTTTATTCACCCTAATTCTTGTCTTGTGAGTCCTATCTCGGACTGGTGATGTCGCGTTTGTGTCTGTGACGTCAGCAGTGGTCGGCGGCTATCCTTTGTGCTCTTCTGTTCTTGTGGTTTTCTTTGTTTGAGTAGGCTCCTGGCTCGTCTGGCTGCAGTCCTTATAAGGACTTTTCGTAATCCCACTCCAGCTGGGGATCGGTCGGCGGCTGTCCTTTGTGCATGTTTCCTTTTGTTTTCGTTGTTGGTGCAGGCTCCATTCTTGACTGGTTGCAGTCCTTAAAAGGACTTTTTATTTGGTATTCTGTCTCCTTTTTTGTGCATTTTCTGTAGGAGCTTTTCGACGTTTTCTTTTTCCTCCTTGGGGAAACAGTTCTCACTGTTGCGTTTGCGTATCTGCTGCCTAGCGTTTTCTTCCTCCGTGGTCAGCCATGGGACGATTTCACCGTCCTCGATATAGTACTCTAAGTCGGCCTCACAGTTGTAGTGTACTAATGTGTACATCATCGGTTTCCCCCGGAGTTTTTTAGGCTTCTTCTTTTCTTTTTCTTCCCAGCGCCTTCTGAATTCCTGGCGCTTGAGTTCCTCCTTGTCGACTGGGTATTCTGTGCCTCCTTCAGAGATCCGACGGTATAGTAGTTCCCTCTTGGGCGTTGTGGTTGGGCTGCTGGCTTCAGCTTGCGGTTCCGGCTCGGTCTCTTGATTTTCTTCTTGCGGTTTTTCTGTGAGTTCTTGTGTAGCTTCTGTTGGTTTGTTTTGAAAGAGTTCCATTTCAGCTCTATGCAGTTCTCTTTCGGTCTTGATAATTTGTAGGATTTCTTCGTTCTCCTTCTTTATCTCAGCCATGCGCTGAATCTCTTGTTTGATGTTGAGCTGGATTTCTTTCATGTCGGCCAGCAGCTTCTCATTATCGCTGGTCGGAGTCGTCGTCAGCAGTGCCTTGACTTGTTTCTTCAACTCGTCTATCTGCTTTTGAAGTTGATCTCTTTCAGCTTGTGCTATACCCGTGGCTGTCTCACCCCTCTGCATTGCTTCCTTGAATGATGTCTTTGTGATGATGGCGATCTTTAAGACGCGTCTGTGTCTCTGCAGGTACGGACAGCCTAGGTATCTTGTTCCATGTTTGCCCAGGCAGTTGGCGCACTTTCTTTTGTTGTTGGGTGCTCGGAAGTCCGTGTCCAGCTTGGCCAGCGGACACTCCTTGAAGGCGTGGTGATCCGCGCAGTATCGGCATATTTCCGTCTTACTGCGACACGTAGCTCTACTGTGGCCGGCCTTCTGACATCTGGAACATTGCGTGATTCTTGGTATGAATCTCTCTGGTTGCTGCATTCTCTTGTTGAATGATACTGTGTTCGGCATCTCGCTGCCCTCCGACGTTACTACTGCCAAGGTTGTAGGTATCTTGGAGTAGGTGAGGAGCCGCTCCGCCTTCAAGAATCGGATGTGAAGATTCTCTTCACGTAGCTGCTTCAGGATTTCTTCATCTGTCAGCTCCACAGGAATCCGCTTGACAACCCATCGGACTGTTTTTGAGTCAGTGTTTCCGACTCTGGTGTCTTTCTCCTCCTTCTCTGCTATCTTGGTTCTTGACTGTGTTGGGCTGTCAATCTTCTCCCTCGTAGTAGCTTCAGTAATAGCTGTAGTATCAGGCTCTTTGATGCAGCTAGCAGGTGGGCTCTCGACGTTCTTCTTCTTGTTGTCGGCTCCCAGACTGCACATCTTGGCAACAGCGTGTTTCTTGTTGTTGGATTTTCCACGTGACATTTTCCCGCTGATAAGGCTTCTTGACAGAATAATGCGACTTGACTTGTTAGCGCTCGCAGTGCGAATGCTAAAGTGAACAGGTCTAGCAAGCCTATTTATACTAAGTATGATCTAAGCTCTAATCTCTGTGGCGCACCCCTGTCTGGTTCGAGGTACACATTTCCCAGTTTTAATTGCCTCCATCAGACACCCAACACCTAATTTCTCGATCCAGTCCGAATGATTTATTATCCTTCTAACACCCAGCACTTTCTACAGGTAATTAATAGCCTCTCCCCAACCGCCCCAGTTCACACTGTTGACGTGGTCGCTATCAATTCAACACTTCAACCTCTTTACCGGGCAGACTGACTTATCTCCTTGTGTCCATCTCACGTCTGCCTGAGCCATACCTGTGCCGTTGGGATTTCTTCGTGTGTAATCTTACGTTGTGGCTAGAAGTTGCTGGTGTACCATGCCGCTTAACATTGCTTTATATGTTTGGCGGGCAATTTGGTGTCATATCTAGATAGCGCTGAGAAGCCAGGTTTTATTCCTCTAGTTTTCTTCTTCTTCTCTTATGGAATACTTTCATGTAGGAAAACATTCTGGTGCAACTCACGGCATTTTGTCACACCGTCTTCGTGTGCAATCTTACGTCATAGCTGGATCGTGGTCTTGGACAATGGCGCGTAACATTGCGTCAGCTTCTTAAATGTAGAGATTACAGTTTATTCTTCTGTAATTCCACTAAGTGGTCCTTCCTCTCTTATTGAATACTTTCGTGTGGGAGAGAAGTCTGGTGAAACTCGTGGCATCCTGTGACATAGACGAACATGAAAGTACACTTGTTCATTCAACAAGGAGTTCTCTTTTGAAGGTTATGTGTTCAAATCCCGGCGCACCACTGATTTCTATGTCTAGTGTGTTTTCTTATTTTCAACTTCTATGTAGCTTACATGTTCAGCTTCCATTGTAGACGCCCCCTCCCCCAAATAGATCAAGTTTGGCAGTCAAAGAGAGATGTAATTAAGTGACACGCCTAAGAACTGGAGAAGACGGTGAGGGTTAAAAAGGAGTTGCGCTGAGTCAAGAAACGACATCATATCACTCGAGACATTCTCATACGTGTTAATTCCTCATCTTCAACAGCGAGCAAAGAGTCCCAGTGCTAATAGTAACAGTAGCAGTCTGCTTATGTGTCCGTCTGGTCTATTCTCAGAGTTCTGAGTATTGGTCAGATCCTCTGATCACTCCCTGCAGCGCCACTCTCTCCAGGTTGTGATGATCTATCTGTTGCTCCACACTTTACACAAAATTCCAACAGGGCCCCGATCAAGTGTGTCTTATCATGCATAAACCCCCACCCAGCCATGCAGACCCAGCCCATCTGTCCGTCTGCTTGTTTCTTACCATACCAGCAGGTCCTGGGGGGAAGGGGGTCCAACGGATTTCCCCTGTTCATATTTATTGTTGAAATGAAACCTGGCACTCTTCCCAAAGCATGCCATTACGATCACGACATTTCGCTGTTTGTTCTCCAGCCAGTGGGACGCAGCTGGGTCTGCCTATAATTCCATTTTCAGACTATATATTGTGGTATCATATACCAGGCTCCCCTGCAGCGAACACAGCCTAGTAACCTTCGCCACAAACCTCAAGGCATTTCTTTCGCATTTTAGCACAGAACCATTCATATAGATCATTGCATCATCTTGTCGTGAATTGTCGTGGATCAATTGTTGTACCTCCAAATTAGTGCAGTCTGACGAATAATCCCTGCATTGCCGATCCAATGGCATTACCACTCTGCGCAAGTCTGACTTTTCTTCTGGCATTCTAACCAATTCCTCTCCTCTTCCAATGTTCTCAAGCATGCACACTTCCCTGATTGTGTCCTCTGTCTGAACCATCAATTTTCTCCGAGCAGCCCGTGGCACTTAAATGTGTTTAGTGCTTAATGCAGGGAATTTTCCTTGTCTGCAGCCATTTGTAGATATGATTTAGCCAGTAGCACCTTGAGTCTGCAATTGTGGGTAATGTTAGGATTTATCGCATTCACACTATTGCCGTGTTCCTTGTGTATACCAGTATCACACTCATAGCATCATTCTGTATGCGCTCTAGTTTCACCAGCTGACTCTTTGACACTGTGAGCAGTCCCAGTCCTTACTGATTTACTGAGAGAATCAGTTGTTGATATTCTGAGCAGCATTCTTTGCTCTATGTCCATTGCTGCAATGATCTTCAGCGCACCGAGTCCCTTCTTAGATCGCATAACAGCTGCTTCCACGTGATCCCTGAATGACAGGCTTCTGTCGAAGGTAATTCTTAGGTATCTCTTAACATGTCTTCCATTTATTGTGAGACCTGGGTCGTTAGCCTTAAAATCCTATTGTCCAGAGGGCACTATAACACAGACGCCTTATCTGAATTAATGACAATACCTGTAAATGTAATCAGTCGATCACTTTGTTTATTGCCTCCTGCAACTCTTGCACTATCTGCATCATGTCTCTCCCCTGACTATTTGCAAGGACATCATTTGCAAATGTCAGTATCATCCAATTCTTGGTGCTTCGTTGCTTGCAAAAGGCTATAAATATAAATGGGATCTGTTCATGGATGAATTGGTGAGGGATAAGACATAGGGTAGATTCTGGAAACTACACAGACAAATGCATGCAATACCTATCACAATGGGAATAATATATAGGGATGTCGGCACTGCCCATTGACATATGCCTGGGTCATTGACATTGAGGTGAGTGACCTTTGTAGCGGGACTACGAGAAAAACAACCAGCCATGAGAAATAATGGTGAGGGTGAGTGCAGACCCCAGGGTGGATGGGGTGAGAGACAGGCTAGTTGTGTGTGAAGTCAGGGGACTTGAAGGACAGTTGATGTTTTGACTCCGAGCGGGTCGGTAGTCTAAGGAGAGGAGCGGAGTTAGATAGAGATCTCCGTCCTGTGTTGTTCTCCTAGTTTTTGAATGGAGGCCTAAACCCAGAATGGGTTGAATAGTTAGTGCAGGCCTAGACCCAGTGTGTGGGTTGTATTGTGTGAGGTCCAGCCGTGGATAGTAGCTGGATAACTGTCTTGTAAATTGGAGATTAAGAAGGCCTTGAGAAGGCAGTGATGTGTGCTGGTTAAGTTGTGAGGAGGATATATATATATATATATTCTGTGGATTATATTGTTTTCTGGATATAGAAGACGTTACGTGTTTCCGTGTTCCTTCTGCATTAAAAGATTATGTGCGCCAACTCAATCTTGTTCACTGACTGGTGGATGTGTATTGCGGGGGGAGTTTTATTGTGAGACTGGTGGCTAGCTCAACGTACACTCCATTGTGACATACAATGAGCATTGTTCCCTAGACAACGACCATCTCACTCGCTTCTCATTAAGAACATCGTGAGATATCTGGGAGGCTCTCCGGTCAAAGAACACGGTGCAATATAGACAGGGTTGTCATTCTGTTTATATGTGGACTCCTCGTTTAGAGAGGATATTATTATTAAATTCAAAGACATTCGTCGAGCACCTGATTACAATTGGAATTTTATCAAAACGAAACTGAGGTATCCAGCAGACGACTTCGTTTCAAAGGTGTCGGAGAATTGACACACTGTTCACATGAGGCACTTGAAGTAGACACAGGAACTGGAGACAAGGATAGGACAGCTGAGCAGGTGAGAATAGATCTCAAACATAGCTTTAGTGACTCTCAGAAACAAGATGCTACTCGGGACAAATGTGTCCAAGGGTGTAGTAACGTAGAACATAGGAAATCAAAGAAGGGTAGATGGTGCTTCAAAAGGAAGAATAAGATTCTCACTCGTAGTTTGTCTGATGACAAAACTACACGTAGGCAAGGAGTGGTACCCGTAGCATACAGAGACCAATATACAAGAACAGGTCAGGATAGGGCATGTGCAGGGCACATTGGAGTAAGGCGTACGCAGCAGAGAGCAGGATGCCAGGTATATTGGCCAGAATTTAATAAAGAGGTTAGACTAAACAGAGACTCCAGTGTAACGGTACAATATGCAGATAGCAATGTTAAGGCAGTTCAAAAGAGTGTTAACGACATCACTGAACCAGGGTGGATTAGCAAACAGATGTTTTAAAGATATAGGAAACATGAGGCATGGGTACATGAAGGGTAGACACAGCATCGACAGGAATCAGAGGTTGGTTGAGGCAAGAAAAGAACCACCTGATATATGGTCGGTACACAAACTCTCCAGATAGTTGATGGAAGAAAGAGGCAATGCAGCGCCTCGACATGTTTTCATGGACAATTATTAGCAAAGTGACATAGTTCGTGTGTTATTGAAGATATTAATAGACCTGTGGGTACATAAATATAATGCTTTTCTATGTTATGTTGATTATTATGTGATGTTGTTAGCTCATACTTTGGTACACAAGATGGAAAGTTGGTTGTATTGATGTGTCAGTAATAGGGGAGTGTACTATGACTATTCGACGTATTATTTAGTGTGGTAGCTAGAGTGAGTTGGATACATACGTAGGGCTACCCAGGCAATATGTCTGGGTCACATATTTGATAGGTATTAGTCTCCCAACATTTGAAAACGATGTTTTCTTTTAAGGGGGGGGGGGAGTAATTACATATTCCTGGGTCATTGACATTGAGGTGAGTGACCTTTGTAGCGGGACTACGAGAAAAACAACCAGCCATGAGAAATAATGGTGAGGGTGAGTGCAGACCTCAGGGTGGATGGGGTGAGAGACAGGCTAGTTGTGTGTGAAGTCACGGACTTGAAGGACAGTTGATGTTTTGACTCCGAGCTGGTCGGGAGTGAAAGGAGAGGAGCGGAGTTAGATAGAGATCTCCGTCCTGTGTTCTCATAGTTTTTGAATGGAGGCCTAAACCCAAAGTGGGTTGAATAGTTAGTGCAGGCCTAGACCCAGTGTGTGGGTTGTATTGTGTGAGGTCCAGCCGTGGATAGTAGCTGGATAACTGTCTTGTAAATTGGAGATTAAGAAGGCCTTGAGAAGGCAGTGATATGTGCTGGTTAAGTTGTGAGGAGGATAAATATATTCTGTGGATTATATTGTTTTCTGGATGTAGAAGATGTTACGTGTTTCCGTGTTCTTTCTGCATTAAAAGATTATGTGCGCCAACTCAATCTTGTTCACTGACTGGTGGATGTGTATTGCGGGGGGAGTTATATTGTGAGACCGGTGGCTAGCTCAACTTACACTCCGTTGTGACATACAAGGAGAATTGTAACCTAGACAACGACCATCTCACTCGGTTCTCATTAAGAACATCGTGAGACCCATGAAACGACAAAGAGACAGGGGAAGTCTTCCTGTGGCGATTTATAATACAGACATATCACAATAATGTAAATATCAGGGGTGCAGTTTGGAGAGCATCTAGCAGGTTTCATCGGGATGACAGCTATGAGGATGTCATACAGACAGAAGATATAACATATACATAACTGTAACTTCCAGAGTGATAAAGGCGGTCCTTACATGCAAACAATATATATATATATATATATATATATATATATATATATATATATATATATATATATATATATATATATATATATATCATGTATATATTGAACGAAAGAAAGGATACTACGCCAGGATCTGACGGAGTAATGTTCACCCTAATGAAAGAAACGAGTGATGGAAATTTGGAGGAGACGGCTACTTGTTTTGACCTGAGCAAAAATGGACGCATAGCTATGTAATCCCACTCCCCAATCCAGGCAAAGACTATTCAAGACCCAATGGCTATAGGAGTATAATCTTACAGATTAAATTTGGTAAAATGTTTGGGAAACCGTTGCTATTAAACTACAGGAAAACTTGGGAAGGGAAGACGTACTCCCAAGAGGGTTGGGAAGTTACAGACCAGGGAAAGAAACCTGGTCGTCAGTAGTATAGGTTGGCTTCCAGACCCCACTTTCAGCCTACCCAGGTAGGTTGATAGGGTTTATGAAGGAAATATGGGTAAATTTGTCGACTCGGTTCCAGAACCTGGAGGCTGATTTATGAAGGAAATATTTTTGGGCGGGTGAAATTTTTTTCGGCGTGCCTCGTGGGAACGGGTTTTTTTTTACGCTGCCTGGTGGGGTGTAAAAAGTAATTAAGGTAAATGTTTAGTTGGTTCTGGAGAGCGAAGGGGGAAAGTTATTTTGGTTACGTCTATTAGTATGCATGGTGATAAACAAGGGTGTGATGGGTCGTTCTATTCATGGGTATATGGTGGTTACGTATATGAATGTGTATGTGTAGTGATACACAAGGGTGTGATGGGTATATGGTGGTTACGTATATGAATGTGTATGTGTAGTGATACACAAGGGTGTGATGGGTATATGATGGTTACGTATATGAATGTGTCTGTTCGTGGTGTAGTGATGTATAAACAAGGGTGTGATGGGTCGTTCTACTCATGAGTTGGATATATGGTGGTGGCGTATATGAATGTGTTAGTATGGGTAGTGATGTATAAACAAGGGTGTGATGGGTCGTGGTTTCTACTCATGGGTTGGATATATGGTGGTGGCGTAGACATAATGTATTAGTATGCGTGGTGTAGTAATGTATAAACAAGGGTGCGATGGGTCGTGGTTATACTCGACGAAGTAAGAGATGGTTACTATCATCTGAACAGTGTGATAGTAGTGAAAGTAAAAGGTGGTATATTCACTACCATCATTACAAAGGAAAGCGTATAAAGTTATAATGGGTATGATGGTAAGGTGTATTAGTGATCAAGTAGGAGTGATATAGGGGTGGTCATAAATATAATAAGAGGTGTTCGCAATTACACACTGGTCAACCAGTGGTCAAGCAATGGTCAAGTAAGGATCAAGTGGTCAAGTGAGGAAATTTTAGGGAAAATTGGTCGTAGTGATATGGTAATGTTTAAATTAGTGGTAAATTAGTGGTCAAGTAGTGGTCAAGTAGTGGTCAAGCGGTGGTCAAGTAAGGAAATTTTAGGGAAATATTAGGGAAAAGTGATTGTAATGAGATGGTGGTGATTAAAGAGTGGTAAATTAGTGGTCAATCAGTGGTCAAGCAGTGGTCAAGTGGTCAAGTGGTCGAGTGACCACTTAAATTGTAGAGGACGATGTGCCTAAGATTATGGTAGTGATTAAAGTGATCGATGACGTGGTCAAGCAGTGGTCAAGCAGTGGTCAAGTAGTCAAGTAAGGAAATTGTAGGGGAAAGTATGTATACTGCAATGGTGGTGGGTAAAGTGAGGAAGAATCAATAGTAGTGATAATACTACTACCAATATTAGCGACAAGCACAAAGACAACCAAGTACATACTTGATACACACAAATACAAAGACAACGAAACACACACACACGTACACACATACAGATACAAAGGCAACCATACCATTACTACTGGTACCACAACAAGTACACACCCATAATCAAAGACACAAAGAGGGTCACACACACACATACAAACACAAAGGCAACCATACACAGACAACCCATACCATTACTACTGTCATCACAAGTACACACACGTGTACACACATACAAGCACAAAGTCAACCGCACACACCCATAAACATCCACTCAAGTACAGACACAGGAAAACAAAGAAGCAAACAAGGACAGACACACTCACCCATAATCAATTACACAAATACACACCTACAAACACAAAGACAACCACACACAGACACACGTACACACATACAGATACAGAAGTACAGACAAACCATACCATTACTACTGTCACAACAACTATACACAAGTACACACAGACACACTCACCCATACACAAGAACACTCAAAGACAAATACAAAGACAACCATACACAGACACACCCATCGCCTAGGATTACTACTGTCATCACAACTATACTCAAGTACAGACACACCCATCGCCTAGCATTACTACTGTCATCACAACTATATACAACCACGTACAGACACGCGTACAACAACAAGGACAGACACAAAACACATACAGACACCCATACACACTTGATACACTTGTACACACAGACACATTTGTACACACACACATACACACATACAGATACAGAAGTACAGACAAACCATACCATTACTACTGTCACAACAACTATACACAAGTACACACAGACACACTCACCCATACACAAGAACACACAAAGACAACCATACACAGACACAACCATCGCCTAGGATTACTACTGTCATCACAACTATACTCAAGTACAGACACACCCATCGCCTAGCATTACTACTGTCATCACAACTATATACAACCACGTACAGACACGCGTACAACAACAAAGACAGACACAAAACACATACAGACACCTATACACACTTGATACACTTATACATACAGACACATAAGTACACAAAAAACAAAGACACACCCAAAACATTACTACTGGTACCTCAGTCAGTACAGATACACTTACCCATAAGACTAAACTATACAAACCACATACCCCCTTTTGGTAAAGAACGCGGATGTCCGAGAAAGCCCCTACGTCATCACCGCCATGTGCAAAAGTCATTAAGTATGAGTCATCGGTTTGTGGGAAGCAGGCGTGAGAATAGCTTGTCTAACTGCCACGTCAGCTAGGTCGTGTGCAGACCCAGTGTATAAAATAGAAGGTGTCTCTTGTGAGCACAGTACCAGTTCACGTGCTGACTTGGCTAGCTACAGCGGTGAAACTTGGTGTGAGCGTTATTCGTGTAGTAAGCAGATATTGTTCACGTACTGACTTGGCTAGCTACATCGGTGAAACAGGTTGGTGTGAGCATTGTTCGTGTAGTAACCAGCTATTTTTCACGTAGTGACTTGGCTAGCTACAGCAGTGAAACTTGGTGTGAGCCTTATTCGTGTCGTTGGCCTCTGATAAAACAGTGAAACATTGTATACACCAGAACATTTTTTGAAATTGTAAGAAAGAAGAAAAAAAAAAAAAAACAGTTTATCAATATGACCACCAGATCTACTTTCACGTGTTCAGTGTGCGACAAAGCCTATTGTGATAAGTATACCCTTAATCGTCACATTCGGACCATTCACGAGGGGAAAGACCAAGTATATCCCTGTCAGTTATGTGATAAGGTGTATAATACGAACGATGGCCTACAAAAACACAAACGAATACGTCATCAGCCACGTATGAATACACCAAACACTGCAATACCAGAGACGACAGCACCACCTGTCTATTTACACCATCATCGTAGTCTAACGCAAGTACCAGACTGCCACCACTGTATCTTCAATGATAACCTTACCCGTCATAATAGGAACATTCACAATGATTATCCCTGTCAGTTACGTGACAATCTATACAATTCGAACCTACAACGGTACTTACATCACCAGACATCACGAGAACGAACGACACCCTTAGACACCCTGGCAACAAGTCCACTCATAGTAGCAGAGGATATCCAACCAAATGATAGAGACAGCTTGGCAGCCCTTAAGGCGTACTGCAAGGACCTATCGCTTATGCTACCCAATCAAGTTGTAGTATTAGAAAAAAGTGTCGACCACCGCTATCGGGTGGTTTTGGTATGATAAAAAGAAGTATTCAGCTATCTTGTATGATATCTCATACTTGTCTTTATTCTGGATCCGAAACAAATAAGGTATGTGTGATGACTTCAACAACAGTGTTTTTGATAGTCAACTATATACTCAAAAATGAAGATCACTAATCCAGAACTTTTTGGTGTTTCACTAAGCATCTATGTCATTGATTGTTTCTTATGATATATAGCTAAACTGTTTTTCACTAATCATGTATGTCATTGATTTTTTCTTATATCTCTAAACTGTTTTTCACTAATCATGTATGCCCTTGATTTTATCTTATATCACTAAAGTGTTTTTCACTAAGCATCTATGTCATTGATTTTTTCTTATATCTCTAAACTGTTTTTCACTAAGCATCTATGTCATTGATTTTTTCTTATATCTCTAAACTGTTTTTCACTAATCATGTATGTCATTGATTTTTTCTTATATCACTAAAGTGTTTTGATGAATAATACATTCTTTGATATATTGAAACCAAGTTTTTTTGTTGATTTTCTTTAGTGGTTTTGTTTTCATGACGTTGTCTTGTCGGCTCAGAGCTTACATTACCAGATATGAACAATGTCTTAGAAGAAGTTATGGCAAATACAGAACAGTCAAATGTATAAAATCTAGGAAAAAATAACCAAAGGCGAAAAGGCCTAAAGAGAGAAATGTCTCGACCAAGCTTATAAATATTACAACTAAAAGGTTGATCAAAATTCAAACATTATAAAAATAACCAAACATCGTCCAAAGACAGAAATATTTCAACTAAACTTATAAATAAGCCACCAAAAGGGAAAAGGTCAAGTACAGAAATAGCTATGGAAAAAGTAAGTCCACAAAACTAAGAAAAAAATGTAACTTCTGTAGTCAAATGTGTCTTATCTGAAAAGACGCTATCAATGTCACCACTTTCCTTGTTTTTTTTTTACCAAAGACCTTCGCCGTATCTGGTACAGAAACCCTTATACAGCACTCATCTCTCCACACTCTTGGTTGCTTTCTAATACAAAGTGGTTACATCACCAAGAACTTCAACACCTCCACTGTACACGTGCTCCATTGAAACACCCATGACAGTTAACAACATGTATGGCCATGTAATCTGTGAGTCCATCGGGGATAGTTCATCCGAGTATTCCAAAAGATCCATTTCCCCTGGCTGACATCTTCAACTTGCTATAACACAACTTATTCTAATATACACTTTACATGAAATTTCCCAAATTTGGGCTCTATTAAAGATTACGTAATGAGATACACAAAGACACCAAGAACATATCATACAAAACAATTCACAAATTAAAACTTAAACCATATCAGATGAACCACCCAACAAGTACTACTAGAACACAAACATATAATAAGGAAACACATGACACACAGAGCTTACAGACAAATCACTTGGACTCAAACAAATTTTGCTTCTTGTACTGTAGAATTCTACCAACACTTCTTTCCTATCACCAAAACTAAACATCTACCACACAACCACTGGTCATTTGTCCAACATAATACTCATACCCTCGCCAACGACATTAAGGAAATGCATACTAGTTTATTTCTGGTTATAACTGTTTTAATAGAGCAGAGAGATATGCATGCTAATTAGACTACAGCTGCCTTCTTCACTGCTGTCCTTTGTTCGATGACTTTTCTTCTGTGGTTGTCCCTCAAGACTGGGTTCAAAAGTTTTTCCAGCTCTAGTATACGGCTTTCAAAATTCTCACGTTCTCTGATTACATTATGCCAGTTACCATTGCGTTCTTCGGTGCCAACAGTATGGACTGTCAAGAAGTGAGGTTCTGGTGCAAAATTAACCTGTGGAGGTAAATAAAACACATTGAAACTTACAAGACGGCCACACATACTACTTCAGTAAAGAAAAAACAGTAAAAAATTCACAAGGAGAAGTGGTAAAAGGCATAAAAACAGACCTGTCGACATTCTATTGGTCACGTCTTGAGAAAAGGTAAAGGTATAGTCACTGATGGTTTGTGGTATAGAGAGATGTACATAGAAAACATGTATAACACATAGGTTTTCGGTATTGGTCATGTTTACAAAAATACACATGTGAATTATGATCATTACTACCCATACACACCTTATTCGTTGAAGAGGAACACCTTCGGACACCATCAGTAGGATATTTTTCGTTCCACGTCACATTAATTTTCTTGAGAGACTCTGGGGCATGACTACTAGCCAAAAGGTCAATATCTTCATCTGAAGACAAATCATCACCCCAAGGAAAGGTTGTCTCTGGTACATCTAAAGCTGGCTGGTTGCCACGAGTAGGTTTCTGGCAGAACAAAATGTCTAATGATAAAGCTGGTGTGAAGAAGCCAGAATCATCCTCCTTCAAAACACTGTCATCTTCACAACAATCTTCCTCTTCTGACCATGATGTCCGTCTATCAATTAAAGCTGTCATTGTACCTGGTGAATGGAAGGTGAAAAGAAGTTTTACACAAGTAGGTTAAAACGTTTTTAAAACAATGTGATTCTATAGAAGAATCTCTGATCGCAGACCCATACTACAGATACGACAGTGTGAGTGTAGATTCTACGAGTCACAATTATGGACTGGTGTAATGGTTTTCACTAACAACTGTCAAGAGGGTGTTTTTGTGAAATGGGAACTCGACACCGGTGATATGTTAGTAGTAGGGGCTTTAAATCTAATGTCTGACAATGTATAAGTATGCATTTCCTTAATGTCATTGGCGAGGGTATGAGTATTATGTTGGACAAATGACCAGTGGTTGTGTGGTAGATGTTTAGTTTTGGTGATAGGAAAGAAGTGTTGGTAGAATTCTACAGTACAAGAAGCAAAATTTGTTTGAGTCCAAGTGATTTGTCTGTAAGCTCTGTGTGTCATGTGTTTCCTTATTATATGTTTGTGTTCTAGTAGTACTTGTTGGGTGGTTCATCTGATATGGTTTAAGTTTTAATTTGTGAATTGTTTTGTATGATATGTTCTTGGTGTCTTTGTGTATCTCATTACGTAATCTTTAATAGAGCCCAAATTTGGGAAATTTCATGTAAAGTGTATATTAGAATAAGTTGTGTTATAGCAAGTTGAAGATGTCAGCCAGGGGAAATGGATCTTTTGGAATACTCGGATGAACTATCCCCGATGGACTCACAGATTACATGGCCATACATGTTGTTAACTGTCATGGGTGTTTTAATGGAGCACGTGTACAGTGGAGGTGTTGAAGTTCTTGGTGATGTAACCACTTTGTATTAGAAAGCAACCAAGAGTGTGGAGAGATGAGTGCTGTATAAGGGTTTCTGTACCAGATACGGCGAAGGTCTTTGGTAAAATAAAACAAGGAAAGTGGTGACATTGATAGCGTCTTTTCAGATAAGACACATTTGACTACAGAAGTTACATTTTTTTCTTAGTTTTGTGGACTTACTTTTTCCATAGCTATTTCTGTACTTGACCTTTTCCCTTTTGGTGGCTTATTTATAAGTTTAGTTGAAATATTTCTGTCTTTGGACGATTTTTGGTTATTTTTATAATGTTTGAATTTTGATCAACCTTTTAGTTGTAATATTTATAAGCTTGGTCGAGACATTTCTCTCTTTAGGCCTTTTCGCCTTTGGTTATTTTTTCCTAGATTTTATACATTTGACTGTTCTGTATTTGCCATAACTTCTTCTAAGACATTGTTCATATCTGGTAATGTAAGCTCTGAGCCGACAAGACAACGTCATGAAAACAAAACCACTAAAGAAAATCAACAAAAAAACTTGGTTTCAATATATCAAAGAATGTATTATTCATCAAAACACTTTAGTGATATAAGAAAAAATCAATGACATACATGATTAGTGAAAAACAGTTTAGAGATATAAGAAAAAATCAATGACATAGATGCTTAGTGAAAAACAGTTTAGAGATATAAGAAAAAATCAATGACATAGATGCTTAGTGAAAAACACTTTAGTGATATAAGATAAAATCAAGGGCATACATGATTAGTGAAAAACAGTTTAGAGATATAAGAAAAAATCAATGACATACATGATTAGTGAAAAACAGTTTAGCTATATATCATAAGAAACAATCAATGACATAGATGCTTAGTGAAACACCAAAAAGTTCTGGATTAGTGATCTTCATTTTTGAGTATATAGTTGACTATCAAAAACACTGTTGTTGAAGTCATCACACATACCTTATTTGTTTCGGATCCAGAATAAAGACAAGTATGAGATATCATACAAGATAGCTGAATACTTCTTTTTATCATACCAAAACCACCCGATAGCGGTGGTCGACACTTTTTTCTAATACTACAACTTGATTGGGTAGCATAAGCGATAGGTCCTTGCAGTACGCCTTAAGGGCTGCCAAGCTGTCTCTATCATTTGGTTGGATATCCTCTGCTACTATGAGTGGACTTGTTGCCAGGGTGTCTAAGGGTGTCGTTCGTTCTCGTGATGTCTGGTGATGTAAGTACCGTTGTAGGTTCGAATTGTATAGATTGTCACGTAACTGACAGGGATAATCATTGTGAATGTTCCTATTATGACGGGTAAGGTTATCATTGAAGATACAGTGGTGGCAGTCTGGTACTTGCGTTAGACTACGATGATGGTGTAAATAGACAGGTGGTGCTGTCGTCTCTGGTATTGCAGTGTTTGGTGTATTCATACGTGGCTGATGACGTATTCGTTTGTGTTTTTGTAGGCCATCGTTCGTATTATACACCTTATCACATAACTGACAGGGATATACTTGGTCTTTCCCCTCGTGAATGGTCCGAATGTGACGATTAAGGGTATACTTATCACAATAGGCTTTTTCGCACACTGAACACGTGAAAGTAGATCTGGTGGTCATATTGATAAACTGTGTTTTTTTTTTTTTTTTTTTTTTTCTTTCTTACAATCCCAAAAAATGTTCTGGTGTATACAATGTTTCACTGTTTTATCAGAGGCCAACGACACGAATAAGGCTCACACCAAGTTTCACTGCTGTAGCTAGCCAAGTCACTACGTGAAAAATAGCTGGTTACTACACGAACAATGCTCACACCAACCTGTTTCACCGATGTAGCTAGCCAAGTCAGTACGTGAACAATATCTGCTTACTACACGAATAACGCTCACACCAAGTTTCACCGCTGTAGCTAGCCAAGTCAGCACGTGAACTGGTACTGTGCTCACAAGAGACACCTTCTATTTTATACACTGGGTCTGCACACGACCTAGCTGACGTGGCAGTTAGACAAGCTATTCTCACGCCTGCTTCCCACAAACCGATGACTCATACTTAATGACTTTTGCACATGGCGGTGATGACGTAGGGGCTTTCTCGGACATCCGCGTTCTTTACCAAAAGGGGGTATGTGGTTTGTATAGTTTAGTCTTATGGGTAAGTGTATCTGTACTGACTGAGGTACCAGTAGTAATGTTTTGGGTGTGTCTTTGTTTTTTGTGTACTTATGTGTCTGTATGTATAAGTGTATCAAGTGTGTATAGGTGTCTGTATGTGTTTTGTGTCTGTCTTTGTTGTTGTACGCGTGTCTGTACGTGGTTGTATATAGTTGTGATGACAGTAGTAATGCTAGGCGATGGGTGTGTCTGTACTTGAGTATAGTTGTGATGACAGTAGTAATCCTAGGCGATGGTTGTGTCTGTGTATGGTTGTCTTTGTGTGTTCTTGTGTATGGGTGAGTGTGTCTGTGTGTACTTGTGTATAGTTGTTGTGACAGTAGTAATGGTATGGTTTGTCTGTACTTCTGTATCTGTATGTGTGTATGTGTGTGTGTACAAATGTGTCTGTGTGTACAAGTGTATCAAGTGTGTATGGGTGTCTGTATGTGTTTTGTGTCTGTCCTTGTTGTTGTACGCGTGTCTGTACGTGGTTGTATATAGTTGTGATGACAGTAGTAATGCTAGGCGATGGGTGTGTCTGTACTTGAGTATAGTTGTGATGACAGTAGTAATCCTAGGCGATGGGTGTGTCTGTGTATGGTTGTCTTTGTATTTGTCTTTGAGTGTTCTTGTGTATGGGTGAGTGTGTCTGTGTGTACTTGTGTATAGTTGTTGTGACAGTAGTAATGGTATGGTTTGTCTGTACTTCTGTATCTGTATGTGTGTACGTGTGTCTGTGTGTGGTTGTCTTTGTGTTTGTAGGTGTGTATTTGTGTAATTGATTATGGGTGAGTGTGTCTGTCCTTGTTTGCTTCTTTGTTTTCCTGTGTCTGTACTTGAGTGGATGTTTATGGGTGTGTGCGGTTGACTTTGTGCTTGTATGTGTGTACACGTGTGTGTACTTGTGATGACAGTAGTAATGGTATGGGTTGTCTGTGTATGGTTGCCTTTGTGTTTGTATGTGTGTGTGTGACCCTCTTTGTGTCTTTGATTATGGGTGTGTACTTGTTGTGGTACCAGTAGTAATGGTATGGTTGCCTTTGTATCTGTATGTGTGTACGTGTGTGTGTGTTTCGTTGTCTTTGTATTTGTGTGTATCAAGTATGTACTTGGTTGTCTTTGTGCTTGTCGCTAATATTGGTAGTAGTATTATCACTACACTACTATTGATTCTTCCTCACTTTACCCACCACCATTGCAGTATACATACTTTCCCCTACAATTTCCTTACTTGACTACTTGACCACTGCTTGACCACTGCTTGACCACGTCATCGATCACTTTAATCACTACCATAATCTTAGGCACATCGTCCTCTACAATTTAAGTGGTCACTCGACCACTTGACCACTACTTGACCACTGCTTGACCACTACTTAACCACTAATTTACCACTCTTTAATCACCACCATCTCATTACAATCACTTTTCCCTAATATTTCCCTAAAATTTTCCTCACTTGACCACTGCTTGACCACTGCTTGACCACTACTTGACCATTAATTTACCACTAATTTAAACATTACCATGTCACTACGACCAATTTCCCCTAAAATTTTCCTTACTTGACCACTTGACCACTGCTTGACCACTAATTTACCACTCTTTAATCATCACCATCTCATTACAATCACTTTTCCCTAAAATTTCCTTACTTGACCCTTACTTGACCACTTGACCACTGGTTGACCAGTGTGTAATTGCGAACACCTCTTATTATATTTATGACCACCCCTGTATCACTCCTACTTGATCACTAATACCCCTTACCACCATACCCATTATAACTTTATATGCTTTCCTTTGTAATCGGTGAATATACCACCCTTTACCTTCACTACTATCACACTGTTCAGATGATAGTAACCACCTCTTACTTCGTCGAGTATAACCACGACCCATCACACCTTTGTTTATACATTACTCACCACACATACTAATACATTATGTCTACGCCACCACCATATACCCATGAGTAGAACGACCCACTACACCACTACACATACACATACTAATAGACGTAACCAAAATAACTTTCCCCCTTCGCTTTCCAGAACCAACTAAACATTTACCTTAATTACTTTTTACACCCCACCAGGCAGCGGCAAAAAAACCCGTTCCCACGAGGCACGCCGAAAAAAATTTCACCCGCCCAACAATATTTCCTTCATAAATCAGCCTCCAGGTTCTGGAACCGAGTCGACAAATTTACCCATATTTCCTTCATAAACCCTATCAACCTACCTGGGTAGGCTGAAAGTGGGGTCTGGAAGCCAACCTCTACTACTGTCGTCAGATACTGCAACATTTAATTTTTTTTTTGGGGGGGGGGGGGAGGGGGGGGGGTGTGCGGTGGTGAGGGTTCCAGATAGACAGGAAACAATGGCGGCAGCACTGGATCACGAGGACGCATATAACAGAGTCAGATATGATTTCTTGATGTACACTCTTACGGGTACACGTCAGGTTTGATATGACTGAGCTGCCGTATGAAATTAGATGGTGCAACCTGTTTTCTGTTAGCGCCGAATGTTGGGCGGCACTTACCAAACCCGACACCCTACATTGTGCCAACAGCTTCGGGCGGAGGAGAGCAATTAGGAGGGTGCAAGCCTTATCCTGGTGCGAGGAATGCAACCTAAAGACAGGGCAGACCAAACCCTAAGCCTTGGTTGGCAGCTGCTCTAGGATCGTAGCTCCAACATGCGGACAGTTAGAGCATTGCTTTTCTGATCCGGCAGCTTCTGCAGCTTGCCTTGTTCCAGATGTATTGGTGTTACCTTTCTCTGTGAGAGAGGGATCATGCTGCATGGGCAACACAAGGTCTCTATATTTCAGCCCATGCATTGTGTTATGGGGAGGTATAACTCCATCTCTGGTCTCAACCGGTCTCGGCATGCCTTTTTGAAGCACAATATAACAAACTATCGTTTCTCAAGACGGCAAGGTGCCAATGAATGAACTTTCACTGGTAAAGATGTTTGTCCCAGGGCAATGAATTAAATAGTCGCTACCCTGTACTCTCGTATCGTTGCTCTCAGTTTAGGTTCATTTTTACCTCCAGATTACCACAAGGATCTGCAATTTCGACTGTGCTATTCAATCTTTACACAAGCAAGATTGCAAACATTTAATCACCAGGGATATAAGGATATTCACATTTGCAGATGGTGTCATTGCGTGTCGGCAGGGGAGAGACCGGATGCAAATAGCGCAAGAGTTGCAGGTGACGGTAAATAAAGCGATCATCCGATGAACTTGTGTACAGAGATACGCCGTTCATTAACTCATTTAAAAAGTAGGTGCTATGGTACTCTCTGGAAAATAGAATTATTAAGGCTAGCGGCTCAGGTGTAACAATAAAGGGCATAAATGTTATCAGAGGGAACAGACATAGCTAATTGGGAATCACTTTCAACAGAAAAGTGTCGTTCAGGTATCACATGGAAGGGTGTGCTATGAGATTTAACAAGGGACTCGGTGCACTGAAGATTATGGCAGCAATGAACATTGAGCAAAGAATGTTGTTCATACTCTATCAATGTTTTATTCTCTCTGTAATTGTGTATGGATTGGGACTGCACACTGTGTTAAAGTGTGAGCGAGTGAAACTAGAGCGCATACATATTGAAGCTATGCGGGTGATCCTGTGATGGGGTAGCGGGGTAGGGGTATCCCCTATCAAAGGAGAAGTAAGGCGCCTCCTTCCCTCCGCTAGCCTACGGGACACCCTTTGGCAAGATGGAGTACCCTTTTAGCCCCCCGATCAGGGTTACGCTCCCGGGTAGGTGGAACCCGTTAGCTTTGGACAGCAATCCATCTAGGAGACGGAAAACTCCAAATATAAACCCCCAAGTTCAAGGTGGACCATCGTGTTGAAGAACTGGATGGCCATGGGTTAACTGGTCGTTATCGTTGGACGTCTGACAGGCGTGCGGGGCGGCACCAGGCGTATGGACTCCTGCGGGACCTCCCCTGCCACTTCCCTAGCAAGCAGGCAATGCTAGGGTGACCGTTTATTTCCTGCAATATCCAAACTTTGCCTATGGATTTATTTAAACATGGGAATCGTCGCCGGAGCTACGGAACGCGTGCTCTGCGCTTGACACATCCCTCAGAGGCTAGCGAAGAGAGAGTGAGGAGGAGAAGACGAGGAAATGGTGTGAGACGACGGCATAGAAATAAGAGGGCAGGCGCCAGGAGAACAAGACGAAAAGTGGAGAGACTAGGTTTCAACTATGTAAGAGTGGGATACTGGAATTGTCGCAGTGCCAGACAGAGAGGTCCTGTATTGGAGAGACTAATATATGATTTTGACGTCCTCATGCTCCAGGAGCTAAATACAGACAAATACCATTGCCCTGGGTACGCCAGTTATATAAACCCTACAGGGCAGAAGAGACATGGACAAGGTCTGCTGGTGAAGGAAGGAGTGAAGCATGTGGTACTTGACTTGAGCCAGTGGAATCACAATGCAAGAGATGTCCAGGGTATACAAATGGAGATTGGTGGCTTAAGTTGGAACATCATAAATGTATATGCCACAGTGGACTGTTTTGTCAGAAAGGAACATTGGGACTGGCTTAAGGAACTGGAGGAATTACCAGGTGATAGGCTACTCATATGTGGAGACTTCAATGCAAGGAACAGAGATTGGGACAGAAGTGGAGAAAACCGACAGGGAATTGCCCTTGCAGATGCCGTGGTGGACTCCGATGTGGTCTGCATAAATGATGGTAGGCCGACAAGAATGGCAACGAGGCCTGGCGATGCAGACACAGCTATTGACTTGGCACTTGTCTCCCAGTCATCAGTCCTTGATGTAAAGTGGAATGTTTTGAATGACCATGGGAGTGATCACATGCCATGCTCGGTCCTGATCTCTAAACCCAGGAAAGTTAAAGCTGGGAGAGCGCGCAAGACCTTCCGGTATGAGTGGACCGATTGCCTTCTTGGACGCCTCAGACAAGAGCATGCAACAGGACTGTTAAAACTCCCTTTTTGCAGCCCCCATGGTGGACCCCAGAAGTAGACCATGCTTGGAAAGCAAAGAGAGCTGCAGTGAAGCAGCTAAAGAAAGTGCGACAGACACTTCGAAGCTCACGAGAGGAAGTGGACACAGCGGAAAATGTCAAGAAAGACAAGGTGGAGGTTTTCAAGCGCTGTGCTGCAGAGGCCAAAAAGGCAAAATGGGAATGTTTCATGAAGGAGATTGGAGGGGATAAAACACTGCAAAAATTCTGGAAACTGCACAGGCAAATGCAGAGAAAAGATCGGCCGATGACAGTGGGAACAATCTATAGAGATGATGGTGCGCGCGTGACAACAGACAAAGAGTTAGGGGAGGCGTTTCTTCAGAGATTTTTAGAGCAGACCAATCATAATGATGCGGACACCAGGGATGCAGTTAGAGAGGAGCTATCTGGCACCACGAATAATATGCAGTATGAAGACATCATACGGGTGGAAGATGTTAAACACATTTTGAAAAAGGCAAAAGACACGACACCAGGGCCCGATGGGGTCAGGTATGGCCACATGAAGGGTTTGAGCGAAGCAGACCTGGAGGAGATGACCGACTGCTTTAACCAGAGCATTAGGACAGCATCAGTACCGCAGGATTGGGTGTACAGCTATCTCATCCCTCTCCCAAAACCATTCAAGGATCAGTCAAAGCTTAGCGGCTCCAGGATCATCACCTGGTGCACAGAAATTAGTGCTGTCATCCACCCGGAAAAGGCGGCTGTTTTGTGGTGCTCTCTGGACAACAGGATTGTAAGAGCTGATGTCCCAAGCCTCGCGATAGATGGTAGAAATGTCAGCAGAGAGAACAAACTGAAGTATCTGGGGATCACATTTGACAGGAGCCTATCCTTCAAGGACCATGTGGAGACGGTCGTGACAAGATCTCAAAAGGGACTCAATGCACTTAAAACTTTGGTTGCAATGGACATTGAGCAGAGAATGCTTTTCACACTATACCAGCACTTGATCCTCTCAGTAATTGATTATGGATTAGGTCTGCTCACTGTCTCAGAGAGTCAGCTGGTGAAGTTAGAGCGCATACAGAACGAAGCTATGCGGGTCATTCTGGGATGCACTAGAGACACCCCAGTAGTGTGTATGCGTTACATCCTTGGTCTGCCGACTGTTGCTGGTAAGCTCAATGTGATGCAGGCGAAGGCATACCTCAGAATAGCTGCAGACACAGACCACCCACTGCATGAGGCGCTGGACGCAGTTAAGGGTCAGCGACTGATAAGAGGGAAATCATGGATGGCTCAGGCAGAGAATACGATTAGACTTGGAGGCTTCTCCCTTGGAGAACATTAGGCGTGGATAGGAGTGGGTCAGAGTGCCAGCGGAGCAGTCAGACTTGTGCAGAGTTATAATCACATTAAGCCGGGAGTGCAGGGAGTGGCCAGCAGGGGCCACGGAAGTGGAAATCCAGCAACTAATTCAAGACAATGCTCACTCGAGTGATGTGATTATCTACACAGATGGTTCGGTGTCAAGAGGTGAGAGAAGTGGCTGGGGGTTCATAGCCTAAGCTAATGGTCGATGTTTGGGGCAGGAGAGCCTGGCATATGATACCACAACATCCAGCTTAAGAATGGAAGTGGAGGCAGTCACTGCTGCTCTCTGCAGGATGGAGAATACGACACACACATCGTGATTGTAACTGACTCAGAAAGCATGCTGACGAGGGTGAGGACGGGCAGACTTCGTGCGGAGTGGCTTGCTTCGCTTCGGAGGTCGCGGGTGACAAGCATCGCCTGGATCTTTTCTCCGGGGCATGCTGGTGTGCTGGGAAATGAACAGGCGGACAGATTGGCTGGCTCTGCAGAACTTGGTGGAGTATTATACATGACAAGGCAGACGTGGTTGCGGCCTTGTGGGAGCACGTGCACACCTCGGAGGAGCAAATGGATTACCATGGTCTGGCAAGAATGAGACAACGAGGAGTGACGAAGGGATCTGGCTGACGCTCAACGCTCAGAGGAAAGGCGAGACGGACTTATAATCAGATTGCTTCTGGTACTATTAGTGTTGGAACTCTTCGCTGGTTGCTGAGGATGGGGACGGAGCACTTATGGGAATGCTCCGAATGTTGTGATGTCGATTCCTAAATCAATCAATCAATCAATCAATCCTGTGATGGACATGGGGCACGCCGATAGTGCGATACATCCTAACTTTACCAACGATTGCGAAACAGGCTCAAGTGCTGCAGGCTGTTATACCTCCGAGTAGCCGCAGACAAGGGACACCCCAGAATGAAGCCCTGCGCACAGTTAACGGGCACAGGCTGATAAGAGAACAGTCGTTGATCGCCCATGCAGAGGACCCAAGAGAAGTATGTATGCTAGAGAACATTGGAGGAGGAGACAATTGGGTCAGGATGCCAAAGGAAAGTCAGACCTCTGCCGTGCCATGATGACATTAGACCGGGAATGCAAGGATTGGCCAGTAGGTTGCGCTGAAATGGAGGTGCAACAATTGATTCTTGGCAATTCGCATACAGGTAATGTAATCATCTACATGGATTCAGCTCGCCAAGGCAGTCTTCATTCAGTATTCAAGCTTATGATATTTTGGGAGGGGCATAATTGATTCAGGAAAATGTGCGCAATCTTCTTCAGGATTGATTCTGTGCTAAGAAGCAAAAGAAGTGCCTGGGGGTTCGTAGCGTAGTTTAATGAACAGTGTTTACTTCAGACAAACCTGGCATATGATTCTACTTCAAGTCTGAAAATGGAAGTGGAAGCTGTCTCTATGGCGTTTCGCTTGTTGGAGGACAAACAGCACACACACGTCGTGATTATACATTGTAACAAACTCACAGAGCGCGCTGAGAAGGATGAAGTCATACGTGCTTTCCACAGTGTGACATGTGTAAATTAAAATCAAAGATGGGGAACATCGTTGGATCTTTTTTCTGGACATGCTGGTGTCTTGTGAAACGAACATATTAGCTGTTTAGCTCATTAGCTGGGTCTGTATTGCTGGATGGGGTATTGGTAGCCGATAAGACATAAAGCAGATGAGCCAAACTCTTTGGATCATGTAAATAGTGTGGAAGAACATCTAAATCATCCGTATGGTACAACTGGAAGTAACAAGAGGATCTGGCGACACTCGGCATTTAGAGGAAAGGCCAGAGCCGACATAACAGCATTCCGGACATACCCATATGTGCTCGGTCCTCATCATCAACATCTAGCGTAGAGTCCCAGTTCCAACGGTACCAGTTGCAATCTGACTATGTGTCCGTTTGGTTTTCCCTTGGAGAACTGAATGACGACCTGTTTCTCTGATATTTCTCGTAAAGAAACATTAATCAATACAGATGTTATGTCCTGTGCCGGGTGGTTAATGTCCAATTGTTCTACCACTTGTCAGAAGTCGGGGTGCCCCATCGGCTAGATGAAAGTATTATTCACTGGCGAGCAACCCCAAATAGTCAGAAACTGACTAGGGACAAAACCTATATGGCTGAACTATAGATTAAGCCCTGAATATCCAACGTACAGCTCCAAGTGGCTCGTTACAAAATGAAATGAACTGTGCTGAATATTCGCCAAGGAATGGGAAAGAGAAGGTTAGCTAAGATAGATGTTTACGTCTAAATATATGAGTATAGACGACTATCTCAGTACAGGTTTTTCTCCCTGACTGCTCCCTTCCTTGGTGTCTAAGTGAACCCCCACCAATGTATACACACAACACGTATGCACAATTGGAATTAAAATATAACGACAGAACTATGAGTTACAATACTACAACATTTATTTATTAATCATAATCATAGACATCTGATGGTTCAATATGAGGATGATGAAATCATATACATATTGATATTGATGACAAACATTACATAACTTTTACTTGAACTATCTGGATCTGTGGTCCAGATCCCCACTCTCCAGTAGCAACAAAAAGAACAGCTTGCCGGTATTCTGACGAACCTGTCAGTCCTGACACTCCTAGTCAGTAGTCTCTAGTCTTGAGATCTATAACATAGGTGCTCCTTGTGAGAGATTTACTCTCTCTTCTCACCTGTTCGAATGTCTGACTTATTCTAAAGGGAAAAGGTCTATCGTGGGTTTTTATACCTAGCCTAGCAGTAGACACTTATCTCCCAGGAATTCCATTCATAAATTCTTCTTATCTCCCCCTGACGTTAATTGCAATTAACTCCAAGTCTGTCCAGTCATAAAAATTCTTTCTGCATGCACACTAGCCTTCACACCTGTGGGTCTGACAATTATTAGCCCACTGAGTCTTATCAGTGATTTCACACCTTGCGCCTCTATTCTCTACCAGATGGGGTCATCCATCGCGGTTGGGCGATTTCCTAGCTATTCTTATCAGGTGTCATGTCAAGGGAACAATTAGGTTCTCATGGTCAACAGCCAGTTTACAACTCTGTTGGTAAACCAGGTTTGCTTGCGTCATGCCTGGTTGGTTTTAATTACTATTCAGTCCCCTGAGTCTGCCCTCCCGTCTGGCTGGATTGATAAGACTGTGAAACTGATCTGGGGGTGACCGGTACTGGTGTCAAATTAACTTCCCAAATAGAAAGCCATTCCTGGTGGTTGTTTACTTGCAGGTTTTGCAAGCGTACGTCAAGACAGTATAGCCTTGAATATAGAGAAAACAGTTTTGTTCGTCTGTTGATCCTCTACATGGCCCATCAAAAGTGAACCGAAAATTGTTCTGGGAAGTAAAGGCTGCCAATTCGTGACACACTTCAAGCGTGTCCTTCAGTGTTTTCGGGTTAAACGACTATTGTTCTAGCTTGACCATTTCAACTAATCATTCGGTTTAGGTAGTTTGGGGAGGAAGTATAGCTGAAGAGTTTGCGAGCCTCGTGGAGTGCTGCGGCAATACTAGGTGAGCTTAGTTCTCTTTCATGCTCTGGGGTAGGCTGGATCCCTGTAATTCAAGAGGCGAGGAAAAGACGCTGGCGCTAGACAAGACACACACTAAGAAAACCTGCTCGTAATTTAGCTAGACGGGTCCTTCCTGTTTAAACCACAATACAAAAGACGTAGACGAGAATTAAACATAAAGATTAATCATATGGGGTGTATATGGAGGGAGCTGCACGAGACTGCAAAGAATAGGAAAGCTTGCCGAAAGTTGGCTGAAGATCGGTGCTACATTAGAAGATAATAGACGAAAGAAGAACAATCCGCTTTCTCGTAATCAGCAATTTCCCAGGAAGTTAGCCAATGCGGGGCAAAAAGTTCAGGATCTTTGGATGTTGTTGAACTTTTATTTTATTTCAAACAGCAGCAGACGTTTTTTTTTTTTTAAATTTATATTGCGCTTTCTCCAGAAAGGATCTGCAGTCAATGATTGTTCTTGATGTAATGTAAAGGTTTTCAATGTATGCAAGAATTTAACATGTTCTGCTCTGTAATAGGATGGTCTTCCAATTCAAACATGATTCTGATACTGGTGTGTCTTGTGAAGATACCTTCACAAGAAATTAGGCATTTTCTGTGACCGTCATCTGCAAATTTTAACCTCTGGTGTTTTTGACAATTTCTGTATCGCCCATTGTGTTTTTGGTTTTTAATGTATGATGGATGCATCGAGGACGAGTCAATAAGTAAGTTACACAGTTCTGTGGGATGGCCAGTAAATGTAGTTGGTGTTTTCTACAGGTGTCATTAGGTGACAGCAACATCGAAATTTATATTCCCGTTCGTCAGGTGACGCTATGTGTCTCATACGCATGCGCAGCGCATAAACAAAATGGCAACTGTACTTACGGAGTGTACAACCAAAGAGCAACGTGCTGTTGTGCGTTTTTTGTGGGTAAAAGGACTGCCTGCAAAGGACATTCATAAGGAAATGCTTCCTGTTTATGCTGAAAAATGTTTGTCCCATAAAGCGGTGCATAGCTGGGTAGAAAAAGTTTCTCAAGGACGCTCTAAAATTGTTGATGAAATCCGATCTGGTCGTCCTGTTGAGATTGCAACAGAAGCATCCGTGCAGCGGGTGGAGGAGATGATTAGAGGTGACAGGCGAGTAACGATAGACTATGTGCAACTCTAAACACCCTTCTTCGCCTTGTGTCCAAACATTCAAGGTTACGCCATCAGCAGGGAAGGTTATGCTGACAGTGTTCTAGAATTGTCAAGGAGTACTTTTAACCAATTTCAAGAGGAAAGGTGACAATGTGAATTCTGAATCGTACTGTGAAGTTATATAGACGCTTCATGATGCAATTCGAAGAAAACGTCCAGGACTGCTGACTAGAGGAGTGTTGCTTCTTTATGACAATGACAGACCACATACAGCTCGATTAACTCAGGACAAAATTAACCAACTAAGGTGTGAAGTTCTGGAACACCCACCTAACAGCCCCGATTTAGTCTCTAGCGATTTCCACCTTTTTGGTCCACTGAAAACCCACCTTGGCAGGAGACATTTCGGGAATGACGCCGAAGTTGAATGTGAAGTGAAAATGTGATTTAGAAAACAAGTGACGCAGTTCTATGCAGCCTGTTTGGGAGGACCGATAAAAGGATGGGATAAGTGCATCAATGTTGGTGGAAATTATTGTGAGAAATAAAGGGACAAGGTATGTATAAAAATAAACTGGTTTCAAGTTGTTATCATAGTTATTTTTCTACAATCATTTGTGACTTACTTATTGACTTCTCCTCGTATTTTAAGGTTGATTTTGAACGTAAAATTGCCTACAAAATCACAAACAACCAACAAATAATGGGGTTGATTACAATGTCCTATAAAAGGACTTGCAATTATTTATATTATTTTGCTACTTCCCATTAATTGGTTTTATTATAACCGTTAGTATAGAAAGAACTTGTTTTCCGTGTTGTGTGAACTGACGTCGAGGCCAGATCATGGCTGTTGAAGCGAACAAAGCTTTAGTAACAGTAGGTACCAGGGTTTCATGTGGACTGGGAAAGTCAAAACAATATATCCAAAAGAACTGTAACCTGGTTAGTACATGTGATAAACACCAACTCTCACATCCACAGTATTATCAGCAAGTTAACCTGTAAAATAAAACCTAGTTGTACTATAACACTACTAGTTGTTTAGCCAAATACAAAATGGTGAATAGCAACGTTATCACCTGTATCCTCCCCGCCCCTTTTATATTTATAATCATGGCTTATATTATAGTCTTTTGTTTGCATGACTAACATGTCCGCTCCCTCGTCCCCCACCATCAGTCTAGTGCCCCGTTATCTATAAAAAGGATCCGGGTCCCGCACGTGGACCAGACTTGGCTCTGTTCTGCAGTCTTCCGCTGACTCAAGTTGTTGGCCCTGATAAAAACAAAACAACCAACAACAGAGGTCACCTTGGATGTTGAATATATAATCACAAGAGACTTATTTGTGGGAGGAGCGCAATAAGACTATACGACAGTCGGTTTTCAGTTTGAATAATTATCTACTTCTGTTAACATTTCCACAATTTTGAGGTTTTCACAGGATTTCTTCCAGGTAAGTTGTTTTTAATACCATTTTTTGTTTTTCGAATGTTGGTTTATTTTATATAGATATTCTACTTGTCCTGCTTCTTGTGTGATCTATCGGAGGAGACTAGAGCACAAATCGTGTTAACCGAGTGTATAATAGAAGTTATCCCTTACAAAACAAGAAGCATATTTTTTCCTGTATAACCCTTCTGTTTCATTCATTTCTTAGACATTGTCGCAGAAATAACAAGACAGCAGAATATGTAACTGATGTTGTTGGAAAACATTTCATTAGAAAATGGAGTCCATTTCATACGTTTAACGTAATAAAAGAAAAGTGTGAAGGCTCGTGTTGAAAATAGAACACTATTGTATGTGGAAGCCCCTTACATAACGCCGTACATAAGCAACAGATTGCCATCTATAATCAGCCCTGTCAATGACGTTCATGTCAGAATGAAGGTGGGGGTTGAGGCCCCCGTAACACAGCACTCCGTATCTGTGAGCCACTAGAAATCTGAGTCTCTTAAGTGCTGATTTATTTCCTTTGGTTGTGTGTGTGTGTGAGAGAGAGAGAGTGTGTGTGTGTGTGTGTGTGTGTGTGTGTGTGAGAGAGAGAGAGAGAGAGAGAGAGAGAGAGAGAGAGAGAGTAGGGGGAGGGAGGGACAGTTTGCATTCATTTGACAAAATCCACAAATAACTTCTCATTTGAGTTGCTCTTGCGTTTAACATTAACAGATATAACTTTTGCGATAATCGGCGATATGCATGGTCACAATTTTGATAGAAGTCTGAAAGTAGTCTATAAACTACGAGGGTAAGTTGATAAGTAAGCCACAAATGGTTGTAGACAAATAACTAACTATGATAACAACTTGAAACCAGTTTATTTGTATACTTACATTGTCCCTTTATTTCTCAACATAATTTCCACCAACATTGATGCATTTATCCTATCGTTCTATCAGTCCTCCCAAACCAGCTGCATAGAACTGCGTGCTTTGTTCTCAGTTACCTGCCATCCAACAGAACTGTGTGACTTACTTATTGACTAGCACGCGTAACTTTTTCTACCCAGCTATGCACCTCTTAACGGGAAATCGCTAGGCGCGAAGTCCACTGAAAACCCACCTTGGCGGGAGACATTTTGCGAGTGACGCCGAAGTTGAATGTGAAGTGAAAACGTGGTTAAGAAAAACAGAGCACGCAGTTCTATGCAGCCGGCTTGGGAGGACTGATAAAACGATGGGATAAGTGCATCAATGTTGGTGGAAATTATGTTGAGAAAAAAAGGTAGCTTAAAAGTCGACAGGGTCGACTTCATTGCACCGGGTTTTATCCCAAATGGCAGAGCGGAAAGCGTCGCACAAAGCACGAACTCCGTAGCTCTAGCGACGACCCACAAGAGTCTCTGAAAAATTTCACTCGTGAATCGAAGGACGCGGCCCGGAATCGAATCCACAACCTTCGTAGCCCTAGTCAAACGGCTTGATCACTTCGCCACGGAGACTCCCGTGTGTGACTCCCATGTTGAGAAATAAAAGGATAATGTATGTATAAAAATAAACGGGTTTCAGGTTGTTATCATAGTTAGTTATTTTTCTACAGCCATTTGTGACTTACTTATTGACTTACCATCGTATTCTAGGCATGACGGAAAATGTGACAAAGGATTGAACATGAAACGTTAGCAACAACGGAATGCTTGGTAGTTTCCAAGATAGCACAAATTACAATACACTTTGTACGTTTTGAAGCCATAAACATCAAACAGGTTCATCATTTTCATTTTCTAGGTTACACAGCGACATCTGGTAGCTGGCGTGACATAGAAATGAATAACAGAAATATGATATCCACAGATATCCTTGATTTCGGTGCCTGTCTCATCTCTCTCTCTCTCTCTCTCTCTCTCTCTCTCTCTCTCTCTCTCTCTCTCTCTCTCTCTCTCTCTCTCTCTCTCTCACTCACTCACTCACTCACTCTCTCTCTCGCTCTCTCTCTCTCCAAGAGTCTAATTTTGTTTCTGTACTTTCTTGGTTTTTCGGAGTCCGCAAGCACGGCCAAAAAGAATCAACAATCAGCGGCTGCCAGTAGTTATGAGAAAATAGGGCCAAGTATAAGGGCTCTTGCCAAATTCATTCAATTCTGGACAATTTTTATTGATACGTCAGCCACGCAAATGATTTGGAATACTGGAAAATACTGCTTGATATAATATGATGACCAGAACTAGAACCGCCGGCAGATGTCAGTATCTGTACGCGTGTCAGGGTCATTAGTCTAGCAGAAAATAACCCCTATATTTATAGAGAAAGTTAATTATTTAAGGACTTTTTAATCAAGATTCTTCGGTGAGTAACTGCACTGTATCTTCAGACATTGATAACTCATCGATGCTTTCATTGTGTCTGTGTGTGTTTTGTGTATGTATGTGAGTGTGTGTGTGTGTGCGCGCGCGCGTATGTGTGTGTGTGTGTTTTTTTTTTTTTGGTATGTGTGTGTTGTGAGGGTGTGGAGGCCGTAGATTCTCTTTTGATTGATTGATTGATTGATTTAGGAATCGACATCACAGCATTCGGGGCATTCCCATAAGTGCCCCGTCCCCATCCTCAGCAGCCAGCAAAGAGTTCCAACACTAATAGTACCAGTAGCAATCTGATTATATGTCCGTCTCGCCTTTCCTTTGAGCGTTGAGCGTCGGCCAGATCCCTTCGTCACTCCTCGTTGTCTCATTCTTGCCAGACCATGGTAATCCATTTGCTCCTCCGAGGTGTGCACGTGCTCCCACAAGGCCGCAACCACGTCTGCCTTGTCATGTATCAATACTCCACCAAGTTCTGCAGAGCCAGCCAATCTGTCCGTCTGTTCATTTCCCAGCACACCGGCATGCCCCGGAAAAGATTCGCTTTTAACCCTTTGAACCCTACGAACCGGTATACCGGCTTCCACGTGTTTCCTGTTGACATCTCACTGTTAATCCGCAACCAGCCGACCAATAAGCATCCAGCTTACATCTAGACATGGCTAACATGTCTAGATGTAAGCTGGATGCTTATTGGACTTATAAAAATGATCAGCTAAAATGACTTCAACGCTGCAGACATCACCACTGGTGGCCTCGAAGACTGACAGTCAAATTCTGCATGTGGGATATTTTCAATAACTACATCATACATGGAGAATTAGTGCCAGCAGTTTCTGGAAAAAGGAAAACAACATTCCATATGTACATTGGAACACTTTGTAAACAACTTGTCGGAAATTTCCATCGTAATGAGCCAGTTATGCCTGGCCGAGTTATGCGGGAACACATGGAAGGACGACTTCGTAATGCACTGAAACGACCCAATTGCATAAATATGATTTGCTTTATCACTTAGAAACATTTCCTATGTTTCTTGTTGTTCACCAATGATTTTTCCCCCCAGAAATAATCTATTTTTCAGGTTGAAATATTGAAATATTATTATTATGCCAAAAAAGGGTAATTACCCTGGTACCCCAGGGTTCAAAGGGTTAAATCGTCCAGAGGGAAGTTAGCAGTGAATGGGCGAGCAGAGAGAGAGAGTGGGGAGAGCACGACATTGTAATGGGTAGCCTAGAATGGGCTAATGGGAGTAGAAAATCATACACAACTGTAAGAAAGAGACAGAGTTCTAGGTCATATAATGAGAAGAGATGCGACAGATCCGTGCTAGAAGAGACAGAGACCCCCTTTGCTCAAATGAAGCTTAATGGCCTAAAATTATGGCACAGATAATATCATTAGTAGAACTGATCCAGAACACCGGGGACCGAGATCTGCCGAGAGACATGATCGCCGACACCACGTTATGGGGCATATAGTGAAGATGATGCTCAGTCTTTCATCAACGGAAAACAGCCGGGGTTAACAACAATGGCTGAATCGAATAGCGACATTATTATATAGAAACTACGACAGATTAAATCACTGCATGGGAACAGGGGAAGCAATCAATGCAAAAGCCAATAAATTATGCCCGGTAGCAGGAAGCTGCCGTGGGTATGAGAAGTGTTAGGACACTTTAGTGGACAGAGAAATGGGTGACCATTCCTTCCCTCCCGTGGCTATGTGAAGTGTTAGGACACTTTAGTGGACAGAGAAATGGGTGACCAGTCCCCCCCCCCTCGTGGGTATGTGAAGTGTTAGGACACTTTAGTGGACAGAGAAATGGGTGACCAGTCCTCTCTTCCCCCCCCCCCCCGTTGGTATGAGAAGTGTTAGGACACTTTAATGAACAGAGAAATGGGTGACCAGTCCTTCCCTCCCGTAGGTATGAGAAGTGTTAGGACACTTTAGTGGACAGAGAAATGGGTGACCAGCCCTTCCCTCCCGTAGGTATGTGAAGTGTTAGGACACTTTAGTGGACAGAGAAATGGGTGACCAGCCCTTCCCTCCCGTAGGTATGTGAAGTGTTAGGACACTTTAGTGGACAAAGAAATGGGTGACCAGTCCTTCCCTCCCGTGGGTATGAGAAGTGTTAGGACACTTTAGTGGACAGAGAAATGGGTGACCAGTCCTTCCCTCCCGTAGGTATGAGAAGTGTTAGGACACTTTAGTGGACAGAGAAATGGGTGACCAGTCCTTCCCTCCCGTAGGTATGAGAAGTGTTAGGACACTTTAGTGGACAGAGAAATGGGTGACCAGCCCTTCCCTCCCGTAGGTATGTGAAGTGTTAGGACACTTTAGTGGACAGAGAAATGGGTGACCAGCCCTTCCCTCCCGTAGGTATGTGAAGTGTTAGGACACTTTAGTGGACAAAGAAATGGGTGACCAGTCCTTCCCTCCCGTGGGTATGAGAAGTGTTAGGACACTTTAGTGGACAGAGAAATGGGTGACCAGTCCTTCCCTCCCGTAGGTATGTGAAGTGTTAGGACACTTTAGTGGACAGAGAAATGGGTTACCAGCTCTTCCCTCCTGTAGGTATGTGAAGTGTTAGGACACTTTAGTGGACAGAGAAATGGGTGACCAGTCCTTCCCTCCCGTAGGTATGTGAAGTGTTAGGACACTTTAGTGGACAGAGAAATGGGTTACCAGCTCTTCCCTCCTGTAGGTATGTGAAGTGTTAGGACACTTTAGTGGACAGAGAAATGGGTGACCAGACCTTCTCTCCCGTAGATAAGACATCGAACACCCGCCCGACAGCGTCCATACCCTTATCAAAGTAACGCGAGATGAAATGCTTTAATTTGAAGTTTGAAGTGCTACAACACATTGTTTAAACCAGATATACAGAAATGTGTGCATCTAAGTACAGCATCAGCATGCCAGGAGTGTTTAGTGATAACAACACCGGAATGTTGTTTCCAACCAACCGTGCGCCAGACTTTTCGTGCATAATTTGGTTCAACGGTAAGGGGCAGGGAATCTTCATATGACTTCCTATAATTATGTCCCCTGTGAGGTGTCTGGGGCTGTCGGTCGTATATTAGAAAGAAGAGTCGATATCACGTCCAGTAATATCATGTTCAATGATATCATGTCCAAAAATATCATTCCAATAAACTAGACACTTGTTGCATGTTCTAGCTTCCCACCTTTTACTCTCATATTCATTGTTAGCACCACTTGTATATTGCTGAAGACTAGAATGACTACGATTGAGTTGTTACGAATTCTGTACAATATCTTATTACCACTGATATTGACCAGATATATTATCACCCGACACCACACCAGGCTCCGGGCCCACGTGGTGAAGGGATCAATTTATTTAGCTAAATGCTGATGTTCCAGACTGAGAGCACGTTTCCTCTCATCACTTATCGTCTGCACACAGTCGGCTTCGGCTCTCATACCAGAATTGGCACGCTCGAAGAGGATATTTTTAGATCCCATCAGATTGGTGGTCAACGGTGAAGGGGATGAATGTTTCTCTGCTAGCGTCCATGCCCCCCCCCCCCCTTTTTTTTTAATTTTAGCTAAAAGAAACATGCAGGGCCTTATTTTGAAAGAAACAAGTAGGATTATTAATTGTAGGATATTATTTTGCAAAATGGAGTATATACACTTAACACTGGATATTGTTTTGCGAAATAGAATAAGTGCTCCATAAAAGAACGGTTTTATTCGTTATGTTCACGTGGTCTTAATCTGTTAGTGGGTCTCCGCGGTTAAGCTGCCCGCTTCACGCTCTGAATGTGTGAGTTCGATTCTGGGCTCCGTCATCCTGTCATGCAATTTTCTCGGAGACTCCTGGGGGTCGTTGCTGAAGCTATTGAGTTTGTGCTCTGAGCGACGTTTTCTGTAGTTGGCCCTGTGGAAAGAAACCGAGCCATGTGTGATGGACGCCCAGTGCACCAAAGTCGTTCGTCTCGCCTTTAAACACCTTGAATCGGTTAGTTTCCGGGTATTAATATGTGGTCATTGTTTATATGTTGTTATGTTCGTGTTCTTATGACCCAGTCATTTTTGTTACATTATTTTGCTGGATCTTTACATCTGATGACAAATTAGATAGAGAGGTGGGAACAAGAACTTAACAACCCAATAATGTTACATATCAAATTACACCCATCCTGAAACATCCAGCTACCTCCAAGGAAATTAAGAAGAACAATATAAATGGAATATTTATATCAACGTTGTGTTTTCAATGCCAAACATGGGCACTAACTAAAGAACAAGAAAGAAAACTCACTACTTGTGAAATGAGATGCCTGAAAATAGCAGCGAAAAAATCAAGCAAGGACCATATTAGAAACGAGGAGATCTATAACACAGTTGGAGCAACACCAGTAGTTAAATTCATCGATAGACAAAGACTTCACAGGTTCGGCCACCTAGTGAGAATGAACCCAATGTCCCTCACAGCAAGAACATACAACATGAACATGTAAACACCAAGAGAGGGAGGAAGACCACGAAAATGTTGGATAGACGGAGTCATCAACACCTTAAAAACCCACATCTCAGCATACCTAGCGACCTCTACCTACACCTTTCGTAAACCAATCATCAAGCAAGCCTGCGACGCCTAACGGCATAGAGCAGTGAAGGACAAAAGAAAGAAAGAAAGAAACAAACAAACAAACAAACAAACAAACAAACAAACAAACAAGACATTCATCTCATCTGAAAGAAAGAAGACATTCATCTCATCTTTTATTTCCTACAACTCTCGCGTTTGATAGCTGGCACCAGTGTTCGCTTTGTTGCCTCATTGATTTCTGTCTTGTCGAGCAATATGTGGTTGTGTACTGGTGGCATAATTGCAGTCCCGGCCGTGAGCTTTCAGTGCTATCTATCTTGTTGCCATTTACCGGTATGTGATCATTTAACCCATCCCTGAAGATGTAATGTCTCTGAATATGTGGAACTCTGTTATAACTGCCCATTTAAACGTTCCGACTGAGATAACTGAAGCAACCGCCATGAGTAACCTAGACCCTACAAGTAGCCTCCTTCTGCCCTTACCTCCCGTATCTGGTCATCTATTTGAGACTGTTGTAACATGCTCCTTGCTCATTCCTCAAACATTCTCATCATGGTCATCTCCGACTTGTATACCAGCGCACAACCATTTAGGATATTATCATTGCTAAGAAGTATATGAGTATTTGTTTACGTTTCTAGGCTTGTCATCCCAAATATATCACTTTATGCATGCCTTGCAAAAGTTTCACGCACCTACTTACTATTTTGTCCTGTTTTTCAGTGTTATTTCCCTGTTTCCCTGTGTACATTTGACACACCTGCAAGTGTCGTGTGTATCCGGAAAAAGGCGTCTCAAAAATGTATTCGTGTGTGTGTGTGTGTGTGTGCGTGTGTGTGTGTGTCCGTCTCCCCCCCCCCCCCTTTCATAATCACTCCTGACTCCTGTCTTCTCTTGTTTAGTAGACGTGTTGAGAAAACAATGTGGGATATCTTAAACATATTTTACTAGAAAGCAGCAATGACACCTTTGTTTTACTCCATAAATTGAGTGGGGGAGTCTATGACAAAGTGGTCAAGCCGTTTGACTCGGGCTCCGAAGGTTGTGAGTTCGATTCCGGGCCGTGCCCTTCGGTTCACGAGTGAAATTTTTCGAAGACTCCCATGGGTCGTCGCTAGAGCTACGGAGTTCGTGCTTTGTGCGACGCTTTCCGCGTTGCGGAAAGAGACCGAGCCATATGGCATAAAAAGCCGGTGCTATGAAGTCGACCATGTCGACTTTTAAGCGACTTTTAAATTGAGTGAAGATGATGGTCACGTGAATTCCTGGTTACTGGTTGTGACTGACATCATCTAGGACAGCAAACTGCAGATCAAATCATACACTAGGGGCACAGCTGGTATAGAGGTACGAGCCCAGCTCTATCTGGTGAGCTACCCGGTCGCTCAGCTGGAGAGGTACCCGCCACGTGAGCATATGTGGATTCATCATCATGTTGCAGGTTCTTTGCAGAGCATTACTGACCTCACAAGCCAGCGGAAAGACTAGATATGTTGCCAGTTCTCCTGCATGGTGCATTGTCCAGCCCCGTGTGCCTGTAATGTCTTGTGCCCGCCTTGGTGCTGGTCGGTCCAGAGATCAACTTCCAGGAACCATGTCTTCAATCTTTGTGCTTTCTAAACCACTTTGACGTTCAAAACAAGTCATGTATTTCAGTGTCCGAGACGTGGTGCAGTTTACCAGCCAGATGTCATTAATGTTCACATCTTGTAGGATGTCAGTGTTTTTCTTCTTCTTGATCTGTGGTAATTAAAAGAAGTTGTGTTTTTTAAATTCACTGCTAATTTATTTATTTCTACTCCTAGTGAGTAGAACATCCCAACATTCATATATATATATATATATATATATATATATATATATATATATATATATATATATATATAGAGAGAGAGAGAGAGAGAGAGAGAGAGAGAGAGAGAGAGAGAGAGAGAGAGAGAGAGAAAGAGAGAGAGAGAGAGAGATTAAACAAATACATTTTTAAAATACCCATATGTCGGTGTGGTAACACCAGCAGGTTCATGAGAAAGATCTTGTGATTTGTTCCAGGCCTACTACAGACACGATGAGTTTCGGATTTGGACTTAGAGCTTTGAAGAATTACCCAGAGGTAAGTGGCTCATTCATATCGTGTTTACATATAATTAAACCCATGTTTGGTTTATGTTTTTATGAAAATATTTGTGCAACATACTCAGGATTATACAATAATCTTGGCAATTCTGATGTTTTTCTTATATCTTTACTACTTTTTACTTGCAGATCTTTTTCAGCCCATATTCAAATTAATTTGGCGGAAATAAACATAATAATAACTTGTTATATATGATATACAAGGGGCTTCTCATAAGTCTTTAGCCTGACCATGAAGGACTAGGCGGAGAAAATTGAAATTTGACACAGTGCTTGTTCCTTCTCAATGTAGCCACCACCTGAATTTATGCATTTCTGCCATCTCTGCGTGACCTTGAAAAGACTCAGAATAAAACAACCTATTTTTTTCGAAATAAACCGGTTAATCGCTGAGCACACTTTCTTAAATTTATATCGATCATGAATTATGTTATATGCTGAACCATGTGAGCACCCTATTGCAGATACAACAGAGTCTATCGTTACTCACCTGTCACCTCTAATCATCTCCTCCACTTGCTGTACGGATGCTTCTGTTTCAATCTCAACAGGACGACCAGATTTTATCAACAATTTTAGAGCGTCCTTGAGAAAATGTTTACCCAGATATGCACCGTTTTACGGGACAAACATTTGTCAGCATAAACAGGAAGCATTTCCTTATGAATGTTTTTTGCAGGCAGTCCTTTTGCCCATACAAAAAATGCACAACAGTACGTTTCTCTTTGGTTGTACACTCCGTAAGTACAGTCGCCATTTTGTTTATGCGCTGCGTATGCACATGAGACACCTAGCGCCCCCTGATGAACGGGAATATAAAGTTCGGTGTTGCTGTCACCTAACGACACCTGTAGAAAACACGAACTACATTTACCTGCCATCCCACAGAACTGTGTGACTTATTTATTGACTCGCCCTCATAATAATAACTTGTAATATATATGTATGTGTGTGTGCGCGCGCGCGATTGCGTGTGTGTATGTGTGTGTGTGTGTGTGTGTGTGAATGAGTGAGCGATCATTAGGTATTGGATCGTATGTCAAGTCTTCTCAGACATGGGCGAACAAATAGGTCTCATGTGCGTTCTTTCGTGCGTAAGTACATGCTTGCGTGTAAAACAAATGCAACTGAAGTGCATGGTGTGTATAGACGAAATTGTAAACTTTCTTGTGTAGCAGTGAATCGCTTCATGATGGTAAAAAAACCATGGACTGTGAGTAAAATTGTGAAGGCGAAACTGCGGCATTCTAACTAGACATTAGATGAACATGGAAAATACGAAAGGAGAAGGAGAACAATCAGAGAAGTATTGTAAGAGCATGGTTTGAGGAAAACATGAGTTGTGATCAAGGTCCACAACACACAAGAATGAATAATTGTTACATGTGGGTAACATCAAGAAATGGCACTGAAACTGTCTGAGTGAGTTCACTGTGAAGAGAATGTTACGTGTAGATAGACAACACCAATAGATAGCACTGAAAGCGCGTCTGTCTGGGTGCACTATGAAGAGATTGACTGATTGATTGATTGATTTAGGAATCAACATCACAGCATTCGGGGCATTCCCATAAGCGCTCCGTCCCCATCCTCAGAAGCCAGCGAAGAGTTCCAACCCCAATAGTACCAGTAGCAATCTGATTATATGTGCGTCTCGCCTTTCCTCTAAGCGTCGAGCATCGGCCAGATCCCCTCGTCACTCCACACTGTCGCATTCTTGCCAGACCATGGTGATCCATTTGCTCCTCCGATGTGTACACGTGCTCCCACAAGGCCGCAACCACGTCTGTCTTATCATGCATCAATACTCCACCAAGTTTTGCAGAGTCAGCCAATCTGTCTGCCTGTTCATTCCCCAACACACCAGCATGCCCCGGAGAAAATATCCAGACGATGCTTGCCACCCGTGACTTCAGAAGCGAAGCAAGCCACTCGGCACGAAGCTTGCCAGTCCTCACCCTACTCAGCATGCTTTCTGAGTCAGTTACAATCACGTGTGTGTGTGTGTGTATGTGTGTGTGTGTGTGTGTGTGTGTGTGTGTGTGTGTGTGTGTGTGTGTGTGTGTGTGTGTCGTATTCTCCATCCAGCGGAAAACTGCACTGACTGCCTCCACCTTCATTCTTAAGCTAGATGTTGTAGTATCATATACCAGGCTCTCCTGCACCAAACGTCGACCATTAGCCTTTGCCAAGAAACCCCAGGCACTTCTACTATCTCTCAACACCGAACCATCTGTGTAGACAATCACATCACCCGGGCGAGCATTATCCTGAATTAGTTGCTGGATTGCCACTTCAGTGGCCCCTGCTGGCCATTTCCTGCACTCCCGGCTCAATGTGATTATAACTCTGCACAAGTCTGACTGCTCCGCTGGCACTCTGACCCACCCCTCTCCTCGCCTGATGTTCTCCAAGGGGCACGCCTTCGAGCCAGCTACTGATAAGAGGGAAATCATGGATGGCTCAGGCGGAGGATACGATCAGGCAGGTGTGTGAAGAGAATGTTACAAGTGGGTAGACAACATCGACAGATGGCACTGAAAGCTAATGTTACATGTGGGTAGTCGTTAGTTACGGTTCCAACTTCACGGCATAGGGCAACCCCATACTATTCCGTTCCTGTACCAGTGAATACCACACAAAATTCTCCCCACTGTTCCATGTGAAATGTGAAACAGACAGCAGTATGTTTGAGTGCACTGTGAAGGCAATGTCACATCTGATTGTACTGTGAAGACAATGTTACATATGAATGCATTGTGAAAACACAGGAAAGCAGTAAAGAAAATGTTCACTATAGCCGACATTCAGTGCGAAGAAGGTACCTCTCGGTAGTGATGATTCTATTTATGCTTCCTGATGTGTCTTTCTTTCTCAATGAGACATTATTTTTCATAATTCAAAGTTTTAAAACCACTTAGAAAAGATATATATGTACTTGGTGGGTAGGATGTGAAAAATCAAGCAATTTATCTTTCCCTCTTGTACACCAAATTCCAACATGAGTCAGACAGGTGTATCAGAACCTCACTACAAAGCGGGCAAATTAATAAGTCTACATAAAATCCCTGAGCAATTTTCGAGGTCATTTGATCAGATTGCGACCCACTATCACGTTAACAGGCGTGCCCAAATATGGTATCTGTGTTATAGAAACCGGGTTCTTATCAATAGCAAGCTTTATGATACTACAAGTGTGCTTTGTAAGGTTATCGCAAACTGAATAAATATACTTAGACACGTATCTAACTGCATGCAGTTAAACGTATGAGCAATTATGGCTTCTCTAACTGCAGATGGCCTCTGCTTACAGCTGAACATTTCAGTAATTATGGGGTCTCTAACTGTAGCTGGAGTAGGGATTAGTGGTTAGTGAGGATCACCATCATCATCATCATCATCATCATCATCACATTCCGGACAGGTCCGACTTCCTCCTGAGCATCTCTGCTAGTGTATATGGACTGATCGTACAAGTTCTGTGTGGGTTCATCAGATGTCTTGTATTCTTGACAAAATGTTCATGTCTGCATCTGGAAGTTTCAGCCGTTAATTAAAGCATCCATAACTGCGATTGGACATTTCAGCCATTAATACTGCTCGATCTGTGGCTGGACGTTTAGGCGATGCAAGCGTCTCTAACCAGCCAATCGTTTCAGCAGTGATGGCTACTCCTTCAACCGTATGCTCCAGTAATTGAACCTTTTATGCATTGCCCATGCTTTAGACTGTTGTTTCTTTTGTTATGGCTAGAAACCATATGCCTATTGTTGTCGTTGTTGTTGTTGTTGTTTTTGTTGTTATTGTTTGACCTTTCGTCTCCCAGTGGAACATAAACCTCAACCAACAGACACCAATCCCTTGTTATCTGTTATATTCTGCAGCTGGCCCATGTCCTTCCCATATTACACATCAGCCTTTCCGTGGTTACACCTCCCTCTGTTTGGCCCTGCGTATTCATGGGAAGGATTTTCTAGTTGTACTGTTTACAGGGTTTTCCCTATGAATTCTTCCTTCTGTTCCTGCCCTCTATCCCCCATTGAGCACGGGTCCTCAGCCAACACAGGCCAAGCAGCCCGATCCGTCGATGTCGCTTTAGTTCCTATGACGTCTTCCCCGTGTTATTCATCATCTCACCTCATCTTGTTCCTCTTGTGCTTTGCGGTGTCGAGTGAAGTATAAACAGCGGGAGAGTGCCCGCTTAAGGGCTTCATGTATCGATATTCCCATGGACTCGGCTATTCCCTCAGTTCAACGTTTACGTAGTCGGCCTCTGTCTCTGCTTCCATCTGGTCTGTAAATATTGCTTGTTGTGGTATACTGTTGGTTGGTAATCTAGTTTCATAGCCAAACCATTTTACTTGCTGCCTTATAATAAAATTTTGCGCTGCTATAACCCCCACTTTAGTCCTGATTTCTTCATTTCTGATCTTATCTCTTCTTGATACACTGATTATTCTTCTCAGGAATCTCATTTCTGTTGTGATTTTTCTTTTCTCTTTTTTTCTGTCATTGTCAAGGTTTGGCATTGGTAGCACAGAATTGGTAAGAAGATTATGTTGTAAAGTGCTTTCTTAGTAACTATTGATACATGTTTGTTCTTTAGTATTGGTACCATTTGTCCAATGACTGTTGTTTCTTTTGTTATGGCTAGAATCTCCAATGAAGTCGGTGGGGATGTGACATTGGGAAAATTCTGGAGGCTGCACCGGCAGATGAAGAGACAGGTGATGCCTTGTACACATGGCACCGTTTATGATGATAACAACCGACCTATGACAGCTGACAAGGACAAAGGGGAGGCTTTACTTGCTCGATTTTTAAAACAGACGGATCAGCAAGATAGGGCTATTAGAGATAATGTCAGAGAAGCATTGTCACGGGTCACTAGAAGGAGGACTGTGAGATTAAAGTGTAGGACATTAGACGGGTACTGAAACGGGCTAAAGACACAGCGCCAGGTCCAGATGGGGTGAGGTACTCCCATATGAGGAACATAAAGGATGGGGACTTGAAGCAGATGGCTCTTTGTTTCAACCTAAGCATCAATACGGCGGAAATACCCCACGATTGGCTGCATAGTTACCTAGTCCCACTCCCAAAGCCAGGTAAGGACCACTCCAGACTTAATGGATACCGAATCATAACCCTGCAAAACACGTATAGCAAAGTCCTCGAAAAGATAGTAGCACGCAGGCTCCAGCAACATTTGGAAAGTCGGAATCTGCTTCCCAAAGGACTCGGGAGCTACCGGCCTGGAAAGGACACCAGGGCCAATGCTGCAACTTTTGCATTTGATGTCTACGAGGGTTTCCAGGATAAACAGGAGACAGTGGCGGTAGCTCTTGACCTGGGTGTATATATACCAGGGTTAGGTATGATCGGTTAATACACACTGTTGGACATGGAGGTCTGCCATTGCCTTGTTGGATGGGTTGCGGCAGTCCTTTATGAGCGTAAGGTTGCACTGCGCATGGGTACCTGGACTTCTAACCCCTGTACTATTACACCTGGGTTGCCGCAGGGATCTGCCTTGTCCCCGGTGCTCTTTAATGTCTACACCAGCAAAATCGCAGCTATTGAGACACCAGGTGTGGGTAGAATCTTGACATTTGCAGATGATGTGCTGGTGTAGAGACAGGGCCAGTTTGACGAAAGACGTACAGGTGACGGTAAACAAGGTGACGGAGGCAGGGGCCATTATAAACCCAGACAAGGCATCAGTTGTGTGGTACTCCCTGGATAACCGGATCGTCAAGGCAGATGTCCCATGTATTATGTTGAATGGATGTCTTCTTAGTCGAGAGAGTAAATTGAAGTACTTGGGTATCACCTTTGACAGGTGTTTGTCTCTTAAGGATCATGTGGAGGATTTGGTGGTGAGGGCTGGTAGGGGACTTAATGCATTGAGGGCTATGGAAGCAACCGGGGTAGATCAGAGGATGCTGTACAGGCTCTTTCAGCAGTTAATAATTTCTGTCATTGAGTATTGTTTGGGGCTGCTGACAGTATAAAAAAGCCAGCTTGAAAGGTTGGAGCGCATACAGAATGCTGCCATGCGGTTAATACTGGGGTGCACAAAGGACACACCAATTATCTGCATGAGGCATATCCTGGCGCTACCTACAATGACGGATAGGCATAGGGTCCTTCAGGCCAAATAGTTCCTGAGAGTTGCCGCAGACAGGGATCACCCGCTGCATGCAGCAATGGATATGGTAAAGGGTCATAGACTAAGACGAGGCAGGTCCTAGATGGCACAGGCAGACCTTTCTATAAGTCAGGTGTGTGATCTAGAGACCATCAATCGCGAAAGAGAGTGGGTTGAAGTTCCGGAAGACATGACGGACTGGCACAGTGTAATAATAACACTGGGTCATGAGTGCAGAGAATGGGCAGCGGGCTGCACTGAGTTTGAAGTGCAACAGCTGATCCAGAGCAACACACATCAAGGTGACATAGTCATCTACACCGATGGGTCAGTATTGAGAAACAGACGTAGTGGCTGGGGCTTTATTGCAAAGGCCAATGGGCGAGTCTTAAAGGAGAGCCTAGCATATGAGACTACGACCTCCAGCATGAGAATGGAGGTGGAGGCAGTAACAGCGGCATTCCGGTGGCTAGAGGAGACTACTGCAACACACGTTGTGTTCATTACGGATTCAAAGAGTATGCTTAGCAAGGTGGAGAAAGGAATGTTTCGTGTGGAATGGCTCTCGTCGCTTCAGAGGTCACAGATTGTGAGAACTGTATGGATATTTTGCCCTGGCCATGCGGGTGTACGGGGGAATGAACAGGCTGATAGGCTAGCAGGGAATGCACCTCGTGGTGGTATTTTGCCTTCGGACAAGGGGGAGGTGGTCGTGCGCTTGTGGGACCAGGTGGAGAAGGCAGAGGAACAGATTCAGAACCCATATGTGGAAAGAATGAGATTTCGGAGGATCGCAGGGGTTCTGGAAGAATCTCAAAACTGAGAGGGAAGACCAGGAGAACTTTTAATCAGATAGCGGTGGGAACGATTAGTAGTATGACTCTTCGCTGTCTGTCGAACGGTGGGACTGAGCACGCATGGGAATGTCCTGAGTGCAGTGATGTCGGTTCTTAACTCAACTCAACAACTCAACTTGTCCAATGAGTTGGTTTGCCTTATTGCATCTATTTTCGATCTCGTCTTCTGATTTGCCATTTGATGATATTATACTTCCAAGGTATTTGAGATTTTTTACTTGTTTCAATGAGGTGGGGGGGGGGGGGGGTGTTCGTTTAGTTAAACTGTTGTTATTTTTTTCTTCTTTAGTTATAGGTATTACCTCTATTTTACTTGTGCTAATTTTCATGTTATTTTCCCTACATATTTCGTTTAGACTATTCATTGGGTCTTGTAATTCAGCTTGGTCGTGCGCAAATAGGAGTTCTCTAATGGTGTAATTTGCAGATAGTTTTTCTTCTGTGTTCTCGCCATGCGGTGTTTTTGTGGTCTCTGTTTGGCTGGTTTCTTTACATATGGTGTCTATATAGGTTATGAAGAAAAGGGGGGGGGGGGGGGCAGGACACAACCTTGTCGTAGACCGGATCTTATGGTGAAGGGTTCTGAGTGTCTTCCAGTTGCTCTCACTATGCTTTCACTGTTGTTGTATAAGCTTCTACATAGGTTTGTTAGATGTTTACTCACTCCATATTGTTTAAGAATTTCCCACAGCTTGTTTCTATATACTCTATCAAATGTAATTTCTCAATCGACAAAGGCTAAGTATAGTGTTTCATTAAATTCGATTGATTTTTCTATAAGTTGTCTAAGAGCAAAAATGGCATCTGCGCATCATTTATTTTCTCTTAGCTGGGGTTCTATAGTAGTTCGTAATCTTTTCTCCGGAATTTTGCAAAATATTTTCCCAGTATGACTCGAAAAGAAAATGCCTATATATTGTGTGCAGTCTCTTATGATGCCTTTGTTTTTCCAAACTGGGATAATTATGACGTTTCCCCAGTCTCGTGGTGTCTGTTGTTCTACCCAAACATGGTTGGATAGTCTATGTAGCCATGCTGTTCCTACTTCTCTTGCTGCTTTAATTAGTTCATTTGATATTTCATCTTCTCCCGGTAATTTGTTCAGTGGGGCTAATCTGAGGGTTTCTATAATTTCTTCTTTCAGTATGTCTGGTTCTAGCTCTTCGGTGGCATCTGTGTTATTCATCTATGTCTCCTATTCTCTTCTCCTTGACGTATGCCTCTTTTTTCGTTGGCCCATGTGGGGTATAAACAAGGTGTGTGTCTGGTTATATTATTATCATGTTTTTTTATGCATGTCTTATCCAGCATCAACATTGTTTCCTCGCCTCTTGATTCACTGGTAAATGTTTAGTTCTCTCCGTGAGCCCCAATTTGTTGATTCTGTCATACCAGTTTAGTTATTTTCTGCGCGTGTTTGCGACAGAGGTGTGTGTGTGTGTGTGTGTGTGTGTGTGCGTGCGTGGGTGTGTGTGTGTGTGTGTGTGTGTGTGTGTGTGTGTGTGTGTGTGTGTGTGTTACATCTGCACTTCCAAAAACATTTACATCATGTAATGATTAACACATTTCTTGTTTTAAAACAGATATGATCAGTTTGACCTTCTTTCTTCTGATCTGGTGATACCCATGTTATTTTATGTATTCATCTTTGTGGCAAAACACAATCCGACTCTGACATATTGATTGACTACGCAAACATGTATGAATAATTCACCTGTTTCGTTCGTTACCCCAAGTCCGTGTTTCCTTTTTATCTCTTCGTGACCAGTGTTATCTGATCATATCTTGGCATTTAGGTCACCCATACTTATTTTGATATTTGCCAATTCTTTGAAAGCCTATTGTATTTTGAAGTTTTATGTAAACTCACACCTTAATTGAGACATTCGTATCTCTTGTTGGTGCATAACACTGAAACACATTCATGTTGATTTATTTATCGTTCTAAATGTTGTTGTTATTCATGCCTTCCCACGCTATTAGTGCTTTCTACATCTCTGCAGATAGCATTGGGGCCCCTCCTTCACTTCTCACACCCCACTCTATTATTAGTGCTTACTATGCCTCTGTAGATAGCATTGGGGGGGGGGGGGGCGCTCTTTCGCTGTGAAGGACATGTTCCACTGTATGGCCTGGGACCGTTTCTGTATCACCTGTGTTTAGAAGCTTGTTTCCTGCTCCCTTCCATCTTATTTTACATAATCCCAAAATACTATCTGACAGTGTTTCACGTTTTCTACTACCCCTGCCGTCTTTCATAATTGGTAGGCCTACATAGTTCTAACATTTTAAGAATCAATTCTGGAGATTTTCTCTGCTGGAATGAGGAAAGTCTTCTAATTAGTTTCTCCACCACGCGCTATCCTGCTTTCAGGAGAGCCTTCTTTCATCTTGGTTAGATTGGGGGAAGGAGCCGAGTCGGCAATGCCTATACCTTACTCATGGCTTCTCTGCATTGCATTATACCTCTTCTAAGAGAAGAGCCTCCATTTTATCTTTGTTAACTGTTATTTTTCTGGTCTTATCCCTAGACTCGACCATGGCTGGATGGATTTCGCAGCTGCAATTTTCTACAGGAAGCATTAGCCACCCCACCTCCCCCACCCCCACGCCAAGACTTCTAAGTCGGATTTTACGACATGCATAGTAGGCTATATATAGCGTTGCTGTTCTTGGCTTCGTGTAACAACCCTGTTAACGTACGGCCGTAGGTGAGGCCCGTGGTCTCAGAAATTGTCAGCTCCTGCTATTTTTTGTTTCATCGTTCCTGATATATATGTCTAACGTCTTAGTCTTTACCCGTGTTGATGGCACGAGGAGGGGAAGGGGCAGGAGTGATACGGGGCACGGTTGGGAAACGATAAGAAACAATGTGATAATTTTCATAACTGTTTCATGAATATTTTTGAAATTGTGAATGTTCAGTTTTAAAAGGTATAAGGCTTGAGAATTGTTCTTTGTTTGTTCATCATTTTTCGCTGCCGTCAAGTTTTCTAAACTTAACAGTCAGTTATATTTAAGTTTCCATCACACCTATTCCGATGTTTTACATAGTTCTCAAGTGAATATTTATGATACGTTTAAGAAAAGCTATCGGCCACAAATACCAGCCTCGTAAAAGTTTAATGGCTTATGTATATTTTATACAATGTTTTTTAAAAGTAATGTTTCACAACAAGGTTATTATTTATTAAAATCAAAACAATATTTTCCCGTAGTGAATTTTAATAACAAAGACACAAACCGTAAATTGTACGATTTAATGCCTGGCATATTTCGCTACATCTCGTCAGGTAGGCCTACATACTGCAGAAATCAAACAACATAGAGTAAAATATCTAGATACATCTTCCAAGCTGAAATATACACATGTTCGCACAATAATATCAATTTTTTACCATGGTAATTTTAAATGGACTATCATGTCTTTCTGTTTGCACAAAACTGGCCTATGTAGATTAATCATTATAGCTTCTGCAAACTTTAACAAACGACTATTTTGTGTGTAAAAGCGCTGTCTCTATCAATTACATGACCGGTTTCCAAGACATGACGTGCAATGGACGACGCCGGAAGTTTATAATTGTTGTGTCAGCCTTTCCATGATCCTATAGCCTGTGTGTAGCATTTTGTCAATCCAGCTGGGTTTGTGTTCAACAACCCTGCTGTGTAACTGCCGCTCTGTTCTGCCGATGTAGGTAGACTCGCACCTGCATGTGAATAATTCACCTGTTTCGCCAATTGGATTTAGCGTACAGAGGGGTATATTCTTTTACTGCTGGGAATGGGAATATGTGTGGTTCTGTACCTAATAACTGGAGTTGCAGCACAGAATGTTCGGCCGGCTGCTGTAATGAACCGGTCCTGTATACGTTGAATTACGTCATCCCCTCGAAAGGTTAGCTGGATAAATACCTTGAACTTGGGGACTGTAGTTACGCCTGGTTTTGGTTTCGGCTGTTGGCAGTGGCACTTTATAAATCCTGTGGAGTACCCATTCAGGTGTAAGACATTCTTCAGAGTGTCAATTTCCTCTGTCAGTATGTCCTGGGTGCAAATTTTCCTAGCACGGTCAAACAGGGTCCGTACTAAGCCCTGTTTGTACTGGAGAGGTGCGAAGCTATGACAATTTAAGTATTGGTCGTTCCATGTTTCTTTGTGGTACACCGATCTTTGAATTGTGGGTTTTGCTCTACGTCTCATTAGGATATCCAGGAACGGCAACGCTTCGTTGTGTTCGTGGTCCATAGATAGAGAGATGTTTTTATGCGCCATGTTCATTATGGCCTGGAACGATGTTGCGTGTAGCTCATTGTGGTGATAATTAATATATCGTCCACATAACGACGGTAGAAGATCAAGTCTTACACCTTCCTTGCTTGCTTGCGTTCGCTGGCTGTGAACTCCAGCGTGAAGTCCTGTATGTCGGATAAAGACATCCTGTTGTCCAACATCAGATGATGTCATACCGGACTGACGTTTGCGTGAGTATCCGATGCCCCATGTCTGGCTTACTGGTGTGCAGACTGGTGGTTCCTCGCCGTGCAGGCAGATACTCTCCGACTTCGGAAGAATCAGCGATCCTACTACGTTAGCCAGGTCCCCGAAGGGACCTATTGCCCAGGACACACGGCTAGGACGTGTTAGTAGGTCTTGGCCAGCATAAAACCTGGCCCTGGTGCCTTGGAAACACCTCTGCGTCCCAGTATTACACCTGAATGGGTACTCCACAGGATTTATAAAGTGCTACCGCCAACAGCCGAAACCAAAACCAGACGTAACTACAGTCCCTGGGCTCAAGGTATTTATCCAGCTAACCTTTCGGGGAAATGACGTAATGCAACGTGTACAGGACCGGTTCATTACAGCAGTCGGCCGAACATTCTGTACTGCAACTCCACTTAGTAGGTATAGAACCACACCTATTCCCACCCCAGCAGTAAAAGAATCAACCCCTCTTACATCAAATCAAAATGCATTTACCCATTCAAATGCAGGTACGAGTCTACTTACTTCGGCAGAACAGAGCGACAGTTACACAGCATGGTTGTTGAACACATACCCAGCTGGATTGACAAGATACTACACACAGGCGATGGGATCATGGGAAGGCTTACACACCACAATTATAAATTTCCGGCGTCGTCTATTGCACGTCATGTCTTGGAAACCGATCATGTAATTGATAGAGGCAGCGCTTTTCGAGTGTTGTTTCATACACAAAATAGTCGTTTGTTAAAGTTTGCAGAAGCCATAATGATTAATCTACATAAGCCAGTTTTGTGCAAACAGAAAGACATAATAGTCCATTTAAAATTACGAGGGTAAGTTAATAAGTAAGTCACAAATGGCTGTAGAAAAGTAAGTACATATGATAAAACTTGAAACCAGTTTTTTTTTATACATACATTGTCCTTTTATTTCTCAACATAATTTCCCCAACATTGATGAACTTATCCCATCGTTTTATCAGTCCTTCCAAACCGACTGTTAGAACTGCGTGTTTTGTTTCCATTTACCGGCCATCCCACAGAACTGTGTGTCTTACTTATTGACTCGCCTGCGTAACTTTTTCTACCGAGCTTTGTACCACTTTACGGGACAAACATTTGTCAGCATAAACACTGACAGCCCACCTTGGCGGGAGACATTTCGCGAATGATGCCGAAGTTGAATGTGAAGTGAAAACGTGGTTTAGAAAACAGAGCACGCTGATAAAACGATGGGATAAGTGCATCAATTTTGGTGGAAATTATGTTGAGAAATAAAGGGGCAATGTATGTATAAAAAATAAACTGGTTTCAAGTTGTTATCATGTGTAGTTATCTTTCTACAGCCATTTGTGACTTACTTATTAACTTACCCTCGTATCATGGTAAACAATTGATATTACTGTGCGAACATGTAGGCTATATATTTCAGCTTGGAAGATGTATCTAGTTATTTTACTCTATGTTGTTTGACTTCTGCAGTATGTACCTGACGAGATGCAGCGAAATATGCCAGGCAATAAATCGTACAATCTATGGTCTGTGTCTTTGTTATTCAAATATTATTTATTAATTGGTTTTGTGTTATTTTTGTATATTACAACTAACAAGCTAGTGTAGTCTTTGATCGAATAAACTGCGAGCAGTGATTTATTATTTCTTGGTGTCGTGTCCCTGAAGAGGAATGTTGGAATTGAATGGAAACATAACTAACATCTTGTTGAATTCACTGGCCGTGACTAGGGCGGGATTATTCCTGCATGATCGTTCACAAAGCTGTCATAACAACCCGACTAGCAATCTACTTGCTGTGTCTCATTTCACGGTCAGAAAATTGTAACAGTATTATTTTTTTATTGCATGTCCTTTGCCATAAACCCAAAAGCAGATTGATTTTCTAGGCAATTTTACATTTAGCAGTTTGCAGCTGCTTCTTGAAAAGAAGAGAGCATTGAAATCCAACTGACCGATGTAATAAAAGATTCCTCTACCCCTCTGTCAGAGCATCGAAAGTTTAAGAGTTAGAGCGTTCTTATAATTTCCACCAGGTTGACTGTTGGTATACACGAATAATAACCGCTAGCAACCTTCAACAGACAACCGTGAACAGAAGGACGTGAGATACCGCAGCCCTTGTAATTGTTATATTTGTACAACCCGCCAGAACAGCCACCAGGTTCCGTGAACCTGTGCGCACAGGCCACTCCAGACGGTCAATTCCTGTTAGCGTGTTTTATGTGCCATGATTAAGGCCTACGTACGTTGTTTCTATCACGTAGGCAACTGCATTTTTTGGAAGCAAGCCCCACGTAAGTTTGCTAAAAATAACCACCCTTCATTGTCAACATTGTGTGCACGTAGAAAGTTATTTAACCCTTGATTCTGGTAACACGTTTGTTAAAGCTACTTGCGTTTTAGGCTAAACACTGCAGCTGGTCGAGTGGCTAGAATGCCGGATTCTCCTTGGGAAGATCCGGGTTCGAATCCTTGGTGAGATGTGGAGTTTTATTCTGTCGGGGGCCAAAACGAAAACTCTAACCTGCACAGTTCGCGGCGACTGCACTAGCTAGGCCGCCTTATTTCCTTAGGCTTAAGGTGGTCTTAAGGTGGTCTTGCCATACACCGCAATGTACTATATTGGCAGTAAATGACAGATGGCAGTGGAGGAGTTATTAACACTGAAGGAAGCTTGAGTAAAATACTTATGAATAATAGGTTAGTCAGTTTCATATCCTTTTACAGGACGTCGCAGTCACCCCTAGCATTTTTTTTATTGCTGTTTGCTCTTAGCAAGTTTACGTTCAGTAGTTTGCCATTGCTTTCTGAACGACCGGCACTCATACCATTTAGTAAAAAACCAACACAAGGCGGTCTGCTGCTAAATCGCCCACTGTTGTGTTTCCAACGCGATATGCGGGATTACTAACTGCGTGTGTAAACTCATCGCCACGGAACAGGCATGAATGATAAGACAGGCCTTAAACAGAGGATTAGCTGTTTTAAAGTCGACAGTTCGTTAGCCAATGACAGTGGTGTAATTGTAATAGTGAAGCCAAAGTTAATGTTAGAATAACAAATGATAGGTGTTCAAATATACCGGGTTCCATAGAGATGTGGCTGACACTTTCTCACAACTTTTCCTTTGCAGAAACATCTCCAGACACGGTCTAACTGATTCAAGGAAATTACTTCGGAGTTAACAAAAACACTTCTAGCGGGGGAAAACACGTGTTGTGAATTCACACCCTAGTCAAAACCCCATCTTCCACTGCTAGTTTCTTCTTTCATAGGCGCATGGACTGGTGTAGACATGGGCGATCATGACGCTGCATCCTCCCTACTGCCACATATGTTGATGAAGTTGGTGTAGCTTATATTATCATGTGTTGCCCAGCTGTGTACTCCTTCCACACACATCTGTCTCTGTCACCCTCCGCCTATCTTGCTAGCATGTCCCCAACACAATCTGGTTTCTCTAATCCAGCTCTTCTGTTGATTAGCTCCATACATTTCATTTGCCTTGTCCTGGTGGTGTTGATAAGTGATTGTGTAAGACATGCATCTATCATTACTTCAGCGTTTTTCTTCTCTGCCCATGATATTCTTAACGTTCTTCTAAATACAAACACAAATAAATCTGCGCCGCTTCCAGCTCATTCGTGTGGCATCACTCATTGCCCATCATTCACATCTATACAAAAGAAAACTAGCGTCGGGCGGTCTGCTTCCAAATCGCCCGCAGCCGTGTTTCGAACGCGGTATGTGGGATTGCGATCGTAACCCTCTACGCTATAGCACCAATAATGTATAATGTAGCATTAGTGGCCATAGAGTGTGGGTTAGCGAAGTTGATAGGGGCTGTGTTGATAATGGCATGATTGTGGCCGTACCAGGGTTCGAGGCTATCTGAGCAGGGCCGTGCGCTAGATTTTCTCCGTATGGTGCAAGTCTTCGAAATGCCGCCCCTTAAATGTGTTTTTTTCTTCTTTCCCAAATGCCGCCCCTTAAAGATTTTTTTTTATTTATTGAATGGTTTAAATTGTATTTTGATTCCGCTGCTTATGCCGCCCCCGTATGGTACCGCCTGATACTGCCGCCTCTCTGTACCATAGCACGGCATGGCCCTGTATGTGAGGGACAGACTGGCCCCCTACTCACCCCATGCAGTCGTGCCTACACAATGATAGTCATATCATGTCACAGACCAATAGCAGGAAACTGCTTGGGTGCAGACTTTACAACTAATGGCCATGGCAAGGCAGGGGTTCGCTGGTTGGACGAACAGTGGCGCAACACTGGCACATTAATACAGGTAAACATGTCGAGAGCTCGCAGCTTTCCTGCGGCCACCATTGACTATTGCACCATCACTAAAGAAGAACACTGAGACTGTTGAGTTGAACTGTTGCAGATATATTCATAAAAACACTGCGGATCAAGAAGATACAATTATTTACGTGCTACAATATTTGAATATGGACAATGGGCTGGAAAACTGTGTCATGTCTCAGAAGCTGGAATACTTTGGCCACATCAAACGTCACAGCCGCGGATTAGCTAGAACAGTCATGGAAAACATGGTTCTCGGCACAAGAGGCGGGGGTCGACTGACACGACTGTGGACAGGCGACATTCAAGACATCTGTGGTATAATAAAACGTCCTTACCCTTTCCTATTTATGGACTCCCTTAAAAATAAACAAACCCTTACAATTACTGTTTAAGTAACTTACTTAATGTAGGGGAAAATAAAACAGCGATAGACTGACCGTGGCACAGCTAAATTTATTTTGGCTTGTTTTCTCTCCCTTATCTGGCCAATCCTGGCGAGGGGGAAAACAAAGACTGAAGCTGCCATTTCTAGTCAAGAGAACACACAAGAAAGTCGACCTTTCCCTTCGGGGAGAAGGTAGTTTGCCTTAAAAACATGATTCTATTCAAGCTATTGGTATGTTATCTACATTATTAAGATATATTTATGTATTACATAAACCAGTATGTTTAATTAAGAATTAGTTACAATTCTCTTAAACCAGGCTGGATGATGTTTACTAAGGAAACACATGTGGGCGCCACGCTGTAATTTTTCCTATGTCTTACAATTTCAAATCTATATGTTAATATCTTGTATAGGCATTATGAACTTATATCTCACTAGTAGTGCTATAATCTATGAATATTATGTGTACTGTAAAGTATCAACTCTCATGTCTGAAACACATTCTAGAGATTTTCTCAATGTAGGAGCAGACCCCTGATTCATGCTTCATAGTAAAGAACTAGTGTCTGTCAATTTCATATTCCTATGTTAAAACTTCTAGGCACTGTGAACAATATCTCACTATTTATGCTTAGAAATCTGCAAATAATCTATGTACTATAGAAAGGTGTTTTATCCATGCGGGGACATACAAATGATTACGCGTATTCCTGACTCTTAGTCAGGGGATAAAATACTTCGCCACATCATAATCTGTAACTTGGAACTATAGTGTTAAATTTTAATACCATCCTTTTGTTAACAGATTAGTAACCACTCCATATGAGGGTGAACATATAATCATTTCATAAAATAGTGTTAGGGACATGCCATGGTTGAATATAAATTCATGAACAATTAAAGTAAACGTGTGATGAAAATGCATGTTCGGATAGGATTCAATCCCCATCGCCTCACCGTAGTAGAAACAGAAGCGAAGATTGATGTGAATAAATTGCTTGCAATATTCAGAATACTGGACCGTGCGGCATAAGTTATTCTAATAAATACACTCCGAATAATAGCAGTCATTGGCAAAACATATCACAGCGATTACTATCCTCATGTGTTGTACGCAGTGGGGGAAAACAATGGATGTTTTAGTTTATGAAGAAAATTCAAAAACCTAGGCTCCCTGCATCATCATTATGATTATTATGTATGATTATCATGTACTTAATATCAGAGAAATGTACAACTATGTTTTTTTCTGGTATGAGAATTTTCTCTGTTCTGATTGTTACTTTTTCCTGTGGGAATATACATTTTAATGTTGCACCTTGGGATTAGAGGATGTTGATGTAAGAATCCATGTGTACGTAAGTACTTAAGAAGCCAATGTTGAATAGTCTTGACCTAATGATGATGATTATAGTGCCGAAAGGAAGACGCGGCATTAGAAACCACAGAGATTCTGTATAGGCTATTCTCTTCAAGTAATGAGAGAGACAATATCAACATATTGGATGGACAGAATGACTTCACTCATCTAATAGTCCCAGTAACAACAGAACAAAATGTAAGTGAGAAAATACCTTACTCACTATTAAGAGTCAGAATGGCTCTACTCAGCAATGAGGGACAGTGGAACATGGACACCCACTCCTTTCCCCCTCTCCCCTTGTTTTGTATTTTTGTTTGTAATTGCCTTGTGAAAGTTAACACATCACAGTAGGTTAATGCTAGTGTTGTATTCTTGTCATTCCTTTTCTATAGAAGAGAAGCAGGTGGTGGTTGAATGTGGTGGGACTATATCACTATATCTGGATCCTGGGTCAACAGCCAGAAAGTAAATGTCCTAACCATAGTCTGCATCTAGAAATACCCATGGACTGCTGCGCTCAATAGCTCCATAGCGAGCAACAGATAAATTAGAAGACAACTGACTGGGTGAGTGATTAAGTCCTATTTTAGTAGGAATATCTAGGATGGACTTCAAGATCTAATAATCTACAAAGATGAAGATCAACAGAGTAACTGACAACAGTGTATCGTCTGCTTTACGTCTGAGAAGTATCACCTATAAGCCTTATCACTCAGCAAAATCAGTGAAACTATGGGACAATCCTACAAGTTACTAAAACTAGCAACAGTGAAAGCCCTTCAACTGTTGGTTGGGTTACCAAGTTAATATCCAACAATGGATAAGTCTTCGAAAGAATGTCTCACAACTGCAACAGTCAAACATGGAATTCAGCTATTCAACACTAAGTTCTGGCTCAACCAAATTGGGAGAAGACACTGAACCACATAAGCCAATACAACCAAGGTACAAACTGAATATCATCTGAAACATAACTACGAAACCAGATTACCTCAAGGTTCCAAACCCTGAACACCATCAGATAAAAGACCATATGAAAGCAGCTAAATGTCTCTATATCTGCAACAAGAGGAATCATCCAATTGTTTGCAAACCTGTTACTGTGCTGGATTTATTCATCTGTGGATATATGTAGGTATAGATCAAGTGTGGCCCTAGTCACAGATACTACCATGAGATGCCTCTCAGTCAAATAAAGTTCTACACTGGACTAGATAACGACTAACTCTTTGCTGGTCCAATGTCAACCTAAATGCCATGGGTTATAGACTCGCGACTTGGTGGGTGTAAAATCTTTGTTGAACTACTTGGGATTCTGATATTAGAAGCCGAGCAGCTGAATGGACGTCTACTTTGCACCATGTATGGTGAGATGGTAAAGTACCTTCTGCAGAGCTTAAGTGGAAATTCCGGAAAGTTAGACCAACCTGAGGCCCCAAATTTCAATAAAAGACACCGAGCCTACTGCAACAGAGTACTTGAATATTCTAGCCCGCGGAGGGATTTGTGATTGTGTGTAATTTCTATTATAAAGTATGATTTGCACCAGCCAATTACCAGTGACTAAATAGTAAGAACATAACTGAGTGCATTAATTCGGTACCCAGATAATGGGGAAAGGATCTAATCGACAGCAAAGATGAACTCTTAACTGCACACCAGGAGATAAATGACTATTAATTAGTTTAATTAGTAATACAAAATGCTGTTTATGTGTTGTTGTTTTTTTCTGAAGGTAACAGGTCAGTAGTTTTTTTCCAATGGTATATAGATGGTATAGTATTTTGACATCAACTCATTATTTTTAACAATGAGAGAATGGAAAAAGGTGTCAGAAACATGTTATGTTGGGTTCTATTTAATCTTTATTTGCCTTAATTATGAGGGTAAATGAAAGTAGACCCAATTTGTGGTTGTTGTGTTGTTTGTAATAACATTGTTGTTGTTTTTTCTGGGGTCACTGGGTACTATGTTGTAATACTGCACATCATTCCCATGCCTGTCTGAAAATGCATAGTGTTTATTACACATCTATATATGTAATTGCAGATCTTGAGTTAATACCTGAACTGTTTGTCCAAAAGTGTTGTGTACATCAAGTAAATGTGGTGTCCAACAAGTGGTTGTTTATATGTTGTGAGCAATCAATATCCTTCTAGCACCATAGAAAATGTAAAGGGTGATGAAGTGGGAAGGGAAACCTACACACAGATGCCATTGTTTCAAGGATTGAACTCTTTTCTCCTGGGATTTGTGGTAACTATCCCTGATCACCCTGCATTCTAACCAGTGACCAGAGAATCAATAATACCCCCTAGACATTGTAACGAAATATTCTTAGGAATTAAAATCCACATCCCACAACATCCTGGGCATGAAAATGCAGAGACAGAGGAACTAATGAAGGATCTAGAATATTGTGTTGAGAGCGGCGTTCTGCGAGAGTCCTGCTTTAAGTTCTCATGATATGTACTTTAGGGACAGGTCGTATAGGTGGATTGTCACTGGACTTCCCCCAGCTGTTGATGTACGAGATCAGACGTCTTGTCACTATTGTACCACCATGGGATTCGTGTCTACATATAGGTCTCTGAGTATTGATCGGACGAATCACAGAACAAATGTGCAGTCTTTTTCATGGATCAGGGTAGATCTCTGAACGTTGGTCAGGCAGAACACAGAACAAACGTACCGTCTGTTTCGTGGATCAGGGTAGATCTCTGAACGTTGGTCAGGCAGAACACAGAACAAACGTACCGTCTGTTTCATGGATCAGGGTAGATCTCTGAACGTTGGTCAAACAGAACACAGAACAAATGTTCGGTCTGTTTCGTGGATCAGGGTAGATCTCTGAACGTTGGTCAGGCAGAACACAGAACAAACGTACCGTCTGTTTCATGGATCAGGGTAGATCTCTGAACGTTGGTCAAACAGAACACAGAACAAATGTTCGGTCTGTTTCGTGGATCAGGGTTTTGCATAAAGACCTTTACTTTGAGCATATTTATAGCATATATATAGTAGAGCGCCTTACCTGGAAAATGTGTATCCCTACTTTCCTTTGTGCGTGTGATTGGGTGGTCTAACGCAGAATAAATAACACTGCTGACGCAGAGAGCTGTGGTTTGGATAGAATTCTAACACCGGAAAATACCCGACAGCAGCAGCTTTCCTTCTTGCGTGGTATCTGACCAGTCAGGGCTACGGGTGAGCAGTGACACATTGCTTCATGGCTGTCATTTCCATTCAGGAAAGTATGCACCAGTATCATGATGTCCGTATTAGAAACATGCAGGCGAGTTTCAGATCGAGCCATCATCTGTTTGTCGTGTACAACTGTACATTGTCAACAATGTGTGTGGTACGAGGGGAAGTCAATAAGGAAGCCACAAATGGCGGTAGAAAAATAACTCAATATGCTAACAACTTGAAACCAGTTTATTTTTGTACATACATTGTCCCTTTATTTCTCAACATAATTTCCACCAACATTGATGCACTTATCCCATCGTTTTATCAGTCCTCCCACAACCGGCTGCATGGAACTGCGTGCTCTGTTTTCTAAACCACGTTTTCACTTCACATTCAACTTCGGCGTCATTCGCGAAATGACTCCCGCCAAGGTGGGTTTTCAGTGTTATTGCTGACAAATGTTTGTCCCGTAAAGCGGTGCATAGCTGGGTAGAAAAAAGTTACGAGGGTGAGTCAATAAGTAAGTCACAATTTCTGTGGAATTGCAGGAAAATGAGAACAGAGCACTCAGTTCCATGCAATGGGTTTGGGAGGCCTGATAAAACCATGGGATACGTGCATCAATATTATTGGAAATTATGTTGAGAAATAAAGGGACAATGTATGTATAAAAATACACTGGTTTCAAGTTGTTATCATATTTAGTTATTTTTCTACAGCCTTTTGTGGTTTACTTATTAACTTACCCTCGTATAAACATTGGTGACAACTGTTTGCCTTACCAAACTGCCATGCTTTCTGAAGAACCATCACCACATCGATGTTAAAAAGATGTCAAAGATCATGTCAATACAGCATGGGTGAATGGCATGAGGGTCAGCATCAGTGGCGACTTGATCACCCTGCTTTCTGTGTTAGACATCATCCCTGTACTACCAGAACTGCCTATAACATCAACATAACCACGATTGTCATGATGTGAAATGATTGTGTAGATGCCATGTTCATAGACTGTGCTTGATATGTTGCAGTTGGTTCCACTAGTGGGCATCATTGGTGCCGCGTGTGTAGGTGCTTCCGGTTTCGTCTGGTACGCCCTGGCCACCAAGCCTGATGTCAGGTACATTATTCTTCAGTGTGCATGTTCTAGAAATATTCGTGTTTGTGTGGTGTGTTGTTTGTCCATCAAGAATGATGATGACCATTCATTTCATCCAGTGGGGTTGAAAGTATGGAGCAGTGAGTTCTAAGATGGCTGATAAGGCCTATTTTGGCTCGAAATGTTCTTTGACAATGTGGACAAAGAATGCTTGACGTTTCTGGAGGAGGATTTCCTGCAGTGGTTTTTCTGTTCTGTCTTTTCTTCACAGCTCTTGCAGTCCTGGTTGCCTCACAAGTGACTGCACCCTTGCGTAATGATGCACGCCACGAATTATGGTCTCTGGCTGTAGTCTCCCAGGTGTCATGATGAATTCCAAAAGCATTCAGTGAGATTTTCAGATTGTCTTTAAAGTGTTTCCTCTGGCCACCTTGGGAGCGTTTACCACAACGCAACTCGCCGTAAAGAATTCATTTAGGGAGCCTTTGATCTGGCATGCGAGTCAAGTGACCAGCCCAGCGAATCTGATTCTTCATTAGTAGAATGTGGATATTGGGCATGGACGCTCTTTCTAGGACTTCAGTGTCTGGGATCTTGTCTTGCCATTTAATCTTCAGTAACTTCCTAAGGCAGACTGTGTGGAAGAGTGGAAGTGGTTTAATTTCCTAGCGTGTCGCTGATAAACAGTCCAGGTTTCACAAGCATATAGCAGTGTGGATAATACAACTGCTTTGTAGACTTTCAGCTTTGTTTGCAGGCTTATTCCATTTCTGTACCATACATTCTTGTACAGTCTGCCAAAGGCCGCACTGGCCTTGGAGGTTCTTGCATTCACTTCATCATCAATTGTGGCAGCTTGTGACACAGTGCTGCCAAGATAGGTGAATTTGTCCACAACACTTAGACTATGACCATTCACTTTGATATTCGGCACAGTGTGATTATTCCCTGGAGCTGGCTGGTACATAACTACAGTCTTCTCCAAGTTGATATTGAGCCCAAAGTTGGCACAGGTATGTGAGAAAGCTGAAACATTATGTTGCATGTCCTCCTCTGAGTTGGCATATAGAGCCCAATCATCAGCAAACAGGAGCTCTCTGACGGTGTCGCTGTTAATTTTGGTTTTAGCTTTCAGCCTTCTGAGATTGAATAACTTTCCACCCATGCGGTAGTTGATGTCTATTCCAATGTCGTTGTTCTTGAAGGCATTCGTCAACATAGCTGAAAACATGAGGCTGAACAGTGTTGGTGCCAGGACACATCCTTGCTTCACTCCATTGGTGACAGGAAAGGGCTCAGACAGTTCACCATTTTCCTGTACTCTTGCCTGCATGCCATCATGAAATAGCCGCACTATTTGGACAAACTTTCGTGGACAGCCTTATTTTGCCATAATCTTCCACAGTCCTTCTCTGCTGACTGTATCAAAAGCCTTGGTGAGGTCAATGAAAGTGGAGAACATTTCGCAGTTTTGTCCCCGACATTTCTCTTGCAGCTGCCTTGCAGCGAAAATCATGTCAACATTTCCATGTTCTTTTCTGAAGCCACATTGACTCTCAAGAAGAAGACCTTGGTCGAGATGGGCCGTGAGGCGATTGAGAAGAATTCTGCCGAGTATCTTCCCTGCAACTGAAAGCAAGGAGATGCCTCGGTTGGATGAAGAATGACTTGCGCGATGAATTGGATTAAAGTGAGGAAGAGTTGCACAATTCGTGGACCTCACTCTCTCGTCCGAGTCCATCTGAATCCAGTGGCAAGACAAGTCAAGACGACTGGAGACGAATACAGGTGCAGTGGATGACCAGGGCGCACTACGTGCCTTGCCGTGTTTACAGCGCTGGTGACTGTACTGGTTTTAATTGTTAAGTTAGTTGCATGTCCTTTACAGGACGTCGAATTTAACCCCAGCATTTGTTGGCTGTTTGTGATTTACATAGCAGTTATTACAGTCAGTAGTTTGCCATTGCTTTCTGAACGACCAATGCTGATACAATGTATATCAACGCAAGGCGGTCTGCTTTCAAAAGCAAGTTCTCTTAATCATTGTTGTTGTTGTTGTTGTTGGTTTTTTTGTGTTTAATTTGCGCTCACTCGCTTTGAACTCAAGCGTAGTCCCTGCACACTATTTATAGTAGTAATGGACTGAATTTTGCGTGTGGATTAGCTTTTCCTTTTAACAGTGTCCCTCACCATCAGGCGAACCCACTCCGACTTCAGAGGTAAATCATTGTTGTAATTCTGCCAACTTTACGCACACAGAGAAGTTTTGCTATAGTCTGATACATTTTAACGGTAAATTGATCATGTGGGAAACAAATATCTCATTGAACAAGGTGAATGGCGGAGGTCAACGAGGTCGAATGGACAAGAACTCTCGTTCTTAAACATCCGGCGTGCTGATGCCAGGTAGCGGGTTCAGCCCTTACATAGGTCAGCTGGACTAAAATCTTGACTTCTCGCCCTTGACTTGGGTACTAAATTACAAGTACCCCCGAAGCCGGAGTGGGTTCGCCTGATGGCGAGAGACACTGGTAATAAGGAAAGCTAATCCACACGCACAAATCAGTCCAGTGCACTAGAAGTAGTAGCACATGTATGGACTACGCTTGAGTTCAAAGCGAGCGAAAGCAAAAATAAATGTGAAAGGCAAACAAGTTTGATAATAGTATTTAAGTGTGATAAACACGAAACGCATACACTTTAACTATTCATTTTATTTGTAATCAAAATAAATGATTGATTATTATACACTTTGCATATTCTTCTTCTTCTTCTTCTTCAGCGTTCCGAGCCATTGAGGTTCTTTGCTGCAAATACAATCCGTCTCCATTCGTCTCTCTGGTGGACCTTCTCTTGCCAGTCGTTGATTCCAAGTGCTTGTAGGTCTGTATATGTATTATCTCTCCACCGCCTTCTTGGTCTACCTCGGGGTCTACGGTCATTTATTTCCTGAGTGTAAGCGAGTTTTGTTTCCCTATTATTTGCATATAAATAAGAAAATATGTTTTTGATAGGAAACAAATAAATATTTATGCCGGCTACCGAGAACAACTGTTGTGTCAACAGCAGAACGTTGACTGCCTGTCTTGTCAGCGCTACTTGCCAAACCCGATAATTACGTGTTTGAATCACCATTGAGAATGATATATTCAATGATCTGGGCTCCTTGATCAACTCAGCCTAAAATAGGTACCAGACAATGTTTTAGAAAGCAAAGTTTGTGGGCTAGCAACATACACCCAACACGTCACAAGGCATGATAAAGGGTCCCTTCTTGTACTGGTTACTTGCCACGCTCGAAACCTTCTCCATGATATAGCAGCAGGTAAATGGCAAACGGGTAAATACAAGAATCCCTGGACGGTTTCGGCATTCAAGAATGGACAGGTCACGGCATTCAAGAATGGACAGGTCACGACACTGACACCCATAGGCCTGTTGCTGAAAATAGTGACCTGTGAATGACCATGACTGTGAAGCCAACCATACCAGCGACCACAGATGCAATTATAGGGTAGGCATAGAAGAATGACGGCCTGTTTAATAGCTATTAAAGCATGCTTGTCCAAACACTGTGACCCAGTAGAGAGTTCCCATGACTTACAAACTACATATGGTTTACCATTCCATATACAGGGTTGTGAAGTCACGGGGTGTGCCATACGAAGATGTTCTGCCTACAGAATCTAGAAAAGTAAGTCGGCGGAGGCTGAACCTCAATTGTTCTTCTTTAATTTTTGTTTGTTTGTTTGTTTGTTTTTTTGTTTTTATGACATCACGAGTAATAACACCTGCAGAAGCAAACACTTTCATAATTTCCAGACTAAGAGGGGATAACTACTCCGGTCTTGTTCCTCATTAAGATGTCACTACTACTTCCGGAAGGGTTTAACAATTCAAGCCCGTGGTAGTTTCCATTCAACGGAAGTTCATTTTCTAAATCTAATCTTTAGCGCATGCGTAAAAATATCTGTCCACAGGAAGTGGTAGTAATTGACCACTGAGGTTGAATTTCTAGCCAATATACTTCTGCTTTTTCACGAAAATTAGGCCTTAGTAAAACATGAACTGTCGAAGACGTGAACTTACACACAACAAAATTTCTTATGACGACATGAACTTGCAAATATCTGATGCTGAAGAAATGAATTTACAAACTATGAACTACCGAGGACATGAACTTACCTACACACACAAATATTGCTGATGACGATATGAGGGACACTTCTGTATGACTTGAGGGATACCTTTGTATTCTATGAGCGACACTTCTGTGTTAGGTGAGGAACACTTCTGTATGACTTGAGAGGTACATCTGTATGCTATGAGCGACACTTCTGTGTTAGGTGAGGGACACTTCTGTATGACTTTAGAGGTACATCTGTATGCTATGAGGGACACTTCTGTGTTTGGTGAGGGACACTTCTGTATGACTTGAGAGATACATCTGTATGCTATGAGCGACACTTCTGTGTTTGGTGAGGGACACTTCTGTATGACTTTAGAGGTACATCTGTATGCTATGAGGGACACTTCTGTGTTAGGTGAGGAACACTTCTGTATGACTTTAGAGGTACATCTGTATGCTATGAGGGACACTTCTGTGTTAGGTGAGGGACACTTCTGTATGACTTGAGAGGTACATCTGTATGCTATGAGCGACACTTCTGTGTTAGGTGAGGGACACTTCTGTATGACTTGAGAGGTACATCTGTATGCTATGAGGGACACTTCTGTGTTAGGTGAGGGACACTTCTGTATGACTTGAGAGGTACATCTGTATGCTATGAGCGACACTTCTGTGTTAGGTGAGGGACACTTCTGTATGACTTTAGAGGTACATCTGTATGCTATGAGGGACACTTCTGTGTTAGGTGAGGAACACTTCTGTATGACTTTAGAGGTACATCTGTATGCTATGAGTGACACTTCTGTGTTAGGTGAGGAACACTTCTGTATGACTTAAGGGATACATTTGTATTCTATGAGGGACACTTCTGTGTTTGGTGAGAGACACTTCTGTATGACTTGATGACTACATTTGTATTCTATGAGGGATGCGTTCGTGTGACATGGGGGTAGTTCTGTATGACTTGAGGGATACCTTTGTATTCTATGAGTTTCACTTCTGTGTTTGGTGAGGGACACTTCTGTATGACTTGAGAGGTACATCTGTATGCTATGAGCGACACTTCTGTGTTAGGTGAGGAACACTTCTGTATGACTTGAGAGGTACATCTGTATGCTATGAGGGACACTTCTGTGTTAGGTGAGGGACACTTCTGTATGACTTGAGAGGTACATCTGTATGCTATGAGCGACACTTCTGTGTTAGGTGAGGAACACTTCTGTATGACTTGAGAGGTACATCTGTATGCTATGAGGGACACTTCTGTGTTAGGTGAGGAACACTTCTGTATGACTTGAGAGGTACATCTGTATGCTATGAGGGACACTTCTGTGTTAGGTGAGGGACACTTCTGTGTTAGGTGAGGGACACTTCTGTATGACTTTAGAGGTACATCTGTATGCTATGAGGGACACTTCTGTGTTAGGTGAGGAACACTTCTGTATGACTTGAGAGGTACATCTGTATGCTATGAGGGACACTTCTGTGTTAGGTGAGGGACACTTCTGTGTTAGGTGAGGGACACTTCTGTGTTAGGTGAGGGACACTTCTGTATGACTTGAGAGGTACATCTGTATGCTATGAGCGACACTTCTGTGTTAGGTGAGGAACACTTCTGTATGACTTGAGAGGTACATCTGTATGCTATGAGGGACACTTCTGTGTTAGGTGAGGAACACTTCTGTATGACTTGAGAGATACATCTGTATGCTATGAGGGACACTTCTGTGTTAGGTGAGGAACACTTCTGTATGACTTGAGAGATACATCTGTATGCTATGAGGGACACTTCTGTGTTTGGTGAGGAACACTTCTGTATGACTTGAGAGATACATCTGTATGCTATGAGGGACACTTCTGTGTTAGGTGAGGAACACTTCTGTATGACTTGAGAGATACATCTGTATGCTATGAGGGACACTTCTGTGTTAGGTGAGGAACACTTCTGTATGACTTGAGAGGTACATCTGTATGCTATGAGGGACACTTCTGTGTTAGGTGAGGGACACTTCTGTGTTAGGTGAGGGACACTTCTGTGTTAGGTGAGGGACACTTCTGTATGACTTGAGAGGTACATCTGTATGCTATGAGGGACACTTCTGTGTTAGGTGAGGAACACTTCTGTATGACTTTAGAGGTACATCTGTATGCTATGAGGGACACTTCTGTGTTAGGTGAGGAACACTTCTGTATGACTTGAGAGATACATCTGTATGCTATGAGGGACACTTCTGTGTTAGGTGAGGAACACTTCTGTATGACTTGAGAGATACATCTGTATGCTATGAGGGACACTTCTGTGTTTGGTGAGGAACACTTCTGTATGACTTGAGAGATACATCTGTATGCTATGAGCGACACTTCTGTGTTAGGTGAGGGACACTTCTGTATGACTTTAGAGGTACATCTGTATGCTATGAGTGACACTTCTGTGTTAGGTGAGGAACACTTCTGTATGACTTTAGAGGTACATCTGTATGCTATGAGTGACACTTCTGTGTTAGGTGAGGAACACTTCTGTATGACTTTAGAGGTACATCTGTATGCTATGAGTGACACTTCTGTGTTAGGTGAGGAACACTTCTGTATGACTTAAGGGATACATTTGTATTCTATGAGGGACACTTCTGTGTTTGGTGAGAGACACTTCTGTATGACTTGATGACTACATTTGTATTCTATGAGGGATGCGTTCGTGTGACATGGGGGTAGTTCTGTATGACTTGAGGGATACCTTTGTATTCTATGAGTCTCACTTCTGTGTTTGGTGAGGGACACTTCTGTATGACTTGAGAGGTACATCTGTATGCTATGAGCGACACTTCTGTGTTAGGTGAGGAACACTTCTGTATGACTTGAGAGGTACATCTGTATGCTATGAGGGACACTTCTGTGTTAGGTGAGGAACACTTCTGTATGACTTGAGAGGTACATCTGTATGCTATGAGCGACACTTCTGTGTTAGGTGAGGGACACTTCTGTGTTAGGTGAGGGACACTTCTGTATGACTTTAGAGGTACATCTGTATGCTATGAGGGACACTTCTGTGTTAGGTGAGGAACACTTCTGTATGACTTGAGAGGTACATCTGTATGCTATGAGGGACACTTCTGTGTTAGGTGAGGAACACTTCTGTATGACTTGAGAGGTACATCTGTATGCTATGAGGGACACTTCTGTGTTAGGTGAGGGACACTTCTGTGTTAGGTGAGGGACACTTCTGTATGACTTGAGAGGTACATCTGTATGCTATGAGCGACACTTCTGTGTTAGGTGAGGAACACTTCTGTATGACTTGAGAGGTACATCTGTATGCTATGAGCGACACTTCTGTGTTTGGTGAGGAACACTTCTGTATGACTTGAGAGATACATCTGTATGCTATGAGGGACACTTCTGTGTTAGGTGAGGAACACTTCTGTATGACTTGAGAGATACATCTGTATGCTATGAGCGACACTTCTGTGTTAGGTGAGGGACACTTCTGTATGACTTTAGAGGTACATCTGTATGCTATGAGCGACACTTCTGTGTTAGGTGAGGAACACTTCTGTATGACTTAAGGGATACATTTGTATTCTATGAGGGACACTTCTGTGTTTGGTGAGGGACACTTCTGTATGACTTGAGAGGTACATCTGTATGCTATGAGCGACACTTCTGTGTTAGGTGAGGAACACTTCTGTATGACTTGAGAGGTACATCTGTATGCTATGAGGGACACTTCTGTGTTAGGTGAGGGACACTTCTGTGTTAGGTGAGGGACACTTCTGTATGACTTTAGAGGTACATCTGTATGATATGAGCGACACTTCTGTGTTAGGTGAGGAACACTTCTGTATGACTTAAGGGATACATTTGTATTCTATGAGGGACACTTCTGTGTTTGGTGAGAAACACTTCTGTATGACTTGATGACTACAGTTGTATTCTATGAGGGATACGTTCGTGTGACATGGGGGTAGTTCTGTATGACTTGAGGGATACATTTGTATTCCATGAGGGACACTTCTGTATTATATTAGGGACATTTCCGTATGACTTGAGGGACGCATTTGTACTCTATGAGGAACACTTCCGTGTTAGGTGAGGGAACCTTTGTGTGACATGAGGGGCACATCTGTATGCCTTAAGGGATACATTTGTGTGCTATGAGGGACACTTCTGTGTTAGATGAGGGACATGTTTGTGTGACATAAGGGGCAGTTTGTAGGAGTCAGTGTGCAAGTTGGTATGGTAAGACGATCATTTTTTTATAGCAAGTGGTCAAGTTATGCGTGCAGGGGACCTGTTGTCAGGTCCAGGGGGCAAATTGATAGGAACAGTTGGTAAGTTGTCAGGACATTTTGACAAGTTGTGAGAGTCAGTGGTCAAATTGAACAGACCAGTGGGTAAGATGGCGGGACAATTGTGGTAAGTTGTGAGAGCCGGTGGGGAATTTGTGAAGTCTAGTTGGTTAGTTGTCAGAACAATTCGACAAGTTATATAAATAAGTGGGGCAGTTGTCAAGGCAATTCGACAAGTTGTGCGATATGTGGGGACACATCTGTATGTGATGTGTGACACAGTTGGTTGACATTAGGGCCACTGCCTCAATTTGTCTCCTATATTTTTTCTTTATGTCGTTCTGGTAATTTCACTTGCGGGGGCACCAATTTTCATAATTCCCGGACAAAGGGAGATAACTACTCCGGTCTTTTTTCTCATTAAGATGACGTTACTACTTCCGGAAGGCTTTAAAAACTCAAACACCTGTTAGTTTCCATTCAACGGCAGTTTGTTTTCTCAACTTTACCTCGTGCGTAGGAAGACCTGTCCACATGAAGTGATAGAAATTGACCATTCAGCTTGAATTTCGAGCTATAGACTTCTGCTTTTTCACGAACAATATACCTTACCAAAACATGAACTGTCGAAGACATGAACTTAGACACCAAAATATTCTGATGCTGACGTGAACTTACAAAAATCTGCTGCTGAAGAAATGAACTTAAGACATGCACTTACACACAAAAATTAGGATGCCAACATGAACTTACACAAATCTGGTGTCGAAGAAATGAACTTTAGAGAGCTATCTCCCTTAACGGTGGGAAATTTGAATTTTGCCAGAGTCTCGTTTTTCGATTGGTTACTGCTTACAACCGTACAACAAGTCCAGACATGTTTAGAAACAATCGATAAGCTCATCTGTATAAAATGAGCCGAACTGTCTACATTTTGTGATCCGTTTACCAAGTGTTCAAAATGTCTTCAGCCAACTGTGTTTACATGACCAACGGAGCTGAATTCGTTAGACCACTGGGTGCTGATCATAAACTTGCTTCTGTGTCAAGTTGCATGGCAACGGCGATGTTATATTTACGACGTTACTTTGGAGAATCAGAACTGAAATTTTTCACTAAAGTTGGACTACCGCTGACTCGTGGTGAATTTGAACAACTGATGGATATGCGCGATGAAATTCTTGCGGTGTTTGACAATGTACATGATTGATTGATTGATTGATTTAGGAACCGACATCACAGAATTCGGGACATTCCCATAAGCGCTCCGTCCCCATCCTCAGCAACCAGCGAAGAGTTCCAACACTAATAGTTCCAGTAGCAATCTGATTATATGTCCGTCTCGCCTTTCCTCTGAGCGTCGAGCGTCGGCCAGATCCCCTCGTCACTCCTCGCTGCCTCATTCTAACCAGACCATGTTGATCCATTTGCTCCTCCGAGGTGTACACGTGCTCCCACAAGGCCGCAACCACATCTGCCTTGTCATGCATCAATACTCCACCAAGTTTTGCCGAGCCAGCCAATCTGTCCGCCTGTTCATTCCCCAGCACACCGGCATGCCCAGGAGAAAAGATCCAGGTGATGCTTACTACCCGTGACCTCCGAAGCGAAGCAAGCCACTCTGCACGACGCTTGCCTGTTCTCACCCTTCTCAGCATGCTTTCTGAGTCAGTTACAATCACAATGTGTGTATGTATCGTGTTTTCTATCCAGCGGAAAGCTGCACTGACCGCCTCCACCTCCATTCTTAAGCTAGATGTAGTGTCATCATACGCCAGGCTCTCCTGCACCAAACGCCGACCATTAGTTTTTGCCAAGAACCCCCAGGCACTTCTCCTACCTCTCAACACCGACCCATCCGTGTAGATAATCACATCACCCGGGCGAGAATTTTCCTGAATTAGTTGCTGAATTTCCACTTCCGTGGCCCCTGCTGGCCACTCCCTGCACTCCCTGCTCAATGTGATTATAACTCTGCACAAGTCTGACTGCTCGGCTGGCACTCTAACCCACTCCTCTCCTCGCCTGATGTTCTCCAAGGGGCACACTTGCCTGATCGTATCCTCCGCCTGAGCCATCCATGATTTCCCTCTTATCAGTCTCTGACCCTTAACTACGTCCAGCGCCTCATGCAACGGGTGATCTGTGTCTGCAGCTACTCTGATGTATGCCTTCGCTTGCAATGTACAGTCAAACATTAATATACCCATTTGGAACACTGATTCTATGTGTTCCTATACATCTACTTACAGTAACCATTTCACGCCCGCTGAAGTTTCAACGCCGTATGCATATGCTTATAATAACCAGTCTACGCCGCCATTATCAATAGCTCGTCACGAAAATCAACCTGTCACCGCCTCTATGGGTAATCTGATTCCAATGAGGATCCAATGTAAGAAATCTCTCAAGAAGAAAGCCTTATAGACATCGACAGAAGCATGTTGTTGTGTTAGTGATTCGGTTCCTTTATGTGTTGAGAAAATGAAAAAAAAAAAAAAAAAAAAAAAGAAGATTATGAAACGTTAGTTTCCTTTTTTATACATGGTATGTTTCTATATAACTATGTCTTTTCTGAAAGTGTTGTGTGTGAGTCTTGGTTGTGTCGATTTCCATTGGTTGTTTCATTTCGTTGATGTGTCAGTTGTCAATGTTTGTGTAAGTTTCCATTGGTCGAGTTAGTTTGTTGTTGTGTCATTTTTACTTGTGTGTCATTTTCATTGAGTTTCTCAATTACCATGAGAGCTATGCCGGTGGTAGCGTAGCTCCCAAGTCCTCCCAAGTCGGACAGGTCAAAGGGTAGAGAACAGACAAAGAAAAACACCCTGGTCCTCAAGGTTGGGGGTTGAAGCGTGGGGTTAACAACCCCACCTTTGTAAAAACTATTTTGTTACGAAACAGATAAATAAGCCTCGAATTCGGACTGACTTATTTGGACAACGACCTTGGAACGTTAAAGGACTTTTGAGATTTGGAACATGGAATGTACGAACACTATAACGAGCTGGAGCGGCCGAAGAACTAACCCGGGAGCTGGTTGAATTTCACATGGTTATAACAGCAATTCAAGAAAAAATGTGGCCAGGAGAGGCTACTTCAGAGCAAAATGGAAGGATTGTAATATATGGAGGAAACACCCAAAATAAACATGAATTTGGAACAGGATTTGTCATCAAACAAGAATTATGGGAGAACGTTCTAAACTTTAAAGCTGTTAATGACAGGATTAGTAAATTACGAATAAAAGGTAAACGGAAAAATGTAACGATGATTAATGTACATGCACCTACTGAAGAGAAAGAAGATGATACCAAAGAAGACTTTTATAATGATCTGGAAGATGTCATAGAAGAAACCCCCAAACAGGGTATCCTGATTGTGCTGGGAGACTTCAATGCAAAAATATGTAGAGAGCAAACTTATAAAAAAGTTGCCGGTATGAAAAGCCTACATACATCTTCAAATGGCAATGGATGGAGAGTCATCAACCTAGCAGAAGCCAAAGGACTGCAGATCAGCAGTACCAGACTGCAAAGAAAGGATATACATAAACAAAACTTGGAAATTATGTGACAAGAGAACCTATAATCAAATAGATCACATTTTAATTAACAACAAAAATGCATCAAACATACAACAAGTTAAAAGTTATAGAGGAGCTGAGTGCCACGTCGACCACTTCCTCGTTGGAGCAAAATTCAAAATAAAACTTAAGAGAGCTTTCTATGCTAAACTACAAAGGTTTCACCCAACATTTAGCGGAGAAAAAGTACTAGAAATTACAGTCAAAGAGAAATTTGCAGATGAAATAAAATGTAAACTTGAAATTCTACAAAACCCGTTGGAGGAAAGCGTTGACCAAACTTGGTTGAACATCAAGAATACAATTCAAACTACCGCAGAAGAATGTCTCGGTGTGTTAACAACGCATAGAAAGAACAGATGATTCAATAAAAAATGTGAAGAAGCAGTCATTAGGAAAAATAATACCAGACATTTATGGTTAAATGACATCAACAACATCAAAAATGAAGAGCATTATAGAACTGAATGTAAAGAGGCTACAAAGATAGTTCGGCAGCAGAAGCGAGAATATATGAGCAATATAATCAAAGATATGGAAACTAATCACCAGAAAAACGAATCCAGAAAGTTTGTTTTTAAAGAACTGAAGTCAATGAAACGAGGGCACCAACACAACACATATGGTTTAAAGGACAAAAATGGGAATATGATAAATACCAATGAGGAAATGTGCAACACATGGAAAGAATATTTCGTTGAATTACTAAATTGTGAAGCTCCAAGTAACACTTTCCCACAGGAAGAGGTTCTAACGTGTGAACCACAAATTGAAGAACCTGCATTTGAAGAAATCCTATATGTAATCACACGACTTAAAAACAAAAAGGCAACTGGGGCTGATGGAATTGCTGCTGAATTTATAAAGGCAGGTGGCCATGCATTACATCTAAAGCTATACGAACTAATAATAAAAATCTGGAGGACAGAAGAATTACCCCATGACTGGAAAGAGTCATTATTGATACCTATCTTTAAGAAAGGAGACAAGTTCCAATGTGAAAATTATAGAGAAATATCACTACTGTCCACAAGCTATAAGATACTATCTGCAGTATTACTAAATAGACTAAAACCATATTCAGAAGACATATTAGGTGACTATCATGCGGGTTTAGACAAAACAGATCAACAATAGATCAGATATTTATCTTACGACAAACAACCGAGAAAAGTTGGGAATATAAAAGAGATCTCCATAACATTTTTGTGGATCTTAAAAAGGCTTATGATGGTGTCCATATGAATAGTCTATGGAATGCTATGCAGGAATTTGGAATACCAAGGAAATTAATCAACATGACCAGATTATGCATAGAAGATACTTATAATATAGTAACATATAAAGGCAGGAAATCAGACCCTTTCCAAATAACATCTGGCTTGAAACAGGGTGATGCACTATCGCCGCTCCTTTTAAATCTGGCTCTGGAGAAAGTTGTAAAGGAGGAATGTGCAATTGGAGGAACATCCAAACTGCTTGGTTATGCAGATGATATAGATGTTATATGGGAAAATGAACAAAAGATATTAGAAATATTGACCGACTTAAAGGAAAAAGCTCAACAAATGAAGCTGGTTATCAACCAAGACAAGACAGAATATATGGTAATTTCAAGAGAAGGAACAGCTAAAAACTCTGGTCACATACAAGTAGATAATATGACCATAAAAAGAACGGAAAGATACAAATACCTGGGTACAATCTTCAACTGCTCCAACATAATAAGGGAAGAAATACAAGCAAGAATCAACTCTGGAAATTAGATATACTATGCACTACAACATCTGCTAAAATCAAATGCACTAACTATTAAAACCAAGATCTCAATATACAAAACACTGATCAGACCAGTTGTGCTGTATGGCTCTGAAACCTGGAGTACAACGAAAGGAGACGAAGCCTTGTTACAAACCTTTGAGAACAAAATTTTAAGACGCATCTTTTGACCCATTAGGGATACACAAAGTGGAGAGTGGAAAAGAAGAAGCAACAAAGACATTTATGATCAGTTTAAGTCCCCGCTAATCACTGGTATCATGAAAGCTAATAGGCTGCAATGGCTGGGGCATATAGAAAGAATGGAAGATAATAGGGAAACAAAACTCGCTTACACTCAGGAAATAAATGACCGTAGACCCCGAGGTAGACCAAGAAGACGGTGGAGAGAAAATATACATACAGACCTACAAGCACTTGGAATCAGCGACTGGCAAGAGAAGGTCAACCAGAGAGACGAATTGAGACGGCTTGTTTCTGCAGCAAAGAACCTCAATGGCTCGGAATGCTGAAGAAGAAGAAGAAGAAGAAGAAGAAGAAGAAGTCATGTTCAGTTGTTGTCTGTTACATTTTGGCTGACTTGTTTTCTTTAGGTGCCTCGTTGAGTGTTTATGTCATTTTTTATGGTTTCTGTTAGTCGTTTTCATTGTGTGTTTTTTTCCATTTTGTTGGTATGTCATTTTTAGTGGCTGTGTCATTTTTCATTTTTTGTTGATCTCTTTTTGTGTATGTATCTATTACATTTGGGATGTTTTGCTTTTCTTTAGGTGCCTTGTTTAGTGATTGTGTAAATTTCAGTGTTTATGTCAGCAATTTTCATTGGTTGTTTCAATTTTCATTTTTTGGTGTCTGTTTGTCTTTGTGTCGGTTTGTTGTCGATTTCTTTTTTGTGTTCGTGTTACATTTTCTTTGTTTTACTTTTCTTTTGTTTGCGTCAGTGTGTCAGTTTGTCGTATCATGTGGAAATTTTTTTTCAGTATTGTTGATTTCTTTGTATGTGTTACATTTTGACGTTTACATTTGTAGATCTATCAGTGTTTATGTCATTTTTCATTGATTATGTCATTTTTTTCGTCTCATTTTTCCCAAGTAGTTGTCGATTTCGTTGTATGTGTTACATTTTGACGTTTATATTTGTGGATCTTTCATTGTTTATGTTATGTTTTATTGTTTTTGTCAGTTTTTATTGTTTGGATCGGTGACTTATGATCATATATTAATATGTGTGTCTGGGTGAGCGATTTGAGGACTTAGTGACCACCTATTTGTCGACCGTGATGGAACGGACAACCTATGATCTCCTAAGGCTTGTATGTTACGATATATTCGACGCCATTATGCCTTGTTGTTCCCTTGTAGTTGCCGTATTGTTGTTGCTGTTGTACATCTCGAGGGATCGCGTAATCGTTCACTTTAACCACCACAGTGGCACTACATTTACCCTCCCCTACAATTTAAGGGATCACTTGATCACCCATTGACCATTTGACCACCTCTTAGACCACGTCATCGCTCACTTTAACCACCACCATGTCACTACACGTACCCTCCCCTACAATTTAAGGGGTCACTTGACCACTTGACTACCTCTTGAGCACTTCACCACACCCACTCTGACCACTAGACCACGCCCATTAAAAAAGGAGTATCGCCTTTACGGGGGGAAATCGATAAGAGCTAAAATAGATTGCAGCTTATGGTGGGAAATCCATAAATTGTTGATTTATATAGCCACCACCGCCGTAAAAAAAAAGGTGGTGGAAACCATGTTACTATACTACTGACGACGTTCAGAAGTCTCCGAAAAAATGTACTCGTGAACCAATGACGCAATCCGGAACCTAACCCACATTCTTCGGAGCCAGAGACAGACGACTTGGCCACGGAGCCTCCCTCAGACCCTGCCAATCCCTCACCCCGCTAGCTTCCCATTACACCATTATGTCCTAGGGTGAAGATTCAACAAATTCTTCCCATCTTTGATGTTCCGATTTAAACATGGCACTCGGCTCGAACGAAGCCTGCCCGTCCCACCACTCTCAGCAAGTTCCAGTTCCGCGAGTCTGCTACAATTAAGACACGCCCGCACTGCCTGTCCTCCAGCCAGCCGAACACCGTCGTGACCACCTCTATCTCCACTCTCAGACCAGATTTCTTGGCATCACCTGCCAGGTTCTCCCGCACCAAACATCGTCAACACAACCCTTGTCACGAACCCCCAGGCACCTTCTTGACTCCCAGCACTGAGCCATCCGAGCAAACGACCACACCGTCTGGGCGGGAATTGTCGTGAATTGTCTGCTGCACCTCCCACTCAGCAAGCCTACCCCATTTACTCCTGGCCCAATGTGATCCCAACCACCCGTAGGTCCGACATTTTCTCTTACATTCCGACCTTCTCCTCACTTCTCCCAATGTCCCCAAGCATACACACTTCATTTGATCGCGTCCTCCCCCCGAACCATCCATGATCAACCTCCTATGAATCAATGTTCGCCATCCGTATTCAGGGACCCATGCAGACGGCCAGATCCGTACATTCTGATTCACAACCCAGTTCGCAGCATCCCGAGCCCGTTCGCAATCACCGGCAAAGTCACACGCATCTCATACACCCTGCATGCGCATCTGCCTATCTCCGAGTCATTGACGATACACAGCATCCACTGCACTTTTTATTTTGGTTCCATGCCCCTTACAGGACGTTGCAGTCAACACCAGCATTTTTCAGCTGCTGTTGATATATTAGGCAAGATTACGCTCAGTAGTTTACCATTGCTTTCTGAGCGACCGGCTCACATATCCCGTAAGTTACCGACGCGGCGAGAACCGCTACCAATTCTCGCGCACATCACGTCACTCACGAGAGTTTACGAGATTAATGAGAAAGACGCTAACACCCAGGCCAGGGAGGCCGGCTCCACTGCACACTGATATCAACAAAAACAAGGGCAGCAATTTTAAAAGAGGGAAATCTGGGTGGGTCAGGTCGAGGACATTATTCAACAGGTCTGTTCACTTGAAGACGTAGAAAATGGTGAGAAATGGGTGCAGGTGCCAAAACTGTGCGGTACATCCTGTTCATGGCTTTCAAAGCACTCATGGACTGAATAGTTCCATGTACAGTGAGGGTGAGCTGACGACATACTCACTGGTGTTATCTGGTGTGTATAATTATTAGAACTGCAGAAACATACATCTGTGTTTCTTAGGACAATTGTGTTAATGCTGACTTGGTTCTCTAATGTTGTCTTATTACTTGTTTTTCAGATGATTAACTTGGACAAAACAAAATACCAGCCCATTCCTGAACTTCAGCAATTAAGGAAGGAGATAGGAAGTTACAAAGCCTAAAAATACCACACATATTGTCTAAATATTATCTGACTAATAGTCAAGAAGTGTTTCAGGAGAAGTCATATAGATTTTAACTATTTTCTCCGCTTGTCTTTTGTCGTCTGTGTGTTAATATTTGTCATAGCTATATGTATTATTTTTTCACCTGCGATTATATGTTATATTTACATGGGCATTCTATACAACGACACAGTGAATGGCCGTCATTGTGACACATTTGACTCGGGTCGAAAACGTCTCATCCACTATAACAGTAAATAGAACACCATTTACCAGGACTAGGGCATGTTGGGTATATGTTTCCGTGCTAGCTCCCTAGGTGATGGCACTCGATGGGTGATGTGGTAAACTTCTCCACGGATGCCTCTACTTCTCAGAACATTTCGCTGACATCTTTCGATGGTGCTTAACGGCAAAAGATATCACAAGCCAGTGTTTTTATTGGGACAGATAACAGAAGGTCTGTAGCTAGAATAGACCCAGTGTCAGGCTGGGATCTATATCGTGGCAGAATTGGTCTGTGAAATATTCTCTGCTGCTGTACAAAAGAACAACTGGAAGATCTTTGAAGTTCAGACATGGGGACAATATAGATGTCATCAAATGGGAGATGTGTCACAGAAATAAGTAACAGAAAATTCCGCATTTTATAAAACAAAAACCACCGTATGTTATATATCTTTAACACTATTTTAAGTGATGCATATAATCGTGGGCCGTCTCCCTGGCCTAGGCGTTAGCGATTTTCTCCGTAATCCCGTATACTCTCGTGAGTAATGTGACGTGCATGAGAATCGGTGGCGGTTCTCTCCGCGTCGGTATTTACGGGTTATGTGAGCCGGTCGCTCAGAAATCAATGGCAAACTACTGAGCGTAATCTTGCCAAGAAATCAACAATCAGCTGAAAGATGCAGATGTTGACAGCGATGTCCTGTAAAGGATATGCGAACAAAACAAAAACAAAATAATCGTGGACAGTTGGCAAACAATGGGGCTACATAAATGTACTATTATAGAAGAATGTTAAAATACCAGACTGAATCACGAAGTTTTGTAGGAGTTCATGAGCTAGAGGTGTGTGTGTGTGTGTGCGTGCGTGCGTGCGTGTGAATTTGCTGATGTGACAATGAGTTAAATTATACTTGATTAATAAACATGTCATATCAGTGATGCAGTGTTATGTATTATTGACTGTTGGTTTCAAACATTTCAAAAGGACTTCTAGTTACAAAATTTCCCCTGGTCTCTGGGTAGTGAGATCGGACGCCCGTGTGCTTTGCTGCGCATGTAAAAAATTCCCTGGGAGTTGGAAATAAAAAATGAGTAGCCTAACGGCGCTGCCCGGGCAAAATTTTGAGTTAAAAATCTACCCAAAGTATTTCAGGATCCTCGCCGGTGTTAAGCAGTTCGTGCACTGAGCTGAGATTCTCCGGACTCATACTTGAGTTAGGAGTAGAACCGAGCACTTATGGGTTACACCCGTGTGCCGTGATGTTGATCCGTCGACTAAACTAGATTCCATACAAGATAACGGAATCTAAAAATCTAAAAATAAATTTCCTAACAATTTTACCACGTTGGCGTCCTTACGGCCTACTCTTTAGAATTCCCAGTTGCCTTGGGATTTGTAACGTGTATATGCTGTACGCGGGTCCCCTGTTGTCCGCCCTTAAACGAGAAGGCTGGGTCTCCGATCTCACTACCCAAGAGAACAGCAATAGTGTGGTTAGATAGGAAAGCAATGGTTCTCGGAAACATTCCCAGCCGTATTGTGAGCAGTGTTGCCATTTTGACGATTTTCGCACTAAATTTAGTACTTTTCCAAGTCATTTAGTGCCAAAAGTTTACATTTAGCGCGGCCGCGCTAATTTGGTGCTTCACAATTTTTTTGCGTGCTTTTTAATGCTTTTTTGGGGTGGGTAAAAATTACTTTAAAAAATCATTTTGGAGACTAAAGAGCCGAATTTGAACTGAAGCGAGGGAGTAAAACAGTCTTAGTACATTACCGTGCAATATTCAAGTAATTTAACTCCCTTTAATACGATTTAGTTGAAGTGAGTGATGCAACGCGCAGGCAATATGCAATGTGTTAAAAGATTGTTTAAACAAGAATGGACTTGAGTTGCAAAGACTAGTTGCACTCGCCACTGACAATGATCTGTCATGACAGGTGTAAACAATGGAGTATATACAAAATTAAAATCCGTAGTTCCTCGTCTGGTACTAGTTAGGTGTGTATGTCATTCTCTTCAGTTGGCATATAAATAATAAATAAATAGGGAGAACCGTTGAGGCCACCAAGACGATTAAACAAGTAGACACACATAGTATTATTTGCCGTTCACAGAAGAAGAAGAAGAAAATAGAGATTAGAAGACGCGGCAGTGTCACAGGCTGCAGCTGCTTGTCTGCCCAGAAACATAGAGTTCATGATTAGAGAAACATATAACTGGTTTTCTCACTCAAGTCTTCGTCAAGTAAAGTACAGGGAGCTTTTTGCTTTATTAAATGATGGAAAACATCCGCTGAAGGTTGTTCAATTAAGCCAGACACGATGGATGTCCATTCAATCTGCCAGTGTCAGAAAATTGCAGCAGTGGGTCGAGCTCAGAACTCATTTTGATATAGCAAGACTCAACGAGCGCTGTTATACAGCAGACCTTCTACATTCCATGTTTAGCGACATGAAAAACTATGCGTATCTCATATTTCTCAAGCATATTCTCGGAGAAGTTCAAAGTGTGAATACGAAATTCGAAGCAGATATACAGGATCCAACAAAAATACTCAGCGATCTTGTCCAACTCACTGATTCTTCTTCTTCTTCTTTGCGTTCATCCGGAGTGTTTTTTCAGATGTGATTGCGGTGTACGTTAGGCACCCTTGGGTCGAAACCCTTAGGTCAGCACATTCGGCTTTTGGGTGAATTTTTGACCAGGTTAGCATTCCAGGGAGACTCTCACTTTTGTGGTACCGTCTACCTCCCAGCTGGTCAAGTTGAAACAGTCGAAGGAAGGCAGGGACAGTCCATAGCATTTTCCGCCATCCTGGGTGGCTTCAATAATTGCAGAGCCGACACATAGCGCTCTGGTGCTGGGCTCACCGAGGGAATCGTCACGTCCTGCTCATGGCTGCTTTAATTCCTCACTTCAATATATTGGGCATTTCGTTTGCCCCGGGCCGTTCCCGCACAAATCAGACAGGTCTGCAGTCCATGTCATGTCTTAGTGGAATTGAATGTCTACAGCCAATGACGCCCTGTATATTGGATCTTGCTAAAATGGTTGTAGAAGATGCAGCTACTCTCGCCCGCATCGATTTCCAGTGGAGAAAACTTCATCATATGCAGTGGACACAGACCTCTAACACACTTGGACAGTGGGCAGAAATAGCTTCATACAGGGATGCCACCGGTGAAAATCCTTTACAAGATCTTACAGATTTATCTTCAACTGTGCTCATTTTACCTCGTTCCAATGCGGAAGTGGAGCGTATTTTCAGTCAGATGGGAGTTATAAAATCAAAATTGCGGAACAGACTGAGCATCAATAGTTTGACAGCTGTTTTAACTATTAGATATGGAATGAAGAGATATGGCAAATGCTGTCATGATTATAAACTACCTAAGGATATTCTACGAAAAAAATTGGATCACAGGAGGCATATACACGTTTCTTTCAATCATCATCATCATCATCATCATCGCAGGTGCAAATACATCAGGAAATAGCTACAGAAACTGAAGAGGAGTTGTCTGACTGGGATTCGGCAGATCTGGAATAAACTTTATTCTAATATTCAGTGATAATAATAAATTATAATGTGCTACTTTAGAAGATTTTGAATGAATACCTCCAGTGCTTGTTTTAGTGCTTTCTCAAAAAAATATTATTGCAATTTAGTTTAGTGCTTTTTTGGCTCGAGAGTAATTCTGATTGTGATTTGGCGGATCTGGGATAAACTTAATTGTAATATGAAGTGATAATAATAAATTATACTGTGCTACCTTGTTACATTTGTAATAAAAACAATTGGTGCTTTTTTTTTTTTTTTGTGCTTTCCCCCCAAAAAAAAAATTGGTGCTTGTTTGGGTCGATTTTGGTGCTTTTTCATCAAAGAGAGATGTGAGATGGCAACCTGTATCTTCTGAACTTGGGACGCACCGTAACCTCTCAGCTTTGGCTCCCCGGTTGTTTTGTGTGTTTGCCTGCTGATGAGAATCCGCTGTTTTGACTGAGGTGTGTTTAAACAGTAACAACATTAATACATACCATTTCAATGCTCAATTCCTGCAGTCTATTCGCTGGAATTTTATCTTGATCGTCTCCCGGATGTTGACCTGTCAAATTGTTCCTTCCTCCCACTTGTTAACCTAGTTTGTATGGTTGGACGAATGCTTGTCGTTTACAGTGTGCTTTGTCAAAGGATCTGGAAGTGTATCAACATGTTGAGCTTCTTTTGCAGCTAACTAACATTTTGTGTCAGTCTGATAAAGTCCGAGCTTTCCACCAAGGGATTTAGAGCTAACAGGTGCACGATGGACCAAATAATTAAACTAGAAAACCATGTAAAGAAGGGAATCAAAAGAGGGGATAAGACGATGGCTGTATTCCTGGACCTAGCACAGGCTTACGATCAATGCTGGAGAGAAGCAGCGTTGATCAAAATAAAGAAATAGCCATTGTAGGAAGAACATATAAATGCATAGGAAACTTCCTTAAAGATAGAAGCTTCACGGTGAGGGTAGGGAATGAAGTGTCGAATACACATGCGCAAGAGAACGGCATCCCCCAGGGCTCGGTAATCTCTCCAACAATCTTTTCAATACTTGTCAATGACCTAGCAGAAGAAATCAATGACCAGAGCACTGGGCTGTCACAATTTGCAGACGATTACCGCCGTGTGTAGGAGTGGAAGATCCATACAATCGGTAGGAGGCCAGCTACAGAAACAGATAACGCAACTAGCTAACTTAATGGACAAATGGGGATTTCAAATAAACACCAATAAAAGAGTCAGCATGATATTCAGCGTCAAGCAGACAAACTATAGCAACGAGAATAACATAAAAATAAAAGGGGAAACAATCGAAAGATCACGCAGCACAGTATTCCTCGGAATGATTTTAGACGAGAAGATGAGCTGCTGTGCAAAACACACACGGCAGACAGTGGACAAATGTAAGACCACGAACAACTTACTGCGGGTGATAAAGGGTAATGGATGGGGTGCCCACACCAAAACAATTCTGATGTTCTACAAAGCACTCATCAGAGGCAAACTAGAATATGGCAGCATCGTGTACGAAGCAGCATCAGAAGCCAGCAAGATGAAGCTGGACATCATACAGACCCAAGCTTAAACACCATACTTGGCGCAGGCAAAAGGACATCCAAAGCAGCCATGGAAGTAGCGCTAGGAGTAATGCCACTGAGTCTGAAGCGAAAGCAGTTCACATACAACTACTAGTTAAAGGTAGCACAAGACAAAGCCCACCCGGCCTACCAAACATTCAGTGACAACCGCAGCAAATGGGGAGGCATCCCGATATTAAAGATGCAAAGACCGGCGGGGCTGGGAGGCAGCGGAGAAGATGAAAGAAAATGAAGAGCTAGAAGAAACCATAACACGGACAAGATGATATAAGCCAGTAAACCCACCTTGGGTATTAACAGTGCCAACTACAGATACCAGCCTGGCAAAGATCATCACCAAGAACACAGAGGGTACAGAGGCTAGATACACGGCCGAGGCTTATATAGACACAATTAGTAAAGACAACCTCACAATATACACTGACGGGTCCAAGAACGAACAAGGTGAGGTAGGAGCAGGAGTAGTGATACCATGCAGGAAACTAAAAAGAGAACGAACGAACGAACGAAAGTCTTTATTTTCAAAGGGTTAAGAATTGGGCAGGCAGGCCCGTCTGACATTCTGCCCTTCTTCTCTATTTCCTCTCATATATTCTTTCATTCAACATCACTTATGAAGCAAATTTTGACAGCAAAAGAACAATAGCATTAAAACGCATGAAAAATAATCAATAACAAATGACTCACTGAGATAATGACACCTAAGGAGGGTGTAACGTGCCATACATAAGGGAATGTTTTTTGGCTAGGTGTCGTTTGAGATAAGTTACCATTATTGTCTTTTTGTGTTATTGTTTATGGGGGCATGTAGTCTGTACTAAGGTAGTGTTCAAACAGGTTGCGAATGTATGTATAATGATTGGTGGTGACTTTGATTTCTTGTGGAAGATTGTTCCACAACTGAGCGGCAGCGTATGCTAACTAAAAAGAGAGTTCAAACTAACAGACCAGACCGCAGTGTGCACCGCCGAACTAGTGGCTAGCTATATTAAAAGGCTTGGAGATGGCAGCCGAAAAGCCACCAACGATACTATGTATATTAACATACTCACTGTCATCAGTACAAACACTCTGACATTTCACTAGAGGGAAAAGACCAGACATAAAAGAGGCTATACTAGCGACAGCAACCAACCTTAAGTACGTAGGTTGTCAAGTCACCTTCGGATGGATACCAGCTCACAGGGGTATTCCGGTAACGAACAAGGAGATAGAGCGGCGAAACGAGGCCTAACCAGTATAAACAATATTAATACAGGACTAGGAACAATAGAAGGAAAGAGCATCATAAAAACCTAAATACTCCAAGAGTGGAGGAAACAGTGGCAAGACAGCGCTAGAAGTAGACATGCATACCAGGTACTGGGTCAACCCAGTAATAAACCACAAGTCAGTAACAACATAACAGCACCAGCAAACAGAAAACTGTGGAAACTCAGACTGGGAACCTGGAAAGGCACAAGAGAAAATCAATTATGCATAGCATGCCAGGAACTTAATACCATTGAACATTTTCTAATATCATGCAGCGAATTCAATAACGAGCAAAGGGAGTTAAGAGATTACATTGGCACCTTGCCGTCTTGACAGACGATAGTTTGTGTTTTAAAAAGGCATAATAACTTTTACTTATGGCGGTAGCGAATGTGACTGATAAGGCCAATTCGCGCTGTAAATGTTCGTTCACAGTGGGTGCATGTGAACACGTGGTCATTTCCACCAGCATGCACCATCTTACGTCTCACACGTTCGGTGTGTGACTTATCTGTAATAATTTTCTCCTTTGTCTTTATTCCATTTCTGATGTTTGCCCTCCATGCAACACGTTCAGCGGCGACTTGTTCCCAATGTGCGTTATCAATGCCTGTATCAATCAAGTCCAGCTTACACACATCTTTGTATCGTAGTAGAGGCCGACCCTGAGATCTCTTACCCATCTGTAATTCACCAAAAAAGATATCCTTTGGTATTCTACCATCATCCATCCTCCTAAGATGTCCTATCCATCTAAGTCTACGAAGACTGAGCATGGAATAAACCGTCACACAACCTGATCTTTCCAATACTTCAATATTTGTGATTTTTTCTTGCCACTTAATACCATGAATTCTTCGCAGACACCGCATATGAAAGCTGTTTAAACGTTTCTCTTGGTGTGAGTAAGTTGTCCAGGTTTCGCTGCCATAAAGAAGAGTACTAAGGACACAGGCTTGATAGACAAGGACTTTTGTTTTGGCAGTGAGCTTCCTGTTCTCCCAGACTCTTTTTCTTAACCTGTTCATTGTTGTTGCTGCCTTACCATCCGGATGTTGATTTCCTGATCTAGGGATAATTTGCTATTTACCACTGATTCTAGATATGTAAAATGGTCTACCATTTCTAGTTCGGCGTCGTCAATAAAGATTGATGGTACCCCATGCACACCTTTTGACATAATCTGTGACTTCTTTTTGCTAATTGTTAAACCAAATTCAGAACAAGCATTGGATAATGCAGATAGTACACATTGCAATTCTTCCTCAGAGTGGGTCGTAATTGCAGCATCATCTGCAAAAAGCAACTCTCTGATCAGTACCTTCCTAATTTTGATCTTGGCCTTCAATCTCTGAGCATTGTAGAGGCCGCCATATGAGCGTGAGTGAATGCATATACCACCATCCTGAACACGAAAGGCATATTTCAGCAGAAGTGAAAAGTATATTCCAAAGAGGGTGGTAGCTAGTACACAACCTTGCTTATCTCCACTCTTGATTTCAAACTCTTCAGAAGTTGCACCATCAGACTTGATTATACCCTTCATGCCTGTGTGGAACGATTCCACAATGGACAGAAGAGTTGGTGGGCAGCCAATCTTCTTTAGTGCCTTGAACAGACCCTCACGACTGACCAAATTAAATGCCTTTGTGAGGTCGATGAAGGCAATAAACAGTGGTGATTCTGTTCACGGCATTTTTCTTGCATTTGTCGCAATGAGAATATCATATCAATGGTAGATCGGTTCTGTCGAAAGCCACACTGTGATTCAGGGTAGACTTGATCTCCTCCTATGACTTGAAGTCTGCGCAGAACAATTCTGACATATACTTTTCCAACAATACACAGAAGTGAGATACCCCTATAGTTGTTGCAGTCGCTCCGACCGCCCTAGTTCTTGTACAGTGTTATGATGCTTGAATCTTTGAAATCCTGTGGGACTTGTCCTTCTCGCCAGCATAGCTCTATTAGCTGGTGGATCTGTAGAGTGAGTGTGTCTTGCCCACTCCTGATAACCTCTATTGGAATCCTATACTTACCTGGAGCCTTGCCAGATGCAAGTTCATTTATAGCACACTTAACTTCTGCTATGGTGGGAAGTGTGTCCAGGTGGTCAATGCCACGAAGTGATGTCGAGGAGGCTACCGATGCATCTAGGGTTTGACATAATAAGAATAATAATATTTGATACCTTTGAGTTCTCCTTGTTTAACTGAAGACCAAAAACAGCCACTGGAATAAAACTCCACAAAGACTTTCCTCTCGCACATTGACTTTAATATGTCGACGTTTTTCTTACACTCAATCTCTCCACAAGGAACGTAATATACCTGACATCTGACATACATACTGCTGAACACAAAGAGCGGCATAACGGACTGTTAGCCATGCTCCAGAAGACATGCTGCGTCCGTACTGGACGGCAGCCCAAGTCTAACTCTCTCAGTGACGTTTTCCGTGACGCTTCCCTAGTTTCCCTGCGCACTCTATAATTGTACCATTCGGTGCATCTTTTAGGGAAGCTCCCTTCAGCCTTTCTCAGTCTGCTATGTGTCAGTGACTGATATGTGGCAGTCAAGGGTTGGTAGAGCCTCTATGGCGTTGAGGGCATCATCCGCTAGTTTGGTCTCACTTGAGTAAAGCTCCAAATAGTGCTCTACCCATCTGCTGTTTCTTATCAGTTATGATTTCTCTAGTCAAGATTTTCAATGGTGCACTTCTTTTGATCATTGGACCACAGGCTTTCTTTATTCCTTCATACATGCTTCTGATGTTTCCCTTATTACTTGCGATTTGAATGGACTCACATAACTTGATCCAATAATTTGCACACTGCCTGGCAGCCTTTTGCACATCCTTCCTAGCTTGCCTTAGCTCACTCAGTGTTACGCGTTGGTCTTTCCTTGTTTCTTAAGAGAGCTATCTTCTTCTTATCAATCAAAGGCTGCAGAGTCTCGCTGTTTGCATCAAACCAGTCCTGCCTCTTATGATCCACAGTACCGTAAACCCCTACGGCAGTTTTATAAAGAGTTTCCTTAAGTTGGCTCCACTTTTCATTTACTGTACAATTTTCTGGTGTATCAGTGAAAGCGTCTTCAAGTTGCTGTTGAAACTGAAAGCACTTTTCAGGATCGTGAGTGCTAATAATATTAATCCTGGGGCTAGATTTGTGTTTAGCTGTGTAGATTCTCTTTGGTCTCAGCCTAACCCTTGCAACAACCAAAGAATGATCCGTATCAGTCAGCACTGTGGTAACTTCGAGTCAATGATATATGGTTCAGATGTTGTCTCCGTGTGATGATGAAGTCCAGCTGGTACCAATGGCCGGATCTTGAATGTTTCCATGTGACTTTATGCATCTCTTTTGTTTTAAAAAAGGAGTTTGTAATACATAGGTCGTTTCTGGTGCAATGCTCCAGCAGCCTTTGCCCATTTTCATTCATACTTCATCAATAATAACACACAAATGACAATGACGGGCTGCCTGCACATATAGAGTAACGCAGAGATACAGAGGCTAGTTAGACAATACATCTGCCGAACAGGATGAGATGTATAACCAAAACTGAAGAAAAAAGACAGAAACCAGGAGGTGGAGAGGACACCTTACATGTCTGTATATTACAATGTCAGTTTGTATCTTTTCGTCTCCGTTCTATGTCTCGAAATTCCTTTTTTTAGGACATCCATCTGCTTGGATTGTAGTGGATGTACGGGTTGGTGGCAGCTGTCATGACTTTGTAATGGCTAGTCCCTTCTTGTGGTACATCTGGTCGGCACTGGAGGTCGGAACAGGGCCTCTTGATGAGAGCTCCGGCGCTGGATGAGGCCAGGGAGAATGAGCGGCGGTCCGAGGGAGGGGGAGGGGGTCGACTTGCGACCGACCCTGAGGTACCGGCTTAGGAATACGACGAACCATTAATGGGCCAGGACAGCTCGGGGCTCAGTTCTGGGGAGGACCACACGAGAACCAACCAGACCAACGGGAGACCAACATGGGACATAACAAACTGGGAAGATAACCAACTACATAGTATTTTAAAAAAAAGGCCAGACCCTGAAAGGAACCATAAAAATGTGGGAGGGGCAGTCAGAAAAAAAAAGGAAACATCATCCGGAAGACCACGTAGACGGAGGGAACCGAACAAGGGCAGGACTTTTTAACAGGACCAATGCAAGCCAATGACACATTTCACAGCCAACACAAGAACCAACCTACACCGACACCGAGCGAGAGCTATAACCAGCACGAGCCAGAAATAACTCGAAAGAGAGCACAAAGAGGAACAGTATCAAAACACACAAACCCACAGATCTCCACTCTAACCAACGCTGAAGAAGCAGGTTGAATGAGACCGAGTTTGGAATTTTTGTTTTTGAATCAAGCAAGCAAGCAAGCCAAGAGCCTAACAGCCTGAGCATCTGATTTCAGCTACATCTGTTTCTGCCTATTCCAATAGCCTTCCCTTACAATTATCTAGACTTAACTGTAAGGCAGCAATCAATTGTTAACACGACAAAGGCATCACTTCTCTGTAAACTGTCTGAAAGCGGAAGAGAATCCTTGCGTAAAAGTGTTGCTATAGTCACCATCTTGTAACTGGAAATTATATGCCTTATATAAATGCCTTAGTATAATCTATAACATATATTTATGCTTCATAGATTATACTAAGGCATTTGATAAAGTAAAACATGATGAGCTGATTAAAATGTTGGAAGATATCAACATTGATGGGAAAGATTTAAGAATAATAAAGAATATATACTGGAACCAAGTAGCAGCAATTAAAATGAGAAATAATGGGGTACTTACAAACACATAAAGCTAGGAGTACGACAGGGGTGTGTCTTGTCACCGGATCTCTTCTCCCTATATAGCGAAGTAATAATGAGAGAGATCAAAGAGAAGCCAGGAATACTAATCGGAGGATATAATATAAACAATATACACTATGCAGATGACACAGTATTGGTGGTGGATAATGCAACAAACCTACAATTATTGGACATTGTAGTATCAGAGAGTGCACATAAAGGACTCTCCTTCAATATCAAGAAAACAGTAACAATGGTGAAATCAAAGAAAATGGGGACACCAAAATGAATCATAGAAATAGAAGGGGAAATTCTCAACCAAGTGGATAATTTTAAATACCTAGGGGCACTTATAACATCAGATAGAAGATGCACAACAGAGATTAAGAGCAGAATAGAGCAGGCAAAAGCCGCACGTCAGAAAATGAAGAGTATCTTATGCAATAAGTCGTTATCAATGAATGTAAGAAACAAGAGTGCTAAAATGCTATATAGAACCAGTTTTGCTGTATGGCAGCAAATCTTGGAATGTAAATGAACAAATTAGGAAGAACTTAGAAGCAACAGAGATGTGGTTTTTAAGACGAATGTTGCGAATTCCTTGGACTGCCAGAGTAACTAACAACGATTGCCTGAAAAAGGTTAAAGAAACTAGAACATGGTATACAACAATAAGAAAGAGAAACAGCTTTCTTTGGTCATGTGATGAGAAGAGAGGCATTGGAGAACATGGTGACAACTGGAAAGATCGAGGGGAAGTGAGGCAGAGGCAGACCAAGAGAAATGATGCTGGACGGATTGAGACGGTGGCATGGAGGAATATTCTCAGCAGAGTTGATCCAGAACACCAAAGACCAAGATCTGTGGAGAGCCATGAACGCCTACGCCAGCCGGCATATAGATTCACATTGGCATGAATGCACTGAGGGGAGCTGGGAGTAGCCTAGCCAAATTATATATGAGTTAATAAGTTTAGATCATCTCCGTGATGTAAAAGTCATTAGGGGTGAAATGTAAATTCGGACCAACTTCTGCTAATAAGTACGAAGGGGCTTCAAATGAAAACCTGAAATGTTTTTTTTTGGGTGTGTGTGTGCTGTGTGTGGTGTGTGTGTGTGTGTGTGTGTGTGTGAGTGAGTGAGTGAGTGAGTGAGAGAGAGAAAGAGAGAGAGAGAGAGAGAGAGAGAGAGAGAGAGAGAGAGAGAGAGAGAGAGAGAGAGAGAGAGAGAGAGAGAGAGAGAGAGAGAGAGAGAGAGAGAGAGAGAATATATTCTGAAAAAGTAAATAACAAATGTATCATTTATCTCTGTATTCACCACTGCGTTAAATGCAAGTCCTCCAGCGCCGATACAGTGCTTGGATTCCTGTAGAAAAATTGACTTTTGGGGTCACTACTCAGTGTGCCTGACTCAGGTCATGAACAGAATGTCACAGAAAATCCAGCAGTTCCTACTCCACTCATACACTTGCTGTACTGACCAGCATGCATCTCCATACTGGACCTTCACTTGCCGAATTCCTATAGGTTTCATCCCTTCACTGACAAAAAATCTGAAACAGAACACTGCTCCTCTTTGGTGCATGTCAAAAGTGGAGCGGCCTTATTTAAACAACCCTTGTAACGTAACCGTGTTTGTCTGCACTGTTATGTCATGTGCTTAACACTCTTGACATCCTTAACAACAACATTGACGGGTTACAAGACAATGGCGTGGTTATTGTAATTTCTATCACAATTTTAAGATTGTCATTTGAAGCTCCATTGTAAAATAAAGCTAGAACTCGAGACAAATATTCCAACTTATAAATATGGAATTCCTTGTAATGTAGGATACGCCGTTGTATTTCGCACTGCGAGCGCTATCAAGACAAGTCACTTGAACAAGTCAAGAAGCCTGATACAGGGGAGGAAAATGTCACGTTGCAAGAACAACAAAAGACACGCTGTATCCAAGATGCGCAGCATAGGAGCCGACAAGACCATCAAGAACATGCGTGGAGAGCCCGCCTGCTAGCTGCATCAAAGAACCTGAAACTACAGCTATTACTGAAGCCACCACGAGGGAGAAGATCGACAGCCCACCACAGACAAGAGCCAAACCTACTGAGAAGCAGAGAGAGGAGAAAGACACCAGAGTCGGAAACACCGACTCACCGACAAGCAACTGGGTTATCAAGTGGATCTATCAGACAAAGAAATCCTGAAGCAGCTAAGAGAAGAGAATTTCCACACCCAATTCTTGAAGGTGGAGCAGCTCCTCACCTACTCCAAGAATCCCACAACCTTGGTGGTGGCAGAAGGCAGCGAGATGCCGATCACAGTATCAATCAACAAGAGAATGCAGCAGCCAAAGAGATTCATCCCAAGGATCACCCAATGTTCTAGATGTCAGAGGGCCGGCCACAGCAGAGCAGCATGTCGCAGGAAGACGGAAATCTGCCAGTACTGCACCGATCACCACACCTTCAAGGTGTGTCCGCTGGCCAAGCTGGACACGGACTTCCGTGCACCCAACAACAAACAAAAGTGCGCCAACTGCCTGGGCAAGCATGGAGCAGAGACGCCTTAAAGATCGCAATTACCACAAAGACACCATTCAAGGAAGCAATGTGGAGGGGCGAGACAGCTATGGGTATAGCACAAACTGAAAGAAATCAAATGCAAAAGCAGATAGACGAGTTGAAGAAACAAGTCAAAGCACTGCTGACACCGACCAGCGACAACGAGGAACTATTGGCGGAAATAAAAGGAGATCCATCAAAACATCATGCAAGAAATGGAACATATGTCATTGATAAAGATGGAGAATGAAGAAATTCTACAAACCATTAAATCAGAATAAGAACTACAAAAAGCTGAAATAGAACTTTTCCAAAACAAACCAACAGAAGCCACAAAAGAAACCACAGAGAAACTGCAAAAACCGCAAGATGAAAACCAAGAGACCGAGCCTGAACTGCAAGCTAAAGCCAGCAACCTGACCGTGACGCCTGAGGCCAACAAGGGGAAACCTGACATCCGAAGAAAACCGAGATGAGCACCCTGATGACAACATGGAGAGGCCCCAGTGACCTACCTTAGAGGTAGCTACAAGAAGGTGCAAGACTGGAGGAACGCAGGCACCAGGAATTAAAAAGGCGCTGAGATGAAAGAGAAAAGAAACCTAAGAAACTAAGGAGACCGGTAGAATACCCAGATAAAATTACTGACTTGGAGGATGGACCCGGCTACACGTACTATATAGAAAACGGAGAGATGCTCCCGTGGATGACTGCAGAGGAAAAAAATCGAATGGCAACAGAAGCTCAAACTCGAAGAAGAAAAAAGGCGCAAGGAGGAAAATGAAAACATCGAAAAGCTCCTACAGAAAATACACAGAAAGGAGGCAAAAAAACCAAATAAAGTCCTTTTAAGAACTGCAACCAGTCAAGCCAAACGAGCCAGGAGCCTTCACTAACAAAAGAAACCGCCAGAGACAGGAACAAAGTACAGCCAGCAACCGATCCCCCAGCTGATGTCAGAGACACAAACTAACATAACCAGTCCGAGATAGGACTCACTCAAAAGAGCGCACAAGACAAGAATTAGGGTGAATGAATCCACAAAAACCACGGACCTCAACAATAACCACAGCTGAAGAGGCAGGTTGAACGAGACCGAATTTGGAATTTTTGTTTTGAAAATTGGAATTGGAATTGGAATGTAGAATATCTCTGAAACCAAGAAACTAAAGGACAGTTTATGGTCAGTCTCTAATAAGTACCACATCTTGCAATAGGCTAGTAGACAAGGAGAGCAAGGAAAAGAGATGGAACAGGTTAAACGCACGTATGGAAATCCTTGGAAGAAGAGAACGAAAACAAAGCATATAAGGGCGGATAAGAGACAATATCGCTAGTAAACAAATTTTCACAAGTTATTTTTAATCAGAATTTAAATACACCATTTCTGATTGATTTTGACATGCTGATTTCAGATTTAATGAAATTCACCAATAGGCTGTTTTTTTTTTTTAAATGATGAATTTAAATTACAGTAATACAAATAATGTAAATTTAATTTCCTGGGGCGAAAAGTTTTCTTTTTACTTTACCATTATAAAAAATTATGGTTACATACTCAATTCACATTTCAACATAAAATGATAGAAAAGATAAAAGCAATTAAATGTAAAAGAGGGAAGGAAAAGGAAGACAAAGTTTCCTTTGCTACGGTGCTAAGCGGAAAAGTGCCATAGAAAAGAAGAATTAAAAAAGGACAGCAAGGGAACCTCGCACCACCCTCAGCAAACAAGAAAAGGATACGGGAGGGGGGATTATATAACCCCTGGCAGTAGATTATAGTGTTGGACAGCCCCAGCATTGATCAATTTGCAACTCATTTTTCAAATTTGCAACATAAACTAAACAACACAGACTAAACAAACAAATCAAGGAGAAAATATAGTTCCTTTATTAATCAAGCCTCACAGGTCAAGTATGAAACACCCAACATTGAAACACAAAGTGCAACAACATGGACAACTACAGTTCACAACAGGGATCAACAGTGGGTTGGGCCCCACACTTAGACCCCAGTAATTCAGCCATGTCCATAGAGTGCCCCGAGTATCACAACCAGACATCACATACCTGATCTGACTGGAACACAATACAACAATAGAACTTTAACATAAACAACAATAGAACCACAAACATACAACATGGGTGGCTCTTTTATGTGACTAACAAAGTCCCAGGAATGCCCTGACAGCCACCGTCAGACCACTCCACTGCAGGCATCCATGATTCACGGATCAGAATTTCTCTGGATCTTCTCAATCCTACCAGAGGCTTATTCGCCTTCCTGATTCGGTCCATGGATTGGAAAAGCTGGTCCTGGCCTCCCTGATGTAACCTCGGGCATGTGTGTCCTTGTGCTGATGGACGTGGGTGAGAAAGACCTGTTCTGGCTCCCTCGATGTTGAAAATAGGCATGTGCACCTCTGACTGTTGCGTCGTTGGTCATAGAGAAAGATCCTTGGCGCTTCGGTATTTACAGTGCCTCTAACATTTCACCCCAGAGTTCCTAGAAAACTCTGGCCATGTACTGTAGATAAGTCTCTACTCTCATCACACCTCCTGGTGACTGTTCATAAAGTTCACATATGTTTTAAAAAGACACAACTGAACCCATTCCATCATTATTCAGTGGCTGTTCAAGCTCTCTTTGCTTGCTTCTTGTAGTCCAACAGTAATCAGCAAGCATTGAAGGGCCCCAATTCCTTGATGCCTTGTCTCCACAGCTGCAATGTCCTGGTGAAATCGTTCATTAATGGTCTCACACTAGACGTCAATCTTGTACTCGGAAGGCAGTAAAATGTTAAAGCCTACAATCAGATCTGGGTGACCTTTGAACAAATTTGACACTCGGTTAATGACATCAGGGGTGTCAATGCTGAAATGAAAATGAAAACATTTAAAATTATTGCTGAAAGAGAAATAAACACATAATAATTTATATTTTAATATCTTATTATCTCAAACTTGGACTTTATTCAAATCACTTTTGCAAAATCAACACCTGTGAGATGAGATGCCCGAGGAGAGCTGCCAAATTAACAATCCAAGACCAAATAAGAAATGCTGTTATTAGACAGACAGTGGGATCAACACCTTGTGCCACATTTACTGAAAAACAGAAGATCAGGTGGTTTGGCCATGTTGTTAGAATGCAACACTATCAACTACCATCACTGGCCCTACATCAAAGATCATCTGTAATGAGACCAAGAGAACGCCGAAGAAGAAATTGGATTGGCGACATCAATGACATTATCCAGTGCCACCCATCGGGCCTGGAGCGCAAATTATTCCTCCCCACAACACTTAAAGGCAGAAGTGGAAGATGATGATGATGATGATGATGAACATCATGAAACATTACACAATTAACAGTTTTCCCCACACAAAATATTTACAATGTGAGCAGTACCATTAATAATGTCCAATCACACTGAATGCAACTTTGAGGCAATGAGAATAGTCTCATTGAATGAAGCACACTTGTCAACTCTGCCTGTTATAGAACTTCTTCACCCAGTTTGAGGAAGGCAGGTAGGTGTCATGTGGAGTGATGGATTTTGCCGAAGGAGAGAGAGACAAATGGTTTGGTTGCATAGCAAGGCTTACCCCCAATAGCGTGCCATAGGCATCATGATCATGTAGCAGGTTCCTGGCATAATGTCGCTCTTGTCTCAGTCTCCTGCCTCATCCCCGAGGATTCTCTCATGTCCTGTGTCCAGCCTCATGCCCGAGGATTCTCTCATGTCCTGTGCCCATCTTCATGCTGACCCATTTCTGCTTTATTGCCTGTTTGTGATTTACTGGGCAATTTTACATTCAGTGGTTAGCCAGAACGGCCAACACCTCACAGTCTCAAAATCAATGCAAAGTCATCGTCCACTGCTGAATGTAAACCTCGACTCGGTATGCTGGGGAACTGTGAAACTGTTTCACTTCACCACACCTGTAGGGCTTCTCTCCCATAACCCTTCAAGCCACAACACTGACAAGGCCCCACACTAATATTGTGAAAATAGCAGATAAGTCAAAGTAATTTTTCTGATTAATTAACATGTAGAAATTATATTTGATAAAACACATCTCACACATTAAGCTATCAATACACATGAACACTCACGTCAAGCAAAGGCATAAATCCAGTTAACTCATTCACATTAAAATAGTACACATGATGTCATTAACATGTAGCATAATAAATCAATACAAACGTAGCCATTAAAATCAACTGATATTCCCCTTAATGGCAAAATTAAGCAATTTCCCCCCCACTATGCAACCTCAGCAACAACAGAAAAATAAGCACAAACAAACACACTCGCAGCAATTAATAAACAAGTAAAGTTGTTAGCACATCCTTTGAGAGTGAAGTCCTACCAACTACCACTATGTGTCCACAAACTAAGAAGCTCTGGCTATAGAGCTAAATGCAGACCATGAATCAGATTCTATCAAAATTTAAGATTGGCGAATCAGCCATGTGCACATGTGTATTGGTGCTGCAGACAGCAGATCACATCAAGACTGCCCAAAACACAACATATCTAGGCAAACCTCCAGAAACAACAGTGGGAGATAAAACTCTATAGACGACTGAGTGAACTGAAAAAGACAGTTAAATTCATACAAGTGACAACATTGCAGTTATAGACACATTTCAAACGAATGAAAGGAGAAAACTAAGATATATTCTATCAAAGATATTCAACTCACAGCAGCAGGTTGGTGTAACAGCCAACAAGTTACGCTGACAATGGCAAGAGCGAGGTCAGACAAGGGCTCTGATTCCAGCTCATCATTTGCTACAGGAGGGAGAGACTGACCACCTGTACCTCCGTGCACTCGAGTCTACAAAGGTGTGATGGTGCTAACATTTCCCATACCCACAGCACGGGGTACAACACACGCACACACACACTCAACACAGATCAGGCAAAACATGTATCTCAACATGGACACAATTTGCCCCAAGACAAACAGGAACCAAAAGCTATTTTCCATTTAAGAATATGACAGACAGACCGGCAGACAAAAAGCGATGTTCTTTAACAAGGCCTCTAGTATTAAATAAATTAGATCACACACAAAAGTTACACATACAAATACCAAAGGTTGAGATGATCATCATAAATAGATTTCAATCAGCTCATCCATATACCTGCAATGTCTATTTGTGAACAAGCTAAATTAAACTGATCTACCACTGCATTCATACTGCTCCTGGGTTAATAATATATAATGTAATAATTGGTAAATTACTGCATTACCTCATTTCTACTGGTTCTAGACTAACAATGTAATGTTTGGTAAATCCTCACTTCATTTCTACTGCTCCTAGACTAAGAACTGTAAAATGTCACCCCCACCTTCCTACATCCAACACAATATTGTACAGGATTGATTCATTCTAAGCCTCATGCAGGGTGAAATATTAACTGGATTATTCTTCTATCTTTGATCTCCCAGTGGAACATAGGCCAACTAACACAAAGATATCCCTTCTTTTGTCATCTCCAGCAGCTCTCTTTATGTTCTCCCCAAATTATTCACATCTAGCAAGAAAGAACAGAATAGTGTACAGCGCAGAACAGCCACTCTCAGCTTCTTGATGAAGAATATCCACAGGACCTCTGGATCCGAGTCTACACAGGTGGGTCAGCACAAAATGCTGTTCGAAATGGAGGAGCGGGAGTGTACTAGAATACCCAAATAATACTAGGGACATGGCCAGGGTACTAACAGGAAAGTAATGCCACAACTATGATGCTGAAAGTGAGGCAATGAAGATAGCAACAGAGAAATTACTATAGTGGTTGCCTCCATATAAAAATCCATCTCAGTAACCAACTGTGGGAAAATGATGAGATTTAGCATATAACCTTATCATTATGTCCACCCAACAAACAAATTTTTGTTCTGGCGATTGTACAGCAGATTTCAATGTTTGTTTATATGCAGTATATAATTTACGGGTCAGAGATTAAGTCCATAATTGTAAATGTATTACACCTTCAGCCAGAAAATCAGCGTTCAATGTTGAATATTCTCCATGGTTCATGGGATTGGCCTTATGGCAAGAACCCCGTGCTGTTTAAACTGGGAGTGTTCAGAGGTGTCGTCAATGTGGGTTCTTTCATGAAACCTGATTTTTTTTTTTTTTAAATCTTACCACTTACCGCTAACATTGGAATGTGTGAATATTGTTCAATAAGATTGAGTGTGAAATTTTGTACACTTCAAAGCATCGCAATAAAGTTGTACACATATTTTTGTCAAGAAGCTGATCGCAGGAAACTGTTTCATACCATTACAAATTCCGAAACAAGAACAGTGCATGCATTGGGTTTGAGTAAACGGTCATTTCGTGATGGGTGCAAGAATCTGGAATTAAACTGCCACGCAATAACCAAAAGGTAGCTAGAAAGGCTATTGTAGACAGCTTTGACAAGGATGTCACAAGGCGGGCTCTTATAAAAATGCTGGATGCCAAAGAAACAGTGACTGTAAGAAAACTTAGGGTTTGATTGAGAAAGAACAATAACATAGAGCTATCCAAAACAACTTTGTGGAAAATTATAAGGACAATAGGCTTCACTTTTAGAAAGTACAAGGGAGGTAGAAATATCCTTTGGGAGCAACAGCATTTAAGAGCTATGAGAAGCAAACACCTACGTGAAATAAGGGAAATGCGCAAAGAAAATTATGGCATAGTGTATTTGGATGAAACGTGGATCAATGCGCACCACACAAGTGATAAGGAATGGCAATCAGTGGATGGAAAGATAAAGCGATATGTGCCCAGTAGTATAGGACAGCATTTGATCATGGCCCATGCTGGTAATACGCATAATGGCTTACTACAGAATGCTGGACTCGTGTTCATATCAAAGCATACAGACAATAGGGATTATCATAATAAGATGAATGGTAATGTATTTAGAGATTGGCTCGAGAATACAGTGCTTCCATCCCTAGATAGACCGTCTTGTCCAATTATGGACAATGCATCATATCAATGTTGTTGCTCAAGAAGACAAACTACCTACAGAATCATGCACAAAGGGAGCAATAAAGTTATGGCTCTGAATGGAAAACATACCATTTCCAGAAACATATTTCTAGCTAGAATTGTTGTCCCTTGTAAAACAGACGCCAAAAAGCAAGAAATATGTTAGTTAGTTAGTTAGTTGACAGATCATCCTCACTGCACATCGAACCATTCAGTCCATACATGCTCGGATAACCTCAACAAATCCCGCAGCATGTAGCGGCTAATGACACCAGTTCTGTGTTGGTTTATCAATCTTCTTTGGCTTCCTGCATAGTGTTCTTGTTTGGCCACCCCTCTTTTATTTTGCTGTTCTAGCAGTCTGGCCATGGTTGTAGATTCACAGTCATCACTTGGTTCTCGCAAGTCTTACTTCTCATAGAGCATTCAGAATGTCAGCCTGGTCCATGGCACATCCGCCCTCCACAGTAGCCCTACCTGTGAGCTTGTCAGCCCGCTCATTTCCTTGTACTCCCGCATGCCCTGGCATGAAGATGAAACTAATCTTTGCCAGCTGAGACCGCTCCAGAGACAGCAACCATTCTCTTCGAATCCACCCCATGTAACCACTCCTCCTTGATGCTAGCACTCCCTATACAGTTGTTGTACATGTCTGCTAGTTTCTCTAGCTCGTTGTCGGTACACGTATTGATGTCGTATCTTATGCCATCAGGTCCTGGAGCTGTGTTTTTTGATCGTCGAAGCACAGCCTTGATTTCTTTCACTGTCACGAAGGCGGAAGAAATCCAACATTTCGTGGGCTTTTTGACAGAAGTCGTTATTATCCGGACAAAGCCGTCGGAGACGTAACAGTTGGGAGAAAGGAATAGAATCCTTACAAGAGGGGGATGTGAGGAGGTATAGAGAAGGAATGCATGGGAGTCAGTAGGTTTATAATAAACCGTCGTAAAATCAGTACTCGAGGTGCTCCTGTCTGGGAAATTGCCAGCACTAAGGACACTACTTTCTGAACTTAGCAGTCAGCGTAAGGCCACCATACAGTGGATACCATCCCACTGTGGAATACCTGGAAATGACGGAGCTGATCGACTGGCTAAGGAAGGAGCAAAAGAAGAACTGCTTGATGTGCCTGTTACTTACCACCAAAAGAAAACAATGATCAAATCAGTCAGAAAGCCACCAAAACCTGCTCAAGACGAATATCACGTTATGGACAGACCAGAACAAGTCATTATTCTGTGCTTCAGAACAGGACACAATAGATTATACAACCACATGTATACAAAATTCAAGATTGTCAGTCATGTGCGCATGTGGATTGGCAGGCAGCAGAGCATATACTCCAAGACTGCCCAAAATACAACATATCTAGGCAAACCTTCTGGCCTAGAGAGACAACAGTGGAAGATAAACTCTATGAACCGCTGAGTGAACTAAAAAAAGACACACAAGAGACAACACTGTAGTTGTAGACATATTTCAAGTGAATGAAAGAAGAAGAAGATTCACTTCTAGCTCTAAAACTCTTCTCCGTACAATTTTTGGTCTCTCTATTTTTCTCTCCCTGCAGGATCCAGAGAAAGGACATCCCAGTTATACAGTTAACAGATTTGTGAATGAAAGAAGAAGAAGATTCACTTCTAGCTCTAAAACTCTTCTCCGTACAATTTTTGGTCTCTCTATTTTTCTCTCCCTGCAGGAGCCAGAGAAAGGACATCCCAGTTATACAGTTAACAGATTTGTGAATGAAAGAAGAAGAAGATTCACTTCTAGCTCTAAAACTCTTCTCCATAAAATTTTTGGTCTCTCTATTTCTCTTTCCCTGCAGGATCCAGAGAAAGGATATCCCAGTTATACAGTTAACAGATTTGTGAATGAAAGAAGAAGAAGATTCACTTCTAGCTCTAAAACTCTTCTCCATACAATTTTTGGTCTCTCTATTTCTCTTGCCCTGCAGGATCCAGAGAAAGGACATCCCAGTTATACAGTTAACAGATTTGTGAATGAAAGAAGAAGAAGATTCACTTCTAGCTCTAAAACTCTTCTCTGTACAATTTTTGGTCTCTCTATTTTTCTCTCCCTGCAGGATCCAGAGAAAGGACATCCCAGTTATACAGTTAACAGACTTACAATGTGTGTGATATCCAGCACCAGCACCTTTTGATTCGCTGAAATGTGTTTACAACCAACCATTTAGTATGTAATAAAATTACACATTTTCTCTCTTTCTCTGCTCATGCACACACAAATGTTGATGTAGTTGATAGATAATACAATACGGGCTAGAGAAGATATGCTACATAAGGGAAGGAAAGCAGACACAATTTCATGTGGATGACAACAAATGATGAAGAAAAGTACCAACGGAAGGTTATAAAAGATTGAAGCAGATAGCTTTCAAACATTCAAATTCAATTTGTGAATGGCATAAATGTTTCAGCCTGGCCCTTTCCTGTCAAACTGTCTATTTCTGCTCTTTATTTACTGACTTGTGAAGTTTCTTCTATTCGAGGCACTTACAACCAACGACACACCCAGTTAACAAATGATCATTGGCTAAAAAGCAAGATGAAAGTACTTACAAATGAAGCTTCCTAAGCATATGATAGGAACTGACCAAGTTCTGCCAGAAGATCTTCCTGATGTTTAAATAAGTTTGCCACTTGCTGGTACACTTCTCTTTCGGTCAGAGGTTTGCTGGGGCCAGAAGGCAAGCCCTGCACAAAGAGATTCATAGCCATGGGTTACAGACTTCATATGTGAGTCTACTGACTTTCAAATTGGAAATAAGTACATCTTTGATTTTACATATTCAATGTAGCAGGGGTAGTTTACAATCCAACATTAACTGCTCAATGTTTGAAATGATGTATTTGCTAGTAAAGTACTTTTTACAAAAATGTTACATGTCCCGGTAGGCTTGGTAGATGTTTTTGAAGCAGCAGAGCCTGGCATATGATACCAGATCTAGTCTGAGAATGAAGGTGGAGGCGAACAGTGCTGCAGGGAGTGACCAGAGGATCTGGCCGAAGCTCAGGAATCTGAGGAAAGTCCAGACAGACACATAATCCGACGGCTACTGGGGCCATTAGTATTGTGACTCTTTAGTGGCTGTTGAAGATGAGAATTGGGCAAGTATTGGAATGCCCTGAGTGCTATGATGTCTGTTCTTGACTCGATTCTGAATGAGAAGTCAAAGCTTAAGTAAAATACTATAGAACATAATCTAAGTGTCCAGATAAAATGCAACCTCCTTCAAGAGCAGTCACCAATGATGTTGCTCCCTACAGACAGCCAATACCAAAGCACTTGAAGTGCCTCCCTACAGACAGCCAATACCAAAGCACTTGAAGTACCTCCCTAAAGACAGCCAATACCAAAGCACTTGAAGTACCTCTCTACAGAAAGCCAATACCAAAGCACTTGAAGTACCTCCCTACAGACAGCCAGTACCAAAGCACTTGAAGTACCTCCCTACAGACAGCCAGTACCAAAGCACTTGAAGTACCTCCCTAAAGACAGCCAATACCAAAGCACTTGAAGTACCTCTCTACAGAAAGCCAATACCAAAGCACTTGAAGTACCTCCCTACAGACAGCCAGTACCAAAGCACTTGAAGTACCTCCCTACAGACAGCCAGTACCAAAGCACTTGAAGTACCTCCCTACAGACAGCCAGTACCAAAGCACTTGAAGTACCTCCCTACAGACAGCTGATACCAACGCACTTGAAGTACCTCCCTACAGACAGCCAATACCAAAAGCACTTGAAGTACCTCCCTACAGACAGTCAATACCAAAGCACTTGAAGTACCTCCCTACAGACAGCCAGTACCAAAGCACTTGAAGTACCTCCCTACAGACAGCCAGTACCAAAGCACTTGAAGTACCTCCCTACAGACAGCCAGTACCAAAGCACTTGAAGTACCTCCCTACAGACAGCCAATACCAAAGCACTTGAAGTACCTCCCTACAGACAGCCAGTACCAAAGCACTTGAAGTACCTCCCTACAGACAGCCAGTACCAAAGCACTTGAAGTACCTCCCTACAGACCGCCAGTACCAAAGTACTTTTCTTTTGCATTCGCACGCTTTGAACTCTAGCGCGGTCCATACACATGCTACTACATTAAAGAAATCCACTCCAACTTCAGAGGTACTTGTAATTTGTGTTCCCAAGTCAAGGACAAGAAGTCAACATTTTAGTCCAACATTTTAGGTCTAGGTGTTGAAGTACATCTACAGTGGTTTTCTATTATTTGCAATCTAGTTTTAGAGATTAAAAGGTGGTACTAGAATGAACGAATTACTTTAGCCAACAATGTTTTTTTGGTCATGTGCATTGTCAATTATGGACACATAAATTTATCTGGGACTAGTTGACAAACTCAATATAAACATCCCGTGGATAAATTTAAATACTTAGGGGCAATTAAAGCATCAGATGGAAGATGCACAACAGAGATTAAGAGCAAAATAGGTCAAACAAAAGCTGCATTTAAGAAAATGAACAGAATCTTATGCAAAAAGTCACTATCACTGAATGTAAGAAAGAGAGTGCTGAAATGTTATATAGACCTGTTTTGCTGTATGGCAGTGAATCTTGGAACATGAACAAATTAGGAAGAGCTTAGAAGCAACGGAGATGTGGTCCCTGAGAAGAATGTTGTACCTTGGATTGCCAACTACTGACTGCCTTGGAGAGGAAAATGAAACTAGAACATTAAATACAACTTAAATACAATTATAAGAAAGAGACAAACAGCATTTTTTGGTCATGTGATGAGAAGAGAGGCATTAGAGAACACCATGACAACTTAAACAATCAGTGGGAAGGCGATAGTGGCAGACCAAGAGAAATGATGCTGGAAGCACTGAGAGGTGGCACGGAGAAATATCAACAGAGGTGATTCAAAACATCAAGGACTGATATCCGTGGAGACATGAAAGCCTATGCCAGTTGGCAGGGCACATGATAATGATGACAGCCAGAGAAACAAAGTACTTGTTTAGTCTCTGCCGGAAAATTAAAGACTTATTTTCAGCATCCTGAACTGTCCTGAGAGTCATCAACCTAGCAGAAGCCAAAGGACTGCAGATCAGCAGTACCAGACTGCAAAGAAAGGATATACATAAACAAACTTCGAAATCATGCGACAAGAGAACCTATAATCAAATAGATCACATTTTAATTAACAACAAAAATGCATCAAACATACAACAAGTTAGAAGCTATAGAGGAGCTGAGTGCCACAGCGACCACTTCTTCGTTGGGGCAAAATTTAAAATAAAACTTAAGAGAGCTTTCTATGCTAAACTACAAAGGTTACACCCAACATAAAACGGAGAAAAACTACAAGAAATTACAGTCAAAGAGAAATTTGCAGATTAAATAAAATGTAAACTTGAAATTCTACAAAACTCTTTGGAGAAAAGCGTTGACCAAACTTGGTTGAACATCAAGAATACAATTCAATCTACCGCAGAAGAATGTCTCGGTGTGTTAACCACGCATAGAAAGAACAGATGGTTCAATCCAAAATGTGAAGAAGCAGTCATTAGGAAAAAGAATGCCAGACAGCTATGGCTAAATGACATCAACAACATCCAAAAGGAAGAGCAATATAGAAATGAATGTAAAGAGGCTACAAAAATAGTTCGACAGCAGAAGCGAGAATATATGAGTAATATAATCAAAGATATGGAAACTAATCACCAGAAAAACGAATCCAGAAAGTTTTTTAAAGAACTGAAGTCAATGAAACGAGGGCACCGACACAACACATATGGTTTAAAAGACAAAAATGGGAATATGATAAATACCAATGAGGAAATGTGCAACACATGGAAAGAATACTTTGTTGAATTACTAAATTGTGAAGCTCCAAGTAACACTTTCCCACAGGAAGAGGTTCTAACATGTGAACCACAAATTGAAGAACCTACATTTGAAGAAATCCTATATGTAATCACACAACTTAAAAACAATAAGGCAACTGGGGCTGATGGAATTGCTGCAGAATTTATAAAGGCAGGTGGCCATGCATTACATCTAAAGCTATACAACTAATAATAAAAATCTGGAGGACTGAAGAATTACCCCATGACTGGAAAGAGTCATTATTGATACCTATCTTTAAGAAAGGAGACAAGTTCCAGTGTGAAAATTATAGAGGAATATCACTACTGTCCATAAGCTATAAGATACTATCCGCAGTACTACTAAATAGACTAAAACCATATTCAGAAGACATATTAGGTGACTACCAGGCGGGTTTTAGACAAAACAGATCAACAATAAATCAGACATTTATCTTACGACAAATAGCCGAGAAAAATTGGGAATATAAAAGAGATCTCCATAACATTTTTGTGGATTTTAAAAAGGCTTATGATAGTGTCCATAGGAATATTCTATGGAATGCTATGCAGGAATTTGGAATACCAAGGAAGTTAATCAACATGACCAGACTATGCATGGAAGATACTTATAATAGAGTAACATATAAAGGCAGGAAATCAGACCCTTTCCAAATAACATCTGGCTTGAAACAGGGTGATGCACTATCGCCATTACTCTTCAATCTGGCTCTAGAGAAAGTTGTAAGGAGGATAAAGGAGGAATGTGATATTGGAGGAACATCCAAGCTGATTGGTTATGCAGATGATATAATTATAGGGGGAAATGAACAAAAGACATTGGAAATATTGACTCACTTAAGGGAAAAAGCCCAACAGATGGGGCTGGTTATCAACCAAGATAAGACAGAATATATGGTAATTTCAAGAGAAGGAATGTCTAAAAACTCTGGCCACATACAAATAGATAATATGACCATTAAAAGAACGGAAACATACAAATACATGGGTACAATCTTCAACTGCTCCAACATCATAAGGGAAGAAATACAAACTAGAATCAATTCTGGAAATAAGAAATACTATGCACTACAACATCTACTAAAATCAAAGGCGCTATCTCATAACATCAAGATCACAATATACAAAACACTGATCAGACCAGTTGTGCTGTATGGCTCTGAAACCTGAAGTACAACGAAAGGAGACGAAGCCTTGCTACAAACCTTTGAGAACAAAGTTTTAAGACGCATCTTTGGACCCATTAGGGATACACAAAGTGAAGAGTGGAAAAGAAGAAGTAACAAAGACATTTATGATCTGTTTAAGTCTCCGCTAATCACTTGTATCATGAAGGCTAATAGACTACAATGGCTGGAGCATATAGAAAGAATGGAAGATAGTAGGGAAACAAAACTCGCTTACACTCAGGAAATAAATGATCGTTGACCCCCAGGTAGACCAAGAAGACGGTGGAGAGATAATATATATACAGACCTACAAGCACTTAGAATCAACGACTGGCAAGAGAAGGTCAACCAGAGAGACGAATGGAGATGGATTGTATCTGCAGCAAAGAACCTCAATGGCTCGGAACGCTGAAGAAGATCTGTGCCTATGTTGGAGGCTGGTTCAACCACAGAGCTATACAGCTCAGAAACAATGTATCCTGCCTGTGTCGGAGATTGAAACTGGACCACTGTCTTGATAGTCCAGTGCACTAACCACTGTGCCACCACAGCTAAGATAAAACACCTATAATAAAACAACAGCATAATTTCACTGTAAAACAGCCTATCAGAATAGTTCAAGGGACATCACGGCTACATTGCTCACTGCTGATTTGCATCAACTAGAGGACCCCATAGGCTACTGTCACTGAAAGAGTCATTCTTTATAGTACTTTGCTTCTTAGCTTCCCTGAGCAGGTGGTTTAAACTGTTAGGTGCAGATTATCCTCACTGTAGGTGGTTACAATCAGCCAAACATGTGGTGCTCACTATCCTTACAATAGGTGGTTACAATCAGTTAAACATACAGTGCTCAGCAGCCTCACTGTAGGTCAGTGGTTCTCAACCTCTTTTTGTCCAAAAATGCATGTTTGTGGGAAAATGTATAAATGGATCACCCACTACCTTGAGAACAGAACTGCCAGGACAAAAGTACAAGGACAAACAAGCAAAATGATGCTGTTGGAGCAAGGAGGTGTTCTTTCACCAACATTATTTCTAGCATATAAATGACATCACGGAAAATTTTCCAGCCAGAGTACACACATCCTCCTTTGCAGATGACCTAGCCATATGGACATCTGAAGAATATATTAGTACAGCTAACAGCAGAATACAGCAAGCCTTATTAGCGCTAGAGGACTGGTCAAAATCATGGCTAGTGAAGATAAGTGAGGAGAAAACATTATGCACAGTGTTCTCCCTCTCAAATAAAACTCAGCAACCTAAGCTGGTATTGAATGGAAAAATATTGCGCCATGAAGAAAATCCAAACTATCTAGGAGTCACCTTTGATCATCGTCTGACATGGAAGACACAGGTTGAGAAAAATCGAACAAGAGCAAGGCAGAGAATGGCAATCATGAAAAAGCTTGCTGGTACAACGTGGGGAGCAGATGAGAAAGTTCTCAAGAAGTTATATACTGGACGGGTGAGGCCAGTACTGGAATATGGCATTGCAGCTTGGGCAACAGCAGCTAAATCAAACTTTAACAAAATAAGTAGAGTCCAAAACCAAGGAATGCGAATAATAACTGAAGACAGGGCCTGAATACAACGCCTATTAATGAACTAGAAAAGATCACTTGTTTACAACCAATGCAGGACAGAAGAGATAGCAGAGCCCAGCAACAAGCAGAACAATTTAGAAGATTGACAGACCACCCTATGTATAACAGGTTTAATGGTTTTGGAAAGGGAAGACTGAAGCGTAGCAACTTTGTAGAAACTGCAAAACGAAAGATTAGGGCAGATCCCATACTTAACATATCAACAGTCAAGCCCATTTACAATGCACACAACTTCCCAGCTTGGAGACAGCAGAAACTGCCTGAGATAATAGAAAACATTCCTGGTATTGAGAAAAAGAACACCCAGAATGAAACCGAAAGAAGAAAAATAACCCTAAACTACATAAAAGAACATTACCCAAGCAGCAATTGGACCCATGCATATACAGATGGATCAGCCAAAGATTCAATTAAAAATGGAGGAGGAGGAATTCTCCTTAATTTAAAAAAATGGAGTGAAAAAAACAGTCAGTGGCAACTGGAAAATTTTCAAGTAACTTCAAAGCGGAGGTAGAGGCTTTGAAAACTGCAGCAGAAATAATCTTGATGGAGGAAAATAAAGAGAAGCAAATAGCTATCTTCACAGATGCAAAGTCAGCTGTCTCAATACTGAAGAGCAAAAACAGCACTGAACTAGCTGACCTAAGAGCAGCACTCCATGGTCTATGCCAGAAATCCAAAAAAGTTGTAATACAGTGGATCCCATCACATTTTAGTATACCTGGAAATGAAGAGGCTGACAGACTAGCAAAAGAGGGTGGACGATTTACCACAGCCTGACTTAGACATAACCTATAATGAGGCAAAAAGGTTTATAAAAAGCACTTAGAGAACCAAATGGGAATCAGAGCATCCAGGCCACCAGAAGGATGATGCATATTACAAACTCGACCAAATAGAACAAGTAGCAATCTTCAGACTCCGCACAGGACATAACAGGCTGAAACACCACTTGTTCAATAAACTAAAGATAGGAGATACCGATGAATGTAATTGTGGAACTGGCAAAATTACAGCTAAACATTTGCTGCAGGAGTGCCCAATATATGCAGAACAGAGAAAGATATTTTGGCCCACGCCTGCTTCATTTGAGGACAAGCTCTATGGAGATATCAACAAGCTCAAGTTGACTACAGCTTACTTTAACTACATTCAGGTTGACATCTTCTTCTTCTTCTTCGTTCATCCGGAGTTTTTTTTTCGGATGTGATTGCGTTGTGCCTGTTTACAGCAGAGCTGCGTTCTTGCGCCGTTAGGCCGACACATCCGACTTCTGCGGGCATTTGTTGACCGGGTTAACCTTCCCGGAGGTTGACATCTAAAGGTGCATGAAGATGTATTTAGACTGCCACACTTCATACCACAGGTATGTCGGTTACAAAGGCGTCCCAGAGGCATGAAATGGAATATTGCTTGGATAGCAAATCCATTACGTGGAAAGTCCGAATCAAAAGCTCAGTGTGGGCTTCATAAAAGGTGGAAAAAGTGTCCTAGTGACACGAAATGGAATATTGCTTGGATAGCAAATCCATTATGTGGAAAGTCTGAATCGAAAGCTCACTGTGTGGATGTCATCTGCAGACTGCATTCTTCTGGTTTCCGGAGGAACAGCCTATGGTGAATGGAAGGCCCAATATACGGAAGTGAGGCTAAGCAGCCATGTGCAGGACGTGATGATTCCTTGGGTGAGCTCAGTACCAGAGCGCTGTGTGATGGCTCTGCAAGTATGGAAGCCTCCTTGGATGGCAGGGAATGCCCATGGTCTGCCCCTGCCTTCCCTTGAGGGTTGACCAGGATGTCTTTGGCTGTTCTATATGGGCCAGCTAGGATGGGGTATAACACCACAACAGTGAGATTCAAACGTCCTAAGAAACCCCGGGAAGGTTAACCCGGTCAACAAATGCCCGCAGAAGTCGGATGTGTCGGCCTAAAGGCGCAAGAACACAGCTCTGCTGTAAACAGGCACAACGCAGTCACATCCGGAAAAAAAAAATCCGGATGAACGCAGAAGAACCTTTTTTGTCCCATACCACCCTTCACCCATGCCCCCCCTTCACAACATGTTGTGTTCTATATCCTCACTGTAGGTGGTTACAATCAGTTAACATGCTGTGTTCACTATCTTCAATGTAGGTGGTTACAATCAGTCAACCTTGTGGTGCTCACTATCCTTACAATAGGTGGTTACAATCAAACATGTGGTGCTCACAATCCTTACAATAGGTGGTTACAATCAGTCAAACATGTGGTGCTCACTATCCACACAATAGGTGGTTATAATTAGTTAAACATGTGGTGCTCACTATCCTCACTGTAGGTGGTTACAATCAGTTAAACATGTGGTGCTCACTATCCTCACAATAGGTGGTTACTTCTTCTTCTTTCGTTCGCTTGAAATATGTCTATAACTGCAATGTTGTCTCTTGTATGAATTTAACTGTCTTCTTTTAGTTCACACAGCGGTTCATAGAGTTTATCTTCCACTGTCGTCTCTCTAGGCCAGAAGGTTTGCCTAGATATGTTATATTTTGGCAGTCTAGGAGTATGTGCTCTGCTGTCTGTGATGCCAATCCACAAGTGCACATGGCTGTTTCACTAATCTTGAATTTTGTATACATGTGGTTGTGTAATCTATTGTGTCCTGTTCTGAGGCGCAGAACAATGACTTGTTCTGGTCAGTCCATAAGGTAGTAGTCAGTTTGAGCAGGTTTTGGTGGCTTTCTGACTGATTTGATCATTATTTTCTTTTGGTGGCATGTAACGGGCACATCAGGCTGTTCTTCTTTGGCTCCTTCCTTTGCCAATTGATCAGCTCTGTCGTTTCCGGGTACTCCAGTGGGATGGTATCCACTGTATGGTGACCTTATGCTGACTGCTAAGTTCAGAAAGTAGTGTCCTTAGTTCTGGCAATTTCCCAGACAGGAGCGCCTCGAGTACTGATTTTGCATCTGTCAATAGCACCACAGGTTGTGTACCATTGCTGGTTTATAGTAATTTCTCTGTTGCTATCTTGACTGCCTCAATTTCAGCATCGTAGTTACGGCAGTACTTTCCTGTCGGTAATCTGGCTGTGTCCCTGGTATTATTTAGGTATTCTATGTACACTCCTGCTCCTCCATTTCGAACAGCATTTTGTGCTGACTCATCTGTGTAGACTCGGATCCAGAGGTCCTGTGGGTATCTTTCATCAAGGAAGCTGAGAGTGGCTGTTCTGCTCTTCCTTGTCAAAAATTCCTCTCACTTTTGTCTGGATTTGTAGTGATAGTCTATGTTCATCTTTAGGTGGTTACAATCAGTCAAACATGTGGTGCTCACTATCCTCACAATAGGTGGTTACAATCAGTTAAACATACAGTGCTAACTATCCTCGCAATAGGTGGTTCCATCCATCCATCATGTGCCATGCCGGTAAGCGTGGGTGGTCATGTTCTGCCATCTCACTCGATCACCAGAGTCGTGGAAAAGCTTCGTGTTTCTGTCTCGACCATGCCACAAGGCCAAGCCATCCAGGTACTTGCCTCTAGGTCTTCCCCTTGGTCTGTTCCCCTCGATCTTACCAGTTGTCACCAAGTTCTCCAAATCATTTCTTCTCATAACATGCCCAAAAAATTTTGACTGTCTACGTCTAATGTCTCTAATCTCTTTACGATCTTCATTTGTTTCTTGAAGGACTTGTTCATTGGTCTTTCTGGCTGTCCATGGTATTCTTCGCATTTTCCTCTGAAACCACATTTCTACAGCCATCAGATGTTTTTCAGCCTGACTGCTCATTGTCCAAGCTTCACATCCATATAAAAGTACCGGTTCTATGTAGCATCTCAACACTCTTTTTCTCGTTTCAATTGACATCTTTTTATTGGTCAGTATGTTTTTCATCTTGCTAAAGGCTACTTTTGCCATGGCAATTCTTGTTCTAATCTCTTCAAGGCATCTCCCATCAGATAGGTGGTTACAATCAGTTAAACATGTGGTGCTCACTATCCTTACAATAGGTGGTTCAATCAATCAATCATGTGCCATGCCAGAAAGTGTGGGCGGTCATGACTCGCCATTTCACTCGATCACCAGAGTCATGGATCAGCTGTGTTCCTGTCTCGACCATGCCATGTGACAAACTATCCAGGTATTTTCCTCTCGGTCTTCTTCTTGGTCTGTTCCCTTCGATCTTGCCAGTTATCACTAAGTTCTCCAATCCATTTCTTCTCATAACATGTCCAAAAAATTTTGACTGTCTATGTCTAATTTCCCTAATCAATTTACGATTGTCATTTGTCTCCTGTAGTACTTCGTCATTGGTTTTTCTGTCTGTCCATGGTATTCTTTGCATTTTCCTCAGAAACCACTATCATTACAATAGGTGGTTACAAAAGTTAAACATGCGATGCTCACTATCCTTACAATAGGTGGTTACAATCAGTTAAACATGTGGTGCTCACTATACTCACTGTAGGTAGTTACAACAATCAGTCAAACATGTGGTGCTCAATATCCTCACTGTAGGTGGTTACAATTAAACATGTGGTGCTCACTATCCTTACAAAATAGGTAGTTAAAATCAGTCAAACATACAGTGCTCACTATCCTCACTGTAGGTGGTTACAATCAGTTCAGCGTGGTGTTCACTATCCTTACAATAGGTGGTTATAATAAGTTAAACATGTGGTATTCGCTATCCTCACAATAAGTGGTTACAATGATTTAAACACGAGCAGGTCACTATTCATGTTAGACTATACTCACTCTAACAAGTCTGAGTAAACAGGCTTATATTGTTTAATTTATAACTAGCAATCAAAGAGAGTAAAAAGACATATGCTTACATCTCGGATCAGTTTGTACGCTTGATGGTATGTGTGAAGAATCTCCAAGAACTGTTTGTAGATGTCCGGTTGACCTTGAAACCGTTTCTAAAACAAAACAAAAATATATATCATTTTATACCAGCTTCTTTCTAGTCATGTTTCTCAACATTACTTTAAAAAGAAAACACCATGTCAACACTGTATCAATGTTTATATTTTCATCACTTCACCTTTGATGGGCACCTCATCCCAGAGAAAGGATGATAGAGAAAAGAATATTCTTAATAACTATGATCACTGTCACCAAATAAAGGTTGTCTATAACTGACTTTAAAGTAGCTCACATGTTGTAAAGAATGTGTGAATGTTACAGAGGGATTCAAGTGAACAAGAAAGCAGTACACTAGAAATCCTAGACACATCATTGTGTATCTAGAAATGCTAATGTTCAATTCTCTGTCTCTAATAATTAAAATCAATTATCACTGCAGAGTGTCCTGTTAATTAGAACTATATTCGCCTGAAGGCGAGGGACACCGGTAAAAGGGAAAGCAAACCCACACGCAAAATTCAGTCCCTTACTACTTTACATAGTGTGTAAGGACTACGCTTGAGTTTAAGCGAGCGAACACAAAAGAAAGAAAGAAAGAACTATACGAGGATGAAAATGATATTAAACCTACAATGGGTACAATTTACCAATGCAAATTTCTGGATTTAATAAATCACTATAAGTGGTTACAGATGATGATGTATGGACATACAAGTAGTTCACAGAAGTTATAACTTTAACGCTCAAAATTGTAACACCAAGTCTGAAATTGCTGGAACTATTGTCCTATTTTAAAATAATTTAGATTCTGGATCAGAATGAGGTAAAGTAATTACCACTGCAATGGAAGGACAAGTAACAACTAGGTCCTATATATTTACAGTAAGGAGTAGGACATCCTGGGTTACAAATTGACATTCAATGTGGAGATGATACTTGCTGATAATAGTTTTGGGACAGTCATATAGACAGCAGAGAGTGCTATCACACCTAAATCTCATAACACAGCAACCCTGTGAAGATACACTGGACGCGTAAGAACAATCAGAAAGCAGTTAATAAGACCAAAAAGAATACTTCTTGGCCTAACACATGCAGGAGGTGAGAAGTTAGGAGAATTGAGTATATAAAGAAGAGGTGCAGAAGAATGTGTGAAAGAAAGATATCAAATGCAGATTTCATGTTTGGCAATCAACCAGCTCAATGTTTTAATCATCCACAGGACATGAGACAAGAAAGATGTCGACACTCACCTTGATCTTGTTCATGTAGTTGATAGCATGGTTGAACTCGACAGGTTGACCACTTTGCTGCTGCTGCTGTTGCTGTGGTTGTGAAACAGGTGGGCCAGATGAAGGGACCGTTTCTGACTGTGGACGCGGAGACTGATGGTATGAACGGTGATCTGCTGCTGGCGAGGCAGATGGTGCTGCCAATGCCGGATGATGAACTGCTCCAACCTTTTGCTGAGCAAAGACAATCATCCAATTCATTCATTCACATTAGAATAGTATACGTGCAGTCATTAACATGTAGCACAATAAAACAACAAATGTAGCCATTTAAAACAACTGATATTCACCTTCATGGCAAAATTAAGCAATTTTTCCCCAACTATGCAACCTCAGCAACAACAGAAAAAAATAAGCACAAACAAACACACTTGCTGCAATTAATAATAAACAAGTAAAATTGTTAGCACATCCTTTGAGTTAACCTTAACCGGAGAGTGAAGTCCTACCAACTACCACTACGTGTCTACAAACTAAGAAGCTCTGACTATAGAGCTAACTAAAGACCATGAATATTCCCCCAAACAACATATCTAGGCAAACCATCTGGTCTAAAGAAACAACAGTGGGAGATAAACTCTATGGACTACTGCGTGAACTAAAGAAGACAGTTAAATTCATACAAGTGACAACATTGCAGTTACAGACAAATTTCAAGTGGACACCTTTCAAGTGAAAGAAGAAAAAGATTCTATCAAAGGTATTCAACTCACAGCAGCAGGTTGGTGTAACAACCAACAAGTTAAGGTGACAATGGCAAGAGCGAGGACAGACAAGGGCTCTGATTCCAGCTCATCATTTGCTACAGGAGGAAGAAACTGACTATCTGTACCTCCATGCACTCAAGTCTACAAAAGTGTGATGGTGCTAACATTTCCCATACCCACAGCACGGGCTCGCTGTAATCACACAAACTAAACACAGATCAGGCAAACCATGTATCTCAACATGGAAACAATTTGCCCCAAGACAAACAAGCACCAAAAGCTATTTTCCATTTAAGAATATGGCAGACAGACAGGCAGACAAAAAGCAATGTTCTTTAACAAGGCCTCTAGTACTAAATAAATTAGATCACACACAAAAGTAACACAAACAAATACAAAAAGTTGAGATGGTCATCATAAATAGATTTCAATCCGCTCATTCATACACCTGCAATGTTTATTTGTGAACAAGCTAAATTAAACTGATGTACCACTGCATTCATACTGCTCCTGGGTTAATAATATATAATGTAATAATTGGTAAATTACTTTGGTTTCTCTCCATTTCTCTTGCCCTGCAGGATCCAGAGAAAGGACATCCCAGCTACAAAATTAACAGACCTGCAATGTGTGAGGTATCCAACACCAGCGCCTTTTCCTCACCTTTTGATTCGCTGAAATGTGTTTACACACATACATTTAGTATGTAATAAAATTACACATTTTCTCTCTTTCTCTGCTCATGCATACACAAATGTTGATGTAGTTAATAGATAATACAATATGCGCTAGAGAAGATATGCTACATAAGGGAAGGAAAGCAGACACAATTTCATGTGGATGACAACAAATGATGAAGAAAAGTACCAACGGAAAGATGTCATAGACTGAAGCAGATAGCTTTCAAACATTCAAATTCAATTTGTGAATGGCATAAATGTTTCAGCCTGGCCCTTTCCTGTCAAACTGTCTATTTCTGCTCTTTATTTACTGACTTGTGAAGTTTCTTCTATTCGAGGCACTTACAACCAACGACACACCCAGATAACAAATGATCATTGGCTAAAAAGCAAGATAAAAGTACTTACAAATGAAGCTACACCATAACTTGAAGCTCCGTTAGCATCTGGTAGGAACTGACCTAATTCTGCCAGAAGATCTCCCTGATGTCTGAATAAGTTTGCCAATTGCTGGTACACTTCTCTTTCGGTCAGAGGTTTGCTGGGGCCAGAAGCCAAGCCCTGCACAAAGAGATTCATAGCCAAGGGTTACAGACTTCAAATGTAAGTATACTGACTTTCAAATTGGAAATAAGTACAACTTTCATTTTACATATTCAATGTAGCAGGGGTATATGTTACAATCCAACGTTAACTGCTCAATATTTGAAATGATGTATTGGCTAGTAAAGTACTTTTTAAAAAAATGTTACAAGTCCTTTGCAGGATATTGCGATGAACCAATTAAGCAATTTTATGTTCAGCAGTTTACCATTGCTTCCTGAGGTACCGGGGGCTTTGTGGCAAAGATTGGTAGACGTTTTTTTTTTTAAGCTGGAGAGCCTGGCATATGATACCACATCTAGTCTGAGAATGAAGGTGGAGGCAGTCACAGGTTGTTTATCTGGTTGAAGGACAAACAGCACACGCATGTTGTGATTGTAATGAACTTACAAAGTATGATGAGACAGGTGTGAAGACAAGCATGTTTCAGGCATAGTGGCAGGCTTCAATTCAACCATCAAAAATATAGAGCATATGTTGGATTTTCCCCCCAGGACATGCTGGTGTGTTGGGAAAAGAGCTGGCAAATAGTTTAGCTGGGTCTGCACCGCTGAGTGGTGTATTGGTACATAAGGCAAATAGGTTAGGTGGGTCTGAGTGGTGTATTGGTACATAAGGCAAATAGGTTAGCTGGGTCTGAGTGGTGTATTGGTACATAAGGCAAATAGGATAGCTGGGTCTGCACCGCTGAGTGGTGTATTGGTACATAAGGCAAATAGGTTAGCTGGGTCTGAGTGGTGTATTGGTACATAAGGCAAATAGGTTAGCTGGGTCTGAGTGGTGTATTGGTACATAAGGCAAATAGGTTAGCTGGGTCTGAGTGGTGTATTAATACATAAGGCAAATAGGTTAGCTGGGTCTGAGTGGTGTATTGGTACATAAGGCAAATAGGTTAGCTGGGTCTGCACCGCTGAGTGGTGTATTGGTACATAAGGCAAATAGGTTAGGTGGGTCTGAGTGGTGTATTGGTACATAAGGCAAATAGGTTAGCTGGGTCTGAGTGGTGTATTGGTACATAAGGCAAATAGGTTAGCTGGGTCTGAGTGGTGTATTGGTACATAAGGCAAATAGGTTAGCTGGGTCTGAGTGGTGTATTGGTACATAAGGCAAATAGGTTAGCTGGGTCTGAGTGGTGTATTGGTACATAAGGCAAATAGGTTAGCTGGGTCTGAGTGGTGTATTGGTACATAAGGCAAATAGGTTAGCTGGGTCTGAGTGGTGTATTGGTACATAAGACAAATAGGTTAGCTGGGTCTGCACCGCTGAGTGGTGTATTGGTACATAAGACAAATAGGTTAGCTGGGTCTGCACCGCTGAGTGGTGTATTGGTACATAAGGCAAATAGGTTAGGTGGGTCTGAGTGGTGTATTGGTACATAAGGCAAATAGGTTAGCTGGGTCTGCACCACTGAGTGGTGTATTGGTACATAAGGCAAATAGGTTAGCTGGGTCTGAGTGGTGTATTGGTACATAAGGCAAATAGGTTAGCTGGGTCTGAGTGGTGTATTGGTACATAAGGCAAATAGGTTAGCTGGGTCTGAGTGGTGTATTGGTACATAAGGCAAATAGGTTAGCTGGGTCTGCACCACTGAGTGGTGTAGTGGTACATAAGGCAAATAGGTTAGCTGGGTCTGAGTGGTGTATTGGTACATAAGGCAAATAGGTTAGCTGGGTCTGAGTGGTGTATTGGTACATAAGGCAAATAGGTTAGGTGGGTCTGCACCACTGAGTGGTGTATTGGTACATAAGGCAAATAGGTTAGCTGGGTCTGAGTGGTGTATTGGTACATAAGACAAATAGGTTAGCTGGGTCTGAGTGGTGTATTGGTACATAAGACAAATAGGTTAGCTGGGTCTGCACTGCTGAGTGGTGTATTGGTACATAAGGCAAATAGGTTAGCTGGGTCTGAGTGGTGTATTGGTACATAAGACAAACAGGTTAGCTGGGTCTGCACTGCTGAGTGGTGTATTGGTACATAAGGCAAATAGGTTAGCTGGGTCTGAGTGGTGTATTGGTACATAAGACAAATAGGTTAGCTGGGTCTGCACCGCTGAGTGGTGTATTGGTACATAAGACAAATAGGTTAGCTGGGTCTGCACCACTGAGTGGTGTATTGGTACATAAGACAAATAGGTTAGCTGGGTCTGCACCACTGAGTGGTGTATTGGTACATAAGACAAATAGGTTAGCTGGGTCTGAGTGGTGTATTGGTACATAAGACAAATAGGTTAGCTGGGTCTGCACCGCTGAGTGGTGTATTGGTACATAAGACAAATAGGTTAGCTGGGTCTGAGTGGTGTATTGGTACATAAGACAAATAGGTTAGCTGGGTCTGCACTGCTGAGTGGTGTATTGGTACATAAGGCAAATAGGTTAGCTGGGTCTGAGTGGTGTATTGGTACATAAGACAAATAGGTTAGCTGGGTCTGCACCGCTGAGTGGTGTATTGGTACATAAGACAAATAGGTTAGCTGGGTCTGCACCACTGAGTGGTGTATTGGTACATAAGGCAAATAGGTTAGCTGGGTCTGAGTGGTGTATTGGTACATAAGGCAAATAGGTTAGCTGGGTCTGGGTGGTGTATTGGTACATAAGGCAAATAGGTTAGCTGGGTCTGAGTGGTGTATTGGTACATAAGGCAAATAGGTTAGCTGGGTCTGAGTGGTGTATTGGTACATAAGGCAAATAGGTTAGGTGGGTCTGCACCACTGAGTGGTGTATTGGTACATAAGGCAAATAGGTTAGCTGGGTCTGAGTGGTGTATTGGTACATAAGACAAATAGGTTAGCTGGGTCTGCACTGCTGAGTGGTGTATTGGTACATAAGGCAAATAGGTTAGCTGGGTCTGAGTGGTGTATTGGTACATAAGACAAACAGGTTAGCTGGGTCTGCACTGCTGAGTGGTGTATTGGTACATAAGGCAAATAGGTTAGCTGGGTCTGAGTGGTGTATTGGTACATAAGGCAAATAGGTTAGCTGGGTCTGCACCGCTGAGTGGTGTATTGGTACATAAGACAAATAGGTTAGCTGGGTCTGCACCACTGAGTGGTGTATTGGTACATAAGGCAAATAGGTTAGCTGGGTCTGAGTGGTGTATTGGTACATAAGGCAAATAGGTTAGCTGGGTCTGAGTGGTGTATTGGTACATAAGGCAAATAGGTTAGCTGGGTCTGAGTGCTGTATTGGTACATAAGGCAAATAGGTTAGCTGGGTCTGAGTGGTGTATTGGTACATAAGGCAAATAGGTTAGCTAAGTCTGAGTGGTGTATTGGTACATAAGGCAAATAGGAGGTTAGCTGGGTCTGAGTGGTGTATTGATACATAAGACAAACGTGGTCGGGGCCCTATGGGATCATGTGTATAGTGTGGGAAAATAGATATAGAGAGAACAGTGCTGCAGGGAGTGACCAGAGGGTCAGGCCAAAGCTCGGGAATCAGAGGAAAGGCCAGACAGACACAATCTGAGGAAAGTCCAGACAGACACATAATCAGACGGCTACTGGGGCCATTAGTATTGTGACTCTTTAGTGGCTGTTGAAGATGAGAATTGGGCAAGTATTGGAATGCCCTAAGTGCTATGATGTCTGTTCTTGACTCAATTCTGAATGAGAAGTCAAAGCTTAAGTAAAATACTATAGAACATAATCTAAGTGTCCAGATAAAATGCAACCTCCTTCAAGAGCAGTCACCAATGCTATTGCTCACTACAGACAGCCAATACCAATGCACTTAAAGTACCTCCCTACAGACAGCCAGTACCAATGCACTTGAAGTACCTCCCTACAGACAGCCAATACCAAAGCACTTGAGGTACCTCCCTACAGACAGCCAATACCAATGCACTTGAAGTACCTCCCTACAGACAGCCAATACCAAAGCACTTGAAGTACCTCCCTACAGACAGCCAGTATCAATGCACTTGAAGTACCTCCTTACAGACAGCCAATACCAAAGCACATGAGGTACCTCCCTACAGACAGCCAATACCAAAGCGCTTGAAGTACCTCCCTACAGACAGCCAGTACCAAAGCACTTGAAGTACCTCCCTACAGACCGCCAGTACCAAAGTACTTTTCTTTTGCATTCGCACGCTTTGAACTCTAGCGCGGTCCATACACATGCTACTACATTAGGGAAATTCACTCCCAACTTCAGAGGTACTTGTAATTTATGTCCCCAACTCAAGAACAAGAAGTCAACATTTTAGGTCTAGGTGTTGAAGTACATCTACAGTGGTTTTCAATTATTTGCAATCTAGTTTTAGAGATTAAAAGGTGGTACTAGAATGAACAATTTACTTTAGCCAACAATGTTTTTTTGGTCATATGTATTGTCAATTATGGACACACAAATTTATCTGGGACTAGTTGACAAACTCAATATAAACATCCTGTGAATGAATTTAAATACTTAGGGGCAATTAAAGCATCAGATGAAAGATGCACAACAGAGATTAAGAGCAAAATAGGTCAAACAAAAGCTGCATTTAAGAAAAAGAACAGAATCTTATGCAAAAAGTCATTATCACTGAATGTAAGAAAGAGAGTGCTGAAATGTTATATAGACCTGTTTTGCTGTTTGGCAGTGAATCTTGGAACATGAACAAATTAGGAAGAGCTTAGAACAGAGTTGTGGTCCCTGAGAAGAATGTTGAGAATACCTTGGACTGCCAACTACTGACTGCCTTAGAGAGGAAAATGAAACTAGAACATTAAATACAACTTAAATACAACTATAAGAAAGAGACAAATAGCATGTTTTTGGTCATGTGATGAGAAGAGAGGTATTAGAGAACACCATGACAACTTAAACAATCAGTGGGAAGGTGATAGTGGCAGACCAAGAGAAATGATGCTGGAGGCACTGAGAGGTTGCATGGAGAAATATCATCAACAGAGGTGTTTCAAAACATCAAGGACTGACATCCGTGGAGACATGAAAGCCTATGCCAGTTGGCAGGACACATAATAATGATGACAGCCAGAGAAACAAAGTACTTGTTTAGTCTCTGCTGGAAAATTAACGACTTATTTTCAGCATCCTGAACTGCAATCCTGGTGAAAAGGTAAAGGTAGTTCCATAGCAGATACTGCCATGGGCGAGTCCAACGATAGATTTTCACATATTCTGGGCCAGAACATATGAAGTGGGGTGATCCATTTCCTTTCTCATCGCTTTTCCTTCCTCAACAATTCAGGGAAAATTATGAAAATCATCTGTGCCTATGTTGGAGGCTGGTTCAACCACAGAGCTATACAGCTCAGAAACAATGTATCCTGCCTATGTTGGAGGCTGGTTCAACCACAGAGCTATACAGCTCAGAAACAATGTATCCTGTCTATGTTGGAGGCTGGTTCAACCACAGAGCTATACAGCTCAGAAACAATGTATCCTGCCTGTGTTGGAGGCTGGTTCAACCACAGAGCTATACAGCTCAGAAACAATGTATCCTGCCTATGTTGGGGGCTGGTTCAACCACAGAGCTATACAGCTCAGAAACAATGTATCCTGCCTGTGTTGGAGGCTGGTTCAACCACAGAGCTATACAGCACAGAAACAATGTATCCTGCCTGTGTTGGAGGCTGGTTCAACCACAGAGCTATACAGCTCAGAAACAATGTATCCTGCCTATGTTGGAGGCTGGGTCAACCACAGAGCTATACAGCTCAGAAACAATGTATCCTGCCTGTGTTGGAGGCTGGTTCAACCACAGAGCTATACAGCTCAGAAACAATGTATCCTGCCTATGTTGGAGGCTGGGTCAACCACAGAGCTATACAGCTTAGAAACAATGTATCCTGCCTGTGTTGGAGGCTGGTTCAACCACAGAGCTATACAGCTCAGAAACAATGTATCCTGCCTATGTTGGAGGCTGGGTCAACCACAGAGCTATACAGCTCAGAAACAATGTATCCTGCCTGTGTTGGAGGCTGGTTCAACCAAAGAGCTATACAGCTCAGAAACAATGTATCCTGCCTATGTTGGAGGCTGGTTCAACCACAGAGCTATACAGCTCAGAAACAATGTATCCTGCCTGTGTTGGAGGCTGGTTCAACCACAGAGCTATACAGCTCAGAAACAATGTATCCTGCCTATGTTGGAGGCTGGTTCAACCACAGAGCTATACAGCTCAGAAACAATGTATCCTGCCTGTGTTGGAGGCTGGTTCAACCACAGAGCTATACAGCTCAGAAACAATGTATCCTGCCTGTGTCAGAGATTGAACCTGGACCACTGTCTAGACAGGCCAGTGCACTAACCACTGTGCCACCACAGCTAAGATAAAAGGCCTATCATCAAACAACAGCATCACTTCACTGTAAAACAGCCTATCAGAATAGTTCAAGGGACATCACAGCTACATTGCTCACTGATCTGCATCAACTAGAGGACCCATAGGCTACTGTCATTGAAAGATTCATTCTTAATAGTACTTTGCTTCTTAGCTTCCCTGAGTAGGTGGTTTAAACTGTTAGGTGCAGTTTCCTCACTGTAGGTGGTTTCAGTCAGTTAAACATGTGGTGCTCACTATCCTTACAATAGATGGTTACAATCAGTTAAACGTGGTGTTCACTATCCTCACTGTAGGTGGTTACAATCAGTCAAACATGTGGTGCTCACTATCCTTACAATAGGTGGTTACAATCAGTCAAACATGTGGTGATCACTATCCTTACAATCAGTCAAACATGTGGTGCTCACTATCCTCACAATAGGTGGTTACTTCTTATTTTCTTTTGTTCGCTTGAAATATGTCTCTAACTGCAACGTTGTCTCTTGTATGAATTTAACTGTCTTTTTTAGTTCACACAGCGGTCCATAGAGTTTATCTTCCACTGTCGTCTCTCTAGGCCAGAAGGTTTGCCTAAATATGTTATACTTTGAGCAGTCTTGGAGTATGTGCTCTGCTGTCTGTGATGCGATTCCACATGTGCACATGGCTGTTTCACCAATCTTGAATTTTGTATACATGTGGTTGCGTAATCTATTGTGTCCTGTTCTGAGGCGCAGAACAATGACTTGTTCTGGTCTGTCCATAACGTAATAGTCATATTGAGTAGATTTTGGTGGCTTTCTGACTGATTTGATCATTCTTTTCTTTTGGTGGTATGTAACGGGCACATCAGGCTGTTCTTTTTTGGCTCCTTCCTTAGCCAATCGATCAGCTCTGTCGTTTCCGGGTACTCCACAGTGGGATGGTATCCACCGTATGGTGACCTTATGCTGACTGCTAAGTTCAGAAAGTAGTGTCCTTAGTTCTGGCAATTTCCCAGACAGGAGCGCCTCGAGTACTGATTTTGCATCTGTCAATAGCACCACAGGTTGTGTACCATTACTGGTTTATAGTAATTTCTCTGTTGCTATCTTGACTGCCTCAATTTTAGCATCGTATTATGGCAGTACTTTCCTGTCGGTAATCTGGCTGTGTCCCTGGTATTATTTAGGTATTCTATGTACACTCCTGCTCCTCCATTTCGAACAGCATTTTGTGCTGACCCATCTGTGTAGACTCGAATCCAGAGGTCCTGTGGGTATCTTTCATCAAGGAAGCTGAGAGTGGCTGTTCTGCTCTTCCTTGTCAAAAATTCCTCTCACTTTTGTCTGAATTTGTAGTGATAGTCTATGTTCATCTTTAGGTGGTTACAATCAGTCAAACATGTGGTGCTCACTATCATCACAATAGGTGGTTACAATCAGTTAAACATACAGTGCTAACTATCCTCACAATAGGTGGTTCCATCCATCCATCATGTGCTATGTTGGTAAGCGTGGGTGGTCATGTTCTGCCATCTCACTCGATCACCAGAGTCGTGGATCAGCTTCGTGTTTCTGTCTCGACCATGCCACAAGGCCAAGCCATCCAGGTACTTGCCTCTATGTCTTCCCCTTGGTCTGTTCCCCTCGATCTTACCAGTTGTCACCAAGTTCTCCAAATCATTTCTTCTCATAACATGCCCAAAAAATGTTGACTGTCTACGTCTAATGTCTCTAATCACTTTACGATCTTCATTTGTTTCTTGAAGGACTTGTTCATTGGTCTTTCTGGCTGTCCATGGTATTCTTCGCATTTTCCTCAGAAACCACATTTCTACAGCCATCAGATGTTTTTCAGCCTGACTGCTCATTGTCCAAGCTTCACATCCATATAAAAGTACAGGTTCTATGTAGCATCTCAACACTCTTTTTCTCGTTTCAATTGACATCTTTTTATTGGTCAGTATGTTTTTCATCTTGCTAAAGGCTACTTTTGCCATGGCAATTCTTGTTCTAATCTCTTCAAGGCATCTCCTATCAGATAGGTGGTTACAATCAGTCAAACATGTGGTGCTCACTATCCTCACAGTAGGTGGTTACAATCAGTTAAACATGCGATGCTCACTATCCTTACAATAGGTGGTTACAATCAGTCAAACATGTGGTGCTCACTATCCTCACTGTAGGTAGTTACAACAATCAGTCAAACATGTGGTGCTCAATATCCTCACTGTAGGTGGTTACAATAAGTTAAACATGTGGTGCTCATTATCCTTACAATAGGTGGTTAAAATCAGTCAGGAGCGCCTCGAGTACTGATTTTGCATCTGTCAATAGCACCACAGGTTGTGTACCATTGCTGGTTTATAGTAATTTCTCTGTTGCTATCTTGACTGCCTCAATTTCAGCATCGTAGTTATGGCAGTACTTTCCTGTCGGTAATCTGGCTGTGTCCCTGGTATTATTTAGGTATTCTATGTACACTCCTGCTCCTCCATTTCGAACAGCATTTTGTGCTGACCCATCTGTGTAGACTCAAATCCAGAGGTCCTGTGGGTATCTTTCATCAAGGAAGCTGAGAGTGGCTGTTCTGCTCTTCCTTGTCAAAAATTCCTCTCACTTTTGTCTGGATTTGTAGTGATAGTCTATGTTCATCTTTAGGCGGTTACAATCAGTTAATCATGTGGTGCTCACTATCCTCACTGTAGGTGGTTACAGTCAGTCAAACATGTGGTGCTCACTATCCTCACAATAGGTGGTTACAATCAGTTAAACATACAGTGCTCGCTATCCTTAAAATAGGTGGTTAAAATCAGTCAAATGAGGTGCTCACTTTCCTTACAATAGGTGGTTACAATCAGTCAAACGTGTGGTGCTCACTATCCTTACAACAGGTGGTTACAATGATTTAAACACGAGCTGGTCACTATTCATGTTAGACTATCCTCACTTTAACATGTCTGAGTAAACAGGCATATATTGTTTAATTTATAACTAGCAATCAAAGATCAGAGTAAAAACACATATACTTACATCTCGGATCAGCCTCTGCTCTTGCCGGTATGTGTGAAGAATCGCCAAGAACTGTTTGTAGATGTCCGGTTGACCTCGAAACCGATTCTAAAACAAAACAAAAATATATATCAGTTTATACCAGCTTCCTTCTAGTCATGTTTCTCAACATTACTTTAAAAATAAAACACCATGTCAACACTGTGTATCAATGTTTATATTTTCATCACTTCACCTTTGATGGACACCTCATCCCAAAAAAACTGTTCTAGTTAGTATCTATAAACACACAATGCACTCCTCACTGGTATCATCGGATGGATAATGCAAAGAAAGGTTACGTGAACAATATGTTGAATATAGTTATGAATAGAAAAGATACCTAACATTTCCTTATTGTGTATCTGGCACGAGAGCACATGTGAAAGAATTATCTTCTCTGTGATGGAATTAATGTTAAGGAGGTCATCAACCTTATGAATGCGTGACATATCTACTCTGTTCCTGATAACTAATGTTCATTTTTCAAATAAAGATAACTAATGTTCCATTTTCTATTTCTAAGGAAGAAGACAGTCTGACTTCATAAGACAGAGAAAGGATAGGGAAAAGAATATTCTTAATAACTATGATAGCTGTCACCAAAAAAAGGTTGCCTATAACTGACTTTAAAGTAGCTCACATGTTGTAAATAATGTGTGAATGTTACAGAGGGATTCAAGTGAACAAGAAAGCCGTAGACTAGAAATCCTAGACACATCATTGTGTATCTAGAAATGCTAATGTTCAATTCTCTGTCTCTAATAATTAATATCAATTATCACTGCAGAGTGTCCTGTTAATTAGAACTATATTTACCTGAAGGCGAGGGACACCGGTAAAAGGGAAAGCAAACCCACACGCAAAATTCAGTCCCTTACTACTTTAAATAGTGTGTAAGGACTACGCTTGAATTTAAGTGAGCGAACACACCAAAAGAAAGAAAGAAAGAACTATACGAGGATGAAAATGATATTAAACCTACAATGGGTAAAATTTACCAATGCAAATTTCTGGATTTAATAAATCACTATAAGTGGTTACAGATGGTGATGTATGGACATACAAGCAGTTCACAGAAGTTATAACTTTAATGCTCAGAATTGTTTGTAACACCAAGACTGAAATTGCCGGAACTATTGTTCTATTTTAAAATAATTTAGATTCTGGATCAGAATGAGGTAAAGTAATTACCACTGCAATAGAAGGACAAGTAACACATCTAGGTCCTATATATTTACAGTAAGGACTAGGACATCCTGAGTTACAAATTGACATTCAATGTGGAGATGATACTTGCTGATAATAGTTTTGGGACAGTCATATAGACAGCAGAGATTGCTAAATCTCATAACAGAGTGATCCTGTGATGATACCATTTTACACTCTTGTATGGCAGCATCCTCCATGATCAATTCGTATCCTTTTATAACTGGTCCAGAACACTGGACGCGTAAGAACAATCAGAAAGCAGTTAATAAGACCAAAAAGAATACTTCTTGGCCTAACACATGCAGGAGGTGAGAAGTTAGGAGAATTGAGTATATAAAGAAGAGGTGCAGAAGAATGTGTGAAAGAAAGATATCAAATGCTGATTTCATGTTTGGCAATCAACCAGCTTAATGATTTAATTATCCACAGGACATGAGACAAGAAAGATGTCGACACTCACCTTGATCTTTTTCACGTAGTTGATAGCATGGTTGAACTCCACAGGTTGACCACTTTGCTGTTGCTGCTGTGTTTGTGAAACAGGTGGGCCAGATGAAGGGACCGTTTCTGACTGTGGGCGTGGAGACTGATGGTATGAACGGTGATCTGCTGCTGGCGAGGCAGATGGTGCTGCCAATGCCGGATGATGAACTGCTCCAACCTTTTGTTGAGCAAAGATAATCATCCAATTCATTCATTCACATTAGAATAGTATACGTGCAGTCATTAACATGTAGCACAATAAAACAACACAAACGTAGCCATTAAAACCAACTGATATTCACCTTTATGGCAAAATTAAGCAATTTTCCCCCAACTATGCAACCTCAGCAACAACAAAAAATAAGCACAAACAAACACACTTGCTGCAATTAATAATAAACAAGTAAAGTTGTTAGCACATCCTTTGAGAGTGAAGTCCTACCAACTACCACTACGTGTCTACAAACTAAGAAGCTCTGGCTATAGAGTTAAATAAAGACCATGAATCGGGTATATTGCCCAAAACACAACATATCTAGGCAAACCATCTGGTCTAGAGAAACAAGAGTGGGAGATAAACTTTATGGACTACTGAGTGAACTAAAAAAGACAGTTAAATTCATACAAGTGACAACACTGCAGTTACAGACAAATTTCAAGTGGACACCTTTCAAGTGAAAGAAGAAAAAGATTCTATCAAAGGTATTCAACTCCCAGCAGCAGGTTGGTGTAACAGCCAACAAGTTAAGGTGACAATAGCAAGAGCGAGGACAGACAAGGGCTCTGATTCCAGCTCATCATTTGCTACAGGAGGAAGAAACTGACTATCTGTACCTCCATGCACTCAAGTCTACAAAAGTGTGATGGTGCTAACATTTCCCATACCCACAGCACAGGCTCGCTGTAATCACACAAACTAAACACAGATCAGGCAAACCATGTATCTCAACATGGAAACAATTTGCCCCAAGACAAACAAGCACCAAAAGCTATTTTCCATTTAAGAATATGGCAGACAGACAGGTAGACAAAAAGCAATGTTCTTTAACAAGGCCTCTAGTACTAAATAAATTAGATCACACACAAAAGTTACACATACAAATACCAAAAGTTGAAATGGTCATCATAAATAGATTTCAATCCGCTCATTCATACACCTGCAATGTCTATTTGTGAACAAGCTAAATTAAACTGATGTACCACTGCATTCATACTGCTCCTGGGTTAATAATATATAATGTAATAATTGGTAAATTACTTTGGTTTCTCTCCATTTCTCTTGCCCTGCAGGATCCAGAGAAAGGACATCCCAGCTACAAAATTAACAGACCTGCAATGTGTGAGGTATCCAACACCAGCGCCTTTTCCTCACCTTTTGATTCGCTGAAATGTGTTTACACACATACATTTAGTATGTAATAAAATTACACATTTTCTCTCTTTCTCTGCTCATGCATACACAAATGTTGATGTAGTTAATAGATAATACAATATGCGCTAGAGAAGAAATGCTACATAAGGGAAGGAAAGCAGACACAATTTCATGTGGATGACAACAAATGATGAAGAAAAGTACCAACGGAAAGATGTCATAGACTGAAGCAGATAGCTTTCAAACATTCAAATTCAATTTGTGAATGGCATAAATGTTTCAACCTGGCCCTTTCCTGTCTAACTGTCTATTTCTGTTCTTTAATTACTGACTTGTGAAGTTTCTTCTATTCGAGGCACTTACAACCAACGACACACCCAGATAACAAATGATCATTGGCTAAAAAGCAAGATAAAAGTACTTACAAATGAAGCTACACCATAACTTGAAGCTCCGTTAGCATCTGGTAGGAACTGACCTAATTCTGCCAGAAGATCTCCCTGATGTTTGAATAAGTTTGCCAATTGCTGGTACACTTCTCTTTCGGTCAGAGGTTTGCTGGGGCCAGAAGCCAAGCCCTGCACAAAGAGATTCATAGCCAAGGGTTACAGACTTCAAATGTAAGTATACTGACTTTCAAATTGGAAATAAGTACAACTTTGATTTTACATATTCAATGTAGCAGGGGTAGTTTACAATCCAACATTAACAGCTCAATATTTGAAATGATGTATTGGCTAGTAAAGTACTTTTTAAAAAAATGTTACAAGTCCTTTGCAAGACATTGCAATGAACCAATTAAGCAATTTTATGTTCAGCAGTTTACCATTGCTTCCTGAAGTACCGGGGGCTTTGTGGCAAAGATTGGTAGACGTTTTTTTTTAAGCTGGAGAACCTGGCATATTATACCACATCTAGTCTGAGAATGAAGGTGGAGGCAGTCACAGCGTTGTTTATCTGGTTGAAGGACAAACAGCACACGCATGTTGTGATTGTAATGGACTTACAAAGTATGATGAGACAGGTGTGAAGACAAGCATGTTTCAGGCATAGTGGCAGGCTTCAATTCAACCATCAAAAATATAGAGCATATGTTGGATTTTCCCCCCAGGAAATGCTGGTGTGGTGGGAAAAGAGCTGGTAAATAGTTTAGCTGGGTCTGCACCGCTGAGTGGTGTATTGGTACATAAGGCAAATAGGTTAGCTGGGTCTGAGTGGTGTATTGGTACATAAGACAAATAGGTTAGCTGGGTCTGAGTGGTGTATTGGTACATAAGACAAATAGGTTAGCTGGGTCTGCACCGCTGAGTGGTGTATTGGTACATAAGACAAATAGGTTAGCTGGGTCTGAGTGGTGTATTGGTACATAAGGCAAATAGGTTAGCTGGGTCTGAGTGGTGTATTGGTACATAAGGCAAATAGGTTAGCTGGGTCTGCACCACTGAGTGGTGTATTGGTACATAAGGCAAATAGGTTAGCTGGGTCTGAGTGGTGTATTGGTACATAAGGCAAATAGGTTAGCTGGGTCTGAGTGGTGTATTGGTACATAAGGCAAATAGGTTATCTGGGTCTGAGTGGTGTATTGGTACATAAGGTAAATAGGTTAGCTGTGTTTGCACCACTGAGTGGTGTATTGGTACATAAGGTAAATAGGTTAGCTGGGTCTGAGTGGTGTATTGGTACATAAGGCAAATAGGTTAGCTGGGTCTGAGTGGTGTATTGGTACATAAGACAAATAGGTTAGCTGGGTCTGAGTGGTGTATTGGTACATAAGGTAAATAGGTTAGCTGTGTTTGCACCACTGAGTGGTGTATTGGTACATAAGACAAATAGGTTAGCTGGGTCTGCACCGCTGAGTGGTGTATTGGTACATAAGACAAATAGGTTAGCTGGGTCTGCACCGCTGAGTGGTGTATTGGTACATAAGGCAAATAGGTTAGCTGGGTCTGAGTGGTGTATTGGTACATAAGGCAAATAGGTTAGCTGGGTCTGCACCACTGAGTGGTGTATTGGTACATAAGACAAATAGGTTAGCTGGGTCTGAGTGGTGTATTGGTACATAAGGTAAATAGGTTAGCTGGGTCTGCACCGCTGAGTGGTGTATTGGTACATAAGGCAAATAGGTTAGCTGGGTCTGCACCACTGAGTGGTGTATTGGTACATAAGACAAATAGGTTAGCTGGGTCTGAGTGGTGTATTGGTACATAAGGCAAATAGGTTAGCTGGGTCTGCACCACTGAGTGGTGTATTGGTACATAAGACAAATAGGTTAGCTGGGTCTGAGTGGTGTATTGGTACATAAGACAAATAGGTTAGGTGGGTCTGCACCGCTGAGTGGTGTATTGGTACATAAGGCAAATAGGTTAGCTGGGTCTGCACCACTGAGTGGTGTATTGGTACATAAGACAAATAGGTTAGCTGGGTCTGAGTGGTGTATTGGTACATAAAACAAATAGGTTAGGTGGGTCTGCACCGCTGAGTGGTGTATTGGTACATAAGACAAATAGGTTAGCTGGGTCTGAGTGGTGTATTGGTACATAAGACAGATAGGTTAGCTGGGTCTGAGTGGTGTATTGGTACATAAGGCAAATAGGTTAGCTGGGTCTGAGTGGTGTATTGGTACATAAGGTAAATAGGTTAGCTGTGTTTGCACCACTGAGTGGTGTATTGGTACATAAGGCAAATAGGTTAGCTGGGTCTGAGTGGTGTATTGGTACATAAGGCAAATAGGTTAGCTGGGTCTGAGTGGTGTATTGGTACATAAGACAAATAGGTTAGCTGGGTCTGAGTGGTGTATTGGTACATAAGGTAAATAGGTTAGCTGTGTTTGCACCGCTGAGTGGTGTATTGGTACATAAGACAAATAGGTTAGCTGGGTCTGCACCGCTGAGTGGTGTATTGGTACATAAGACAAATAGGTTAGCTGGGTCTGTGTGGTGTATTGGTACATAAGGTAAATAGGTTAGCTGGGTCTGAGTGGTGTATTGGTACATAAGGCAAATAGGTTAGCTGGGTCTGCACCACTGAGTGGTGTATTGGTACATAAGACAAATAGGTTAGCTGGGTCTAAGTGGTGTATTGGTACATAAGGTAAATAGGTTAGCTGGGTCTGCACCGCTGAGTGGTGTATTGGTACATAAGGCAAATAGGTTAGCTGGGTCTGCACCACTGAGTGGTGTATTGGTACATAAGACAAATAGGTTAGCTGGGTCTGAGTGGTGTATTGGTACATAAGGCAAATAGGTTAGCTGGGTCTGCACCGCTGAGTGGTGTATTGGTACATAAGACAAATAGGTTAGCTGGGTCTGAGTGGTGTATTGGTACATAAGACAAATAGGTTAGGTGGGTCTGCACCGCTGAGTGGTGTATTGGTACATAAGGCAAATAGGTTAGGTGGGCCTGCACCGCTGAGTGGTGTATCGGTACATAAGACAAATAGGTTAGCTGGGTCTGAGTGGTGTATTGGTACATAAGGCAAATAGGTTAGGTGGGTCTGCACCGCTGAGTGGTGTATTGGTACATAAGACAAATAGGTTAGGTGGGTCTGCACCGCTGAGTGGTGTATTGGTACATAAGGCAAATAGGTTAGCTGGGTCTGCACCACTGAGTGGTGTATTGGTACATAAGACAAATAGGTTAGCTGGGTCTGAGTGGTGTATTGGTACATAAGGCAAATAGGTTAGCTAGGTCTGCACCGCTGAGTGGTGTATTGGTACATAAGACAAATAGGTTAGCTGGGTCTGAGTGGTGTATTGGTACATAAGACAAATAGGTTAGGTGGGTCTGCACCGCTGAGTGGTGTATTGGTACATAAGGCAAATAGGTTAGCTGGGTCTGCACCACTGAGTGGTGTATTGGTACATAAGACAAATAGGTTAGCTGGGTCTGAGTGGTGTATTGGTACATAAGACAAATAGGTTAGGTGGGTCTGCACCGCTGAGTGGTGTATTGGTACATAAGACAAATAGGTTAGCTGGGTCTGAGTGGTGTATTGGTACATAAGACAAATAGGTTAGCTGGGTCTGAGTGGTGTATTGGTACATAAGACAAATAGGTTAGGTGGGTCTGCACCGCTGAGTGGTGTATTGGTACATAAGACAAATAGGTTAGCTGGGTCTGAGTGGTGTATTGGTACATAAGACAAATAGGTTATCTGGGTCTGAGTGGTGTATTGGTACATAAGGCAAATAGGTTAGCTGGGTCTGAGTGGTGTATTGGTACATAAGGTAAATAGGTTAGCTGTGTTTGCACGACTGAGTGGTGTATTGGTACATAAGACAAATAGGTTAGCTGGGTCTGAGTGGTGTATTGATACATAAGACAAATAGGTTAGCTGGGTCTGAGTGGTGTATTGGTACATAAGGCAAATAGGTTAGCTGCGTCTGAGTGGTGTATTGGTACATAAGGCAAATAGGTTAGCAGGGTCTGAGTGGTGTATTGGTACATAAGACAAATAGGTTAGGTGGGTCTGCACCGCTGAGTGGTGTATTGGTACATAAGACGAATAGGTTAGCTGGGTCTGAGTGGTGTATTGGTACATAAGACAAATAGGTTAGCTGGGTCTGAGTGGTGTATTGGTACATAAGACAAATAGGTTAGCTGGGTCTGCACCACTGAGTGGTGTATTGGTACATAAGACAAATAGGTTAGGTGGGTCTGCACCGCTGAGTGGTGTAATGGTACATAAGACAAATAGGTTGGCTGGGTCTGAGTGGTGTATTGGTACATAAGGCAAATAGGTTAGCTGGGTCTGAGTGGTGTATTGGTACATAAGGCAAATAGGTTAGCTGGGTCTGAGTGGTGTATTGGTACATAAGGCAAATAGGTTAGCTGGGTCTGAGTGGTGTATTGGTACATAAGACAAATAGGTTATCTGTGTTTGCACCACTGAGTGGTGTATTGGTACATAAGGCAAATAGGTTAGCTGGGTCTGCACCACTGAGTGGTGTATTGGTACATAAGGCAAATAGGTTAGCTGGGTCTGAGTGGTGTATTGGTACATAAGGCAAATAGGTTAGCTGGGTCTGAGTGGTGTATTGGTACATAAGGCAAATAGGTTATCTGGGTCTGAGTGGTGTATTGGTACATAAGGTAAATAGGTTAGCTGTGTTTGCACCACTGAGTGGTGTATTGGTACATAAGGTAAATAGGTTAGCTGGGTCTGAGTGGTGTATTGGTACATAAGGCAAATAGGTTAGCTGGGTCTGAGTGGTGTATTGGTACATAAGACAAATAGGTTAGCTGGGTCTGAGTGGTGTATTGGTACATAAGGTAAATAGGTTAGCTGTGTTTGCACCACTGAGTGGTGTATTGGTACATAAGACAAATAGGTTAGCTGGGTCTGCACCGCTGAGTGGTGTATTGGTACATAAGACAAATAGGTTAGCTGGGTCTGCACCGCTGAGTGGTGTATTGGTACATAAGGCAAATAGGTTAGCTGGGTCTGAGTGGTGTATTGGTACATAAGGTAAATAGGTTAGCTGGGTCTGAGTGGTGTATTGGTACATAAGGCAAATAGGTTAGCTGGGTCTGCACCACTGAGTGGTGTATTGGTACATAAGACAAATAGGTTAGCTGGGTCTGAGTGGTGTATTGGTACATAAGGTAAATAGGTTAGCTGGGTCTGCACCGCTGAGTGGTGTATTGGTACATAAGGCAAATAGGTTAGCTGGGTCTGCACCACTGAGTGGTGTATTGGTACATAAGACAAATAGGTTAGCTGGGTCTGAGTGGTGTATTGGTACATAAGGCAAATAGGTTAGCTGGGTCTGCACCACTGAGTGGTGTATTGGTACATAAGACAAATAGGTTAGCTGGGTCTGAGTGGTGTATTGGTACATAAGACAAATAGGTTAGGTGGGTCTGCACCGCTGAGTGGTGTATTGGTACATAAGGCAAATAGGTTAGCTGGGTCTGCACCACTGAGTGGTGTATTGGTACATAAGACAAATAGGTTAGCTGGGTCTGAGTGGTGTATTGGTACATAAAACAAATAGGTTAGGTGGGTCTGCACCGCTGAGTGGTGTATTGGTACATAAGACAAATAGGTTAGCTGGGTCTGAGTGGTGTATTGGTACATAAGACAGATAGGTTAGCTGGGTCTGAGTGGTGTATTGGTACATAAGGCAAATAGGTTAGCTGGGTCTGAGTGGTGTATTGGTACATAAGGTAAATAGGTTAGCTGTGTTTGCACCACTGAGTGGTGTATTGGTACATAAGGCAAATAGGTTAGCTGGGTCTGAGTGGTGTATTGGTACATAAGGCAAATAGGTTAGCTGGGTCTGAGTGGTGTATTGGTACATAAGACAAATAGGTTAGCTGGGTCTGAGTGGTGTATTGGTACATAAGGTAAATAGGTTAGCTGTGTTTGCACCGCTGAGTGGTGTATTGGTACATAAGACAAATAGGTTAGCTGGGTCTGCACCGCTGAGTGGTGTATTGGTACATAAGACAAATAGGTTAGCTGGGTCTGTGTGGTGTATTGGTACATAAGGTAAATAGGTTAGCTGGGTCTGAGTGGTGTATTGGTACATAAGGCAAATAGGTTAGCTGGGTCTGCACCACTGAGTGGTGTATTGGTACATAAGACAAATAGGTTAGCTGGGTCTAAGTGGTGTATTGGTACATAAGGTAAATAGGTTAGCTGGGTCTGCACCGCTGAGTGGTGTATTGGTACATAAGGCAAATAGGTTAGCTGGGTCTGCACCACTGAGTGGTGTATTGGTACATAAGACAAATAGGTTAGCTGGGTCTGAGTGGTGTATTGGTACATAAGGCAAATAGGTTAGCTGGGTCTGCACCGCTGAGTGGTGTATTGGTACATAAGACAAATAGGTTAGCTGGGTCTGAGTGGTGTATTGGTACATAAGACAAATAGGTTAGGTGGGTCTGCACCGCTGAGTGGTGTATTGGTACATAAGGCAAATAGGTTAGGTGGGCCTGCACCGCTGAGTGGTGTATCGGTACATAAGACAAATAGGTTAGCTGGGTCTGAGTGGTGTATTGGTACATAAGGCAAATAGGTTAGGTGGGTCTGCACCGCTGAGTGGTGTATTGGTACATAAGACAAATAGGTTAGGTGGGTCTGCACCGCTGAGTGGTGTATTGGTACATAAGGCAAATAGGTTAGCTGGGTCTGCACCACTGAGTGGTGTATTGGTACATAAGACAAATAGGTTAGCTGGGTCTGAGTGGTGTATTGGTACATAAGGCAAATAGGTTAGCTAGGTCTGCACCGCTGAGTGGTGTATTGGTACATAAGACAAATAGGTTAGCTGGGTCTGCACCGCTGAGTGGTGTATTGGTACATAAGGCAAATAGGTTAGCTGGGTCTGCACCACTGAGTGGTGTATTGGTACATAAGACAAATAGGTTAGCTGGGTCTGAGTGGTGTATTGGTACATAAGACAAATAGGTTAGGTGGGTCTGCACCGCTGAGTGGTGTATTGGTACATAAGACAAATAGGTTAGCTGGGTCTGAGTGGTGTATTGGTACATAAGACAAATAGGTTAGCTGGGTCTGAGTGGTGTATTGGTACATAAGACAAATAGGTTAGGTGGGTCTGCACCGCTGAGTGGTGTATTGGTACATAAGACAAATAGGTTAGCTGGGTCTGAGTGGTGTATTGGTACATAAGACAAATAGGTTATCTGGGTCTGAGTGGTGTATTGGTACATAAGGCAAATAGGTTAGCTGGGTCTGAGTGGTGTATTGGTACATAAGGTAAATAGGTTAGCTGTGTTTGCACGACTGAGTGGTGTATTGGTACATAAGACAAATAGGTTAGCTGGGTCTGAGTGGTGTATTGGTACATAAGACAAATAGGTTAGCTGGGTCTGAGTGGTGTATTGGTACATAAGGCAAATAGGTTAGCTGCGTCTGAGTGGTGTATTGGTACATAAGGCAAATAGGTTAGCAGGGTCTGAGTGGTGTATTGGTACATAAGACAAATAGGTTAGGTGGGTCTGCACCGCTGAGTGGTGTATTGGTACATAAGACGAATAGGTTAGCTGGGTCTGAGTGGTGTATTGGTACATAAGACAAATAGGTTAGCTGGGTCTGAGTGGTGTATTGGTACATAAGACAAATAGGTTAGCTGGGTCTGCACCACTGAGTGGTGTATTGGTACATAAGACAAATAGGTTAGGTGGGTCTGCACCGCTGAGTGGTGTAATGGTACATAAGACAAATAGGTTGGCTGGGTCTGAGTGGTGTATTGGTACATAAGGCAAATAGGTTAGCTGGGTCTGAGTGGTGTATTGGTACATAAGGCAAATAGGTTAGCTGGGTCTGAGTGGTGTATTGGTACATAAGGCAAATAGGTTAGCTGGGTCTGAGTGGTGTATTGGTACATAAGACAAATAGGTTATCTGTGTTTGCACCACTGAGTGGTGTATTGGTACATAAGGCAAATAGGTTAGCTGGGTCTGAGTGGTGTATTGGTACATAAGGCAAATAGGTTAGCTGTGTTTGCACCACTGAGTGGTGTATTGGTACATAAGGCAAATAGGTTAGCTGGGTCTGAGTGGTGTATTGGTACATAAGGCAAATAGGTTAGCTGGGTCTGCACCACTGAGTGGTGTATTGGTACATAAGACAAATAGGTTAGCTGGGTCTAAGTGGTGTATTGGTACATAAGGTAAATAGGTTAGCTGGGTCTGCACCGCTGAGTGGTGTATTGGTACATAAGGCAAATAGGTTAGCTGGGTCTGCACCACTGAGTGGTGTATTGGTACATAAGACAAATAGGTTAGCTGGGTCTGAGTGGTGTATTGGTACATAAGGCAAATAGGTTAGCTGGGTCTGCACCGCTGAGTGGTGTATTGGTACATAAGACAAATAGGTTAGCTGGGTCTGAGTGGTGTATTGGTACATAAGACAAATAGGTTAGGTGGGTCTGCACCGCTGAGTGGTGTATTGGTACATAAGGCAAATAGGTTAGGTGGGCCTGCACCGCTGAGTGGTGTATCGGTACATAAGACAAATAGGTTAGCTGGGTCTGAGTGGTGTATTGGTACATAAGGCAAATAGGTTAGGTGGGTCTGCACCGCTGAGTGGTGTATTGGTACATAAGACAAATAGGTTAGGTGGGTCTGCACCGCTGAGTGGTGTATTGGTACATAAGGCAAATAGGTTAGCTGGGTCTGCACCACTGAGTGGTGTATTGGTACATAAGACAAATAGGTTAGCTGGGTCTGAGTGGTGTATTGGTACATAAGGCAAATAGGTTAGCTAGGTCTGCACCGCTGAGTGGTGTATTGGTACATAAGACAAATAGGTTAGCTGGGTCTGAGTGGTGTATTGGTACATAAGACAAATAGGTTAGGAGGGTCTGCACCGCTGAGTGGTGTATTGGTACATAAGGCAAATAGGTTAGCTGGGTCTGCACCACTGAGTGGTGTATTGGTACATAAGACAAATAGGTTAGCTGGGTCTGAGTGGTGTATTGGTACATAAGACAAATAGGTTAGGTGGGTCTGCACCGCTGAGTGGTGTATTGGTACATAAGACAAATAGGTTAGCTGGGTCTGAGTGGTGTATTGGTACATAAGACAAATAGGTTAGCTGGGTCTGAGTGGTGTATTGGTACATAAGACAAATAGGTTAGGTGGGTCTGCACCGCTGAGTGGTGTATTGGTACATAAGACAAATAGGTTAGCTGGGTCTGAGTGGTGTATTGGTACATAAGACAAATAGGTTATCTGGGTCTGAGTGGTGTATTGGTACATAAGGCAAATAGGTTAGCTGGGTCTGAGTGGTGTATTGGTACATAAGGTAAATAGGTTAGCTGTGTTTGCACGACTGAGTGGTGTATTGGTACATAAGACAAATAGGTTAGCTGGGTCTGAGTGGTGTATTGGTACATAAGACAAATAGGTTAGCTGGGTCTGAGTGGTGTATTGGTACATAAGGCAAATAGGTTAGCTGGGTCTGAGTGGTGTATTGGTACATAAGGCAAATAGGTTAGCAGGGTCTGAGTGGTGTATTGGTACATAAGACAAATAGGTTAGGTGGGTCTGCACCGCTGAGTGGTGTATTGGTACATAAGACGAATAGGTTAGCTGGGTCTGAGTGGTGTATTGGTACATAAGACAAATAGGTTAGCTGGGTCTGAGTGGTGTATTGGTACATAAGACAAATAGGTTAGCTGGGTCTGCACCACTGAGTGGTGTATTGGTACATAAGACAAATAGGTTAGCTGGGTCTGCACCACTGAGTGGTGTATTGGTACATAAGACAAATAGGTTAGCTGGGTCTGAGTGGTGTATTGGTACATAAGACAAATAGGTTAGGTGGGTCTGCACCGCTGAGTGGTGTATTGGTACATAAGACAAATAGGTTAGCTGGGTCTGAGTGGTGTATTGGTACATAAGACAAATAGGTTAGCTGGGTCTGAGTGGTGTATTGGTACATAAGACAAATAGGTTAGGTGGGTCTGCACCGCTGAGTGGTGTATTGGTACATAAGACAAATAGGTTAGCTGGGTCTGAGTGGTGTATTGGTACATAAGACAAATAGGTTAGCTGGGTCTGAGTGGTGTATTGGTACATAAGACAAATAGGTTAGGTGGGTCTGCACCGCTGAGTGGTGTATTGGTACATAAGACAAATAGGTTAGCTGGGTCTGAGTGGTGTATTGGTACATAAGACAAATAGGTTAGCTGGGTCTGAGTGGTGTATTGGTACATAAGGTAAATAGGTTAGCTGTGTTTGCACGACTGAGTGGTGTATTGGTACATAAGACAAATAGGTTAGCTGGGTCTGAGTGGTGTATTGGTACATAAGACAAATAGGTTAGCTGGGTCTGAGTGGTGTATTGGTACATAAGGCAAATAGGTTAGCTGGGTCTGAGTGGTGTATTGGTACATAAGGCAAATAGGTTAGCAGGGTCTGAGTGGTGTATTGGTACATAAGACAAATAGGTTAGGTGGGTCTGCACCGCTGAGTGGTGTATTGGTACATAAGACGAATAGGTTAGCTGGGTCTGAGTGGTGTATTGGTACATAAGACAAATAGGTTAGCTGGGTCTGAGTGGTGTATTGGTACATAAGACAAATAGGTTAGCTGGGTCTGCACCACTGAGTGGTGTATTGGTACATAAGACAAATAGGTTAGGTGGGTCTGCACCGCTGAGTGGTGTAATGGTACATAAGACAAATAGGTTGGCTGGGTCTGAGTGGTGTATTGGTACATAAGGCAAATAGGTTAGCTGGGTCTGAGTGGTGTATTGGTACATAAGGCAAATAGGTTAGCTGGGTCTGAGTGGTGTATTGGTACATAAGGCAAATAGGTTAGCTGGGTCTGAGTGGTGTATTGGTACATAAGACAAATAGGTTATCTGTGTTTGCACCACTGAGTGGTGTATTGGTACATAAGGCAAATAGGTTAGCTGGGTCTGAGTGGTGTATTGGTACATAAGGCAAATAGGTTAGCTGTGTTTGCACCACTGAGTGGTGTATTGGTACATAAGGCAAATAGGTTAGCTGGGTCTGAGTGGTGTATTGGTACATAAGGCAAATAGGTTAGCTGGGTCTGCACCACTGAGTGGTGTATTGGTACATAAGACAAATAGGTTAGCTGGGTCTAAGTGGTGTATTGGTACATAAGGTAAATAGGTTAGCTGGGTCTGCACCGCTGAGTGGTGTATTGGTACATAAGGCAAATAGGTTAGCTGGGTCTGCACCACTGAGTGGTGTATTGGTACATAAGACAAATAGGTTAGCTGGGTCTGAGTGGTGTATTGGTACATAAGGCAAATAGGTTAGCTGGGTCTGCACCGCTGAGTGGTGTATTGGTACATAAGACAAATAGGTTAGCTGGGTCTGAGTGGTGTATTGGTACATAAGACAAATAGGTTAGGTGGGTCTGCACCGCTGAGTGGTGTATTGGTACATAAGGCAAATAGGTTAGGTGGGCCTGCACCGCTGAGTGGTGTATCGGTACATAAGACAAATAGGTTAGCTGGGTCTGAGTGGTGTATTGGTACATAAGGCAAATAGGTTAGGTGGGTCTGCACCACTGAGTGGTGTATTGGTACATAAGACAAATAGGTTAGGTGGGTCTGCACCGCTGAGTGGTGTATTGGTACATAAGGCAAATAGGTTAGCTGGGTCTGCACCACTGAGTGGTGTATTGGTACATAAGACAAATAGGTTAGCTGGGTCTGAGTGGTGTATTGGTACATAAGGCAAATAGGTTAGCTAGGTCTGCACTGCTGAGTGGTGTATTGGTACATAAGACAAATAGGTTAGCTGGGTCTGAGTGGTGTATTGGTACATAAGGCAAATAGGTTAGGTGGGTCTGCACCGCTGAGTGGTGTATTGGTACATAAGACAAATAGGTTAGGTGGGTCTGCACCGCTGAGTGGTGTATTGGTACATAAGGCAAATAGGTTAGCTGGGTCTGCACCACTGAGTGGTGTATTGGTACATAAGACAAATAGGTTAGCTGGGTCTGAGTGGTGTATTGGTACATAAGGCAAATAGGTTAGCTAGGTCTGCACCGCTGAGTGGTGTATTGGTACATAAGACAAATAGGTTAGCTGGGTCTGAGTGGTGTATTGGTACATAAGACAAATAGGTTAGGTGGGTCTGCACCGCTGAGTGGTGTATTGGTACATAAGGCAAATAGGTTAGCTGGGTCTGCACCACTGAGTGGTGTATTGGTACATAAGACAAATAGGTTAGCTGGGTCTGAGTGGTGTATTGGTACATAAGACAAATAGGTTAGGTGGGTCTGCACCGCTGAGTGGTGTATTGGTACATAAGACAAATAGGTTAGCTGGGTCTGAGTGGTGTATTGGTACATAAGACAAATAGGTTAGCTGGGTCTGAGTGGTGTATTGGTACATAAGACAAATAGGTTAGGTGGGTCTGCACCGCTGAGTGGTGTATTGGTACATAAGACAAATAGGTTAGCTGGGTCTGAGTGGTGTATTGGTACATAAGACAAATAGGTTAGCTGGGTCTGAGTGGTGTATTGGTACATAAGGTAAATAGGTTAGCTGTGTTTGCACGACTGAGTGGTGTATTGGTACATAAGACAAATAGGTTAGCTGGGTCTGAGTGGTGTATTGGTACATAAGACAAATAGGTTAGCTGGGTCTGAGTGGTGTATTGGTACATAAGGCAAATAGGTTAGCTGGGTCTGAGTGGTGTATTGGTACATAAGGCAAATAGGTTAGCAGGGTCTGAGTGGTGTATTGGTACATAAGACAAATAGGTTAGGTGGGTCTGCACCGCTGAGTGGTGTATTGGTACATAAGACGAATAGGTTAGCTGGGTCTGAGTGGTGTATTGGTACATAAGACAAATAGGTTAGCTGGGTCTGAGTGGTGTATTGGTACATAAGACAAATAGGTTAGCTGGGTCTGCACCACTGAGTGGTGTATTGGTACATAAGACAAATAGGTTAGGTGGGTCTGCACCGCTGAGTGGTGTAATGGTACATAAGACAAATAGGTTGGCTGGGTCTGAGTGGTGTATTGGTACATAAGGCAAATAGGTTAGCTGGGTCTGAGTGGTGTATTGGTACATAAGGCAAATAGGTTAGCTGGGTCTGAGTGGTGTATTGGTACATAAGGCAAATAGGTTAGCTGGGTCTGAGTGGTGTATTGGTACATAAGACAAATAGGTTATCTGTGTTTGCACCACTGAGTGGTGTATTGGTACATAAGGCAAATAGGTTAGCTGGGTCTGAGTGGTGTATTGGTACATAAGGCAAATAGGTTAGCTGTGTTTGCACCACTGAGTGGTGTATTGGTACATAAGGCAAATAGGTTAGCTGGGTCTGAGTGGTGTATTGGTACATAAGGCAAATAGGTTAGCTGGGTCTGCACCACTGAGTGGTGTATTGGTACATAAGACAAATAGGTTAGCTGGGTCTAAGTGGTGTATTGGTACATAAGGTAAATAGGTTAGCTGGGTCTGCACCGCTGAGTGGTGTATTGGTACATAAGGCAAATAGGTTAGCTGGGTCTGCACCACTGAGTGGTGTATTGGTACATAAGACAAATAGGTTAGCTGGGTCTGAGTGGTGTATTGGTACATAAGGCAAATAGGTTAGCTGGGTCTGCACCGCTGAGTGGTGTATTGGTACATAAGACAAATAGGTTAGCTGGGTCTGAGTGGTGTATTGGTACATAAGACAAATAGGTTAGGTGGGTCTGCACCGCTGAGTGGTGTATTGGTACATAAGGCAAATAGGTTAGGTGGGCCTGCACCGCTGAGTGGTGTATCGGTACATAAGACAAATAGGTTAGCTGGGTCTGAGTGGTGTATTGGTACATAAGGCAAATAGGTTAGGTGGGTCTGCACCACTGAGTGGTGTATTGGTACATAAGACAAATAGGTTAGGTGGGTCTGCACCGCTGAGTGGTGTATTGGTACATAAGGCAAATAGGTTAGCTGGGTCTGCACCACTGAGTGGTGTATTGGTACATAAGACAAATAGGTTAGCTGGGTCTGAGTGGTGTATTGGTACATAAGGCAAATAGGTTAGCTAGGTCTGCACCGCTGAGTGGTGTATTGGTACATAAGACAAATAGGTTAGCTGGGTCTGAGTGGTGTATTGGTACATAAGACAAATAGGTTAGCTGGGTCTGCACCGCTGAGTGGTGTATTGGTACATAAGACAAATAGGTTAGCTGGGTCTGAGTGGTGTATTGGTACATAAGACAAATAGGTTAGCTGGGTCTGCACTGCTGAGTGGTGTATTGGTACATAAGGCAAATAGGTTAGGTGGGTCTGCACCGCTGAGTGGTGTATTGGTACATAAGACAAATAGGTTAGCTGGGTCTGAGTGGTGTATTGGTACATAAGACAAATAGGTTAGCTGGGTCTGAGTGGTGTATTGGTACATAAGACAAATAGGTTAGGTGGGTCTGCACCGCTGAGTGGTGTATTGGTACATAAGACAAATAGGTTAGCTGGGTCTGAGTGGTGTATTGGTACATAAGACAAATAGGTTATCTGGGTCTGAGTGGTGTATTGGTACATAAGGCAAATAGGTTAGCTGGGTCTGAGTGGTGTATTGGTACATAAGGTAAATAGGTTAGCTGTGTTTGCACGACTGAGTGGTGTATTGGTACATAAGACAAATAGGTTAGCTGGGTCTGAGTGGTGTATTGGTACATAAGACAAATAGGTTAGCTGGGTCTGAGTGGTGTATTGGTACATAAGGCAAATAGGTTAGCTGGGTCTGAGTGGTGTATTGGTACATAAGGCAAATAGGTTAGCAGGGTCTGAGTGGTGTATTGGTACATAAGACAAATAGGTTAGGTGGGTCTGCACCGCTGAGTGGTGTATTGGTACATAAGACGAATAGGTTAGCTGGGTCTGAGTGGTGTATTGGTACATAAGACAAATAGGTTAGCTGGGTCTGAGTGGTGTATTGGTACATAAGACAAATAGGTTAGCTGGGTCTGCACCACTGAGTGGTGTATTGGTACATAAGACAAATAGGTTAGGTGGGTCTGCACCGCTGAGTGGTGTAATGGTACATAAGACAAATAGGTTGGCTGGGTCTGAGTGGTGTATTGGTACATAAGGCAAATAGGTTAGCTGGGTCTGAGTGGTGTATTGGTACATAAGGCAAATAGGTTAGCTGGGTCTGAGTGGTGTATTGGTACATAAGGCAAATAGGTTAGCTGGGTCTGAGTGGTGTATTGGTACATAAGACAAATAGGTTATCTGTGTTTGCACCACCGAGTGGTGTATTGGTACATAAGGCAAATAGGTTAGCTGGGTCTGAGTGGTGTATTGGTACATAAGGCAAATAGGTTAGCTGTGTTTGCACCACTGAGTGGTGTATTGGTACATAAGGCAAATAGGTTAGCTGGGTCTGAGTGGTGTATTGGTACATAAGGCAAATAGGTTAGCTGGGTCTGCACCACTGAGTGGTGTATTGGTACATAAGGCAAATAGGTTAGCTGGGTCTGAGTGGTGTATTGGTACATAGGGCAAATAGGTTAGCTGGGTCTGAGTGGTGTATTGGTACATAAGGCAAATAGGTTAGCTGGGTCTGCACCACTGAGTGGTGTATTGGTACATAAGGCAAATAGGTTAGCTGGGTCTGCACCACTGAGTGGTGTATTGGTACATAAGGCAAATAGGTTAGCTGGGTCTGAGTGGTGTATTGGTCAATCAATCAATCATGTGCCATGCCGGAAAGCGTGGGCGGTCATGACTCGCCATTTCACTCGATCACCAGTGTCGTGGATCAGCTCAGTGTTCCTGTCTCATCCATGCCATGTGGCCAAGCCATCCAGGTATTTTCCTCTCGGTCTTCCTCTTGGTCTGTTCCCCTCGATCTTGCCAGTTGTCACTAAGTTCTCCAATCCATTTCTTCTCATAACATGTCCTAAAAATTTTGACTGTCTACGTCTAATTTCTCTAATCAGTTTACGATGTTCATTTGTCTCCTGTAGTACTTGGTCATTGGTTTTTCTGGCTGTCCATGGTATTCTTTGCATTTTCCTCAGAAACCACATTTCTGCAGCCATCAGATGCTTTTCAGCTTGACTGCTCATTGTCCAAGTTTCACATCCATACAAAAGAACAGGCTCTATGTATCCCCTCAACACTCTTTTTCTCATTTCAATTGACATCTTCTCATTGGTCAGAATGTTTTTCATCTTGCTAAAGGCTACTTTCGCCATGGCGATTCTTGTTCTAATCTCTTCAAGGCATCTTCCATCAGATGTTATAACTGTTCCAAGATAATTGTACCGATTCACTTGGTGAAGAATATTTCCATTTACTTGTATATTACATTGTGGCACTTCTTCCTTCCTACTGACGACCATAACCTGAGTCTTTTTACAATTTAATTCTAACCCCAGTTGCTCACTGTGTACAACAACCGCATCTACTAATTGTTGCAGATCCTGCTCATTGTCTGCAATTAATACTGTATCATCTGCATATCTAATGTTATTGATGTTTCGTCCTCCAATGCTGATTCCATTTATATCCTCTACATTTCTGAAAATATTTTCACTGTACAGGGAAAAAAGATCTGGAGACATCACACATCCCTGCCTAACACCTCTCTTAATTGGCTGATACTGTCCCACTTCATTATCAATCCTTATTGCAGCTTGTTGTTTCCAATATATGTTTTTTATAAGTCTAATGTCTTTCCCATCAATTTGTAGATCTGCAAGCATATCCACCATGCTGACATGTCTAACGCTATCAAAAGCCTTTGTATGGTCAATAAAGCAAAGATGTATATCCTTGTTTACTTCTATAGCACGTTCAATAACTGTTCGCAGCATATACACAGCATTTACTGTACCCTTTCCTTCCACACACCCGCATTGTTCTTCCCCTATTTCAGGTTGTATCTTCTTCCTCATTCTTTGCATGATAATTCTTAGCAAAATCTTTGTGATGTGACTCACTATACTAATTGTTCTATGTTGATCACATTCCAAGGTTCCTGATTTCTTTGGGATTGCAATAAATATAGAGTTACATAATTCAGGAGGTATATCTCCAGTATCATATAATGTGTTCAGCAGTCTGGTGACTTGATCTAGTCCAAATTCTTCTAAAGCTTTAATCATTTCTGTTGTGATGTTATCTGCACCGGGGGCCTTGCCAGCTTTCATTTGCTTAAGAACATTTCGAACCTCCATCTCCAAAATTGGCGGTCCTTCATTATTAAATCTAATATCATACTGTTCATCTCTGTTATCATCATAAAGGTGTTTCACATAATCTGTCCATACCTGTAGAATCTGGTCTTTTTCTATTATGATTTTGCCATCTTCAGTTTTTAGACACCTATTGTTTATTATATATTATTGGTACATAAGGCAAATAGGTTAGCTGGGTCTGCACCACTGAGTGGTGTATTGGTACGTAAGGCAAACGTGGTCGGGGCCCTATGGGATCATGTGTATAGTGTGGGAAAATAGATATAGAGAGAACAGTGCTGCAGGCAGTGACCAGAGGGTCAGGCCAAAGCTCAGGAATCAGAGGAAAGGCCAGACAGAACATAATCCGACGGCTACTGGGGCCATTAGTATTGTGACTCTTCAGTGGCTGTTGAAGATGAGAATTGAGCAAGTATTGGAATGCCCTAAGTGCTATGATGTCTGTTCTTGACTCAACTCAATTCTGAATGAGAAGTCAAAGCTTAAGTAAAATACTATAGAACATAATCTAAGTGTCCAGATAAAATGCAACCTCCTTCAAGAGCAGTCACCAATGCTGTTGCTCACTACAGACAGCCAATACCAATGCACTTGAAGTACCTGTGAGTGTTGGTGTATGAATGGGCGGGCAGATGTGTCTGGGTGGGCGGGCAGATGTGTCTGGGTGGGTGTGTGGGTGTATGTGTGTATATGGACGTGTATGAGTGTGTGTGTGCAGACAGCCAATACCAAAGCACTTGAAGTACCTCCCTACAGACAGCCAGTACCAATGCACTTGAAGTACCTCCCTACAGACAGCCAATACCAAAGCACTTGAGGTACCTCCCTACAGACAGCCAATACCAATGCACTTGAAGTACCTCCCTACAGACAGCCAATATCAAAGCACTTGAAGTACCTTACTACAGACAGCCAGTATCAATGCACTTGAAGTACCTCCCTACAGACAGCCAATACCAAAGCACATGAGGTACCTCCCTACAGACAGCCAATACCAAAGCACTTGAAGTACCTCCCTACAGACAGCCAGTACCAAAGCACTTTTCTTTTGCATTCGCATGCTTTGAACTCTAGTGCAGTTCATACACATGCTATTACATTAGGGAAATCCACTTCAACTTCAGAGGTACTTGTAATTTATGTCCCCAAGTCAAGGACAAGAAGTCAACATTTTAGTCCAACATTTTAGGTCTAGGTGTTGAAGTACATCTACAGTGGTTTTCTATTATTTGCAAACTAGATTTAGAGATTAAAAGGTGGTACTAGAATGAACAATTTACTTTAGCCAACAATGTTTTTTTGGTCATATGTATTGTCAATTATGGACACATAAATTTATCTGGGACTAGTTGACAAACTCAATATAAAAATCCTGTGAATGAATTTAAATATCTAGGGGCAATTAAAGCATCAGATGGAAGATGCACAACAGAGATTAAGAGTAAAATAGGTCAAACAAAAGCTGTATTTAAGAAAATGAACAGAATCTTATGCAAAAAGTTACTATCACTGAATGCAAGAGAGTGCTGAAATGTTATATAGACCTGTTTTGCTGTATGGCAGTGAATCTTGGAACATGAACAAATTAGGAAGAGCTTATAAGCAACGGAGATATGGTCCCTGAGAAGAATGTTAAGAATACCTTGGACTGCCAACTACTGACTGTTTTGGAGAGGAAAATGAAACTAGAACATTAAATACAACTATAAGAAAGAGACAAACAGCATGTTTTTGGTCATGTGATGAGAAGAGAGACCAAGAGAAATGAAGCTGGAGGCACTGAGAGATGGCACGGAGGAATATCATCAACAGAGGTGATTCAAAACATCAAGGGCTGATGGAGACATGAAAGCCTATGCCAGTTGGCAGGGCACATGATAATGATGACAGCCAGAGAAACAAAGTGCTTGTTTAGTCTCTGCTGGAAAATTAACAACATTCTGAACTGCAATCCTGGTGAAAAGGTACAGGTAGTTCCATAGCTGATACTGCCATAGGCGAGTCCAGCGCTAGGTTTTCACTATTCTGGGCAGAACATATGAAGTGGGGTGACCCATTTCCTTTCTCATCGCTTTTCCTTCCTCAACAATTCAGGGAAAATTATGAAAATCATCTGTGCCTATGTTGGAGGCTGGTTCAACCACAGAGCTATACAGCTCAGAAACAATGCATCCTGCCTGTGTCGGAGATTGAAACTGGACCATTGTCTTGATAGGCCAGTGTACTAACCACTGTGCCACTACACCTAAGATAAAACACCCATAAAACAACAGCATAATTTCACTGTAAAACATCCTATCAGAATAGTTCAAGGGACATCACGGCTACATTGCTCACTGCTGATTTACATTAACTAGAGGACCCCATAGGCTACTGTCACTGAAAGAGTTTTTCTTAAAAGTACTTTGTTTCTTAGCTTCCCTGAGCAGGTTGTTTAAACTGTTAGGTGCAGATTTCCTCACTGTAGGTGGTTTCAGTCAAACATGTGGTGCTCACAATCCTCACTGTAGGTGGTTACAATCAGTTAAACATGTGGTGTTCACTATCCTCACAATAGGTGGTTACAATGATTTATACACGAGCTGGTCACTATTCATGTTAGACTATCCTCACTTTAACATGTCTAAGTAAACAGGCTTATATTGTTTAATTTATAATTAGCAATCAAAGATCAGAGTAAAAACACATATACTTACATCTCGGATCAGCCTCTGCTCTTGCCGGTATGTGTGAAGAATCTCCAAGAACTGTTTGTAGATGTCCGGTTGACCTTGAAACCGTTTCTAAAACAAAACAAAAATATATATCAGTTTATACCAGCTTCCTTCTAGTCATGTTTCTCAACATTACTTTAAAAAGAAAACACCAATGTATCAATGTTTATATGTTCATCACTTCACCTTTGATGGACTTCTCATCCCAAAATATTTTGTTCTAGTTAGTATCTATAAACCCACAATGCACTCCTCACTGGTATCATCGGATGGATAATGCAAAGAAAGGTTACGTGAACAATATGTTGAATATAGTCATGAATAGAAAAGATACCTAACATTTCCTTACTGTGTATCTGGCATGAGAGCACATCTGAAAGAATTATCTTTTCTGTGATGGAATTAATGTTAAGGAGGTCATCAACCTTATGAATGCGTGACATATCTACTCTGTTCCTAATAACTAATGTTCATTTTTCAAATAAAGATAACTAACGTTCCATTTTCTATTTCTAAGGAAGAAGAAAGTCTGACTTCATAAGACAGAGAAAGGATGATAGGGAAAAGAATATTCTTAATAACTATGAATGATCGCTGACACTAAATAAAGGTTGCCTATAACTGACTTTAAAGTAACTCACATGTTGTAAATAATGAGTGAATGTTACAGAGGGATTCAAGTGAACAAGAAAGCAGTACACTAGAAATCCTAGACACATCATTGTGTATCTAGAAATGCTAATGTTCAATTCTCTGTCTCTAATAATTAATATCAATTATCACTGCAGATTGTCCTGTTAACTCTTTCTCTACCAGCGGCCAATGGAATGCCGCAATGGACGGACTCTGGTGGCAATTGGTATTTCTATCGACACAGAATGATCAGTGGTTTATTTGATATATTTCTGCTCCGTTTCGGAATTTTAAGTTACAGTAAACTGAAAAGTCGCATAGCCGGAAGATAGCTACGTCATCCTTGTGCCGTCAAACATTTGCTAACATTGGATTCTAGTGAATTTTCAGTTTTAAAGTAGTGTTAATTTGTTTGTTTTGGTTTTTCACAATGGAAACGCCCACCAGTATGCGTCCTCGTAGAATTACTTCAGATCAAGCTAGGTTATTGTTTTAAACAATAGTGATTCCGATATTAGTGATTCAGACAGCAGATTTATATGTGAATCTAAAGTTTTAGCACGTGGTGATAAAGATACTAGTGGAACTTCATCATCAGCTGAGGACAATGAATGTCCGTCTGACAATGAATGTCAGGATGTCACAATTACTTCTCAGCGCAAAGGAACGCAAACAGTACAAAATAAGAATAAAACTGGAGGAAAAATCTTGAATTTACAAGCTTCTGTAGAGCGTGATGCACCTATCCCATCATCATCAACATGGCAAGATGTGTCAGAAGAGGAAACAAAACCAGTTTTTTCGTCCTCGAAGATCTCACGTCAACTCTAAACTTTATCAACTGCAAACACCTATGGATTTTCTCAAAGTGTTTTTTGATGATGACATAGTGGATTGTTTAATTAAAAATGTAAACAAATATGCAGAAAAGATATTGATGCAGAACACTCCTAAAAGAAAACATTCTAGTCTGTTATCCTGGACCCCACTCACGAAGCACAAATGGCTGAAGTTTACGTCTGTCATTATTGCTATGGGACTTGATCCAAGATCATCTATCAAAGACTACTAGTGTACAACTGCACATTTATATACTCCTTGGTATGCCACTATGTTTCCCAGGAATCAATTTGAATCTATTTATCATACCATGTTTCACGTATGTGAACCAGAGGCAGCAGGTGCAAAAAAAATTGATCCTCTTGTTGACGTGATTCTGAAGAAATTCCAGGAAGCATTTTACCCATTTGAAAATGTGTCCATTGATGCCGAAGAATTTCAAAGTCTGTTGCAGGAAATTATGTCGAAAGAGTGACAGGAGTGCCAAGTCGTAACTTAAGTCCATGACGCAAAAGACAGAAGGAGCAGAACTCTCGATCAGAAACTCAGATATAACTAAGAAACTAGCGGATCACGTCAGTTTTGTTGATCAATAGTTACGGCAGTGAGATCATGGATTCCAACAGGGAACCAGCACATTGAAATTGTCCAGACCTTGGAAAAGAATATTGAAGAGCAGGACGACATCATTATGGCCAAGTTAGATGGCAAAGGACAACGTCCAAAGTAGGAAAGCCATAGGAGCCTGAAAAGAATAGAACGAAGGCAACAGATCCAAGCGAGACTAGATATATTACGGCAAGGTCAATTAGAAGGTCTAGTGTTTCAACGATTGATTACTTGTATGTCATCCTCATGTATATGATGGATGTTTAAAGATCATTTGAAAATTACACGAGAAAATGATTTTATTTGCCGATCTTCAGTCCTTTTGATTGCCGTTAAGTTTTTCCTGCTTCAAGTTTGTTGAAAGAGTGTCACACCCTGGACACCTTATTTGTTAAATGATTTTCGTTAAGACACTCTTCAGCAACAAACTTGGACTGCCAAAACTCAGTACTAAATAATCAATGTGCTGGTTCCCTGCAATACTGTTTATATTGTTGAAGACAAGTGGTGTTTGTTTGATTATTCAGTAAATTAAACATGATTAGCAGTAGAGGAATATAGAAAACACCTTATAAGTGCAATGTTTTCATCATTTTTACCTCTTTTTGTCAAATTATTTTACAAATTATATTATTATTTTTATTATTTTACAACCTATAGCAATAAATCCATTACCAACATATTCCTTGTGCAATCCCCTTTATTTTGATAAATAATACAACATTTCTGCTACAATTTAACCATTTTCATAACATTATTGTGACAGACCCAACTTCCAGTTTTCTGCCATTTTTTTTCCATTTTTTGTGAAAAAGACATGGTTCAGAATATGCACCAGAACTTCCTTTTGGGTGATTTTAATGAGCAATACTGTTTATATTGTTGAAGACAAGTGGTGTTTGTTTGATTATTCAGTACATTAAACATGATTAGCAGTAGAGGAGTGTAGAAAACACCTTATAAGTGCAATGTTTTCATCATTGTTACCTCTTTTTGTCAAATTATTTTATTATTGTTATTATATTTATAAGCTATAGCAATAAATCCATTACCAACATATTCCGTGTGCAATCCCTTTTATTTTGATATATAATACATTTCTGCTACAATTTTAACCATTTTCATAACATTATTATGAAAGACCCCAACTTCCAGTTTTCTGACATTATTTTTTTTTCATTTTTGTGTGAAAAAGACATGGTTCAGAATATGCACCAGAACTTCCTTTTGGGTGATTTTAATTAGCAATACTGTTTATATTCTTAAAGACAAGTGGTGTTTGTTTGATTATTCAGTAAATTAAACATGATTAGCAGTATAGGAGTGTAGAAAACACCTTATAAGTGCAGTTTTTAAAATAATTTTTACCTCTTTAATTTCAGTTATTATTAAACCTCTCATTATTGTCATAATATTTGTAACCTATCAATTAATTATTAACACTGTCATGTTCCTTGTGCAATCCTCTTTAATTTGATATGTAAAACAATAGATCTGCTACCATTTTAAAAGCGTTATTATGACACACCCCTACTTCAAATTTTCTGCCATGAACTTCTGTTTGTTCAGGACCCAATTTTTGTTTGGTAGTGAAAGAGTTAATTAGAACCATATTCACCTGAAGGCGAGGGACACCAGTAAAAGGGAAAGAAAACCCATATGCAAAGTTCAGTACCTTACTACTTTAAGTGAGAGAACACACAAGAAAGAAAGAACTATAGGAGGATGAAAATATTAAACCTACAATGGGTAAAATTTACCAATGCAAATTTCTGGATTTAATAAATCACTATAAGTGGTTACAGATGATGATGTATGGACATACAAGTAGTTCACAGAAGTTATAACTTTAACGCTCAAAAGTGTTTGTAACACCAAGACTGAAATTGCCGGAACTATTGTTCTATTTTAAAATAATTTAGATTCTGGATCAGAATGAGGTAAAGTAATTACCACTGCAATGGAAGGACAAGTAACAACTAGGTCCTATATATTTACAGTAGGGACTAGGACATCCTGGGTTACAAACTGACATTCAGTGTGGAGATGATACTTGGTGTTAATAGTTTTGGGACAGTCATATAGGCAGCAGAGAGTGCTATCACACCTAAATCTCATAACACAGCGACCCTGTGAAGATACCATTTTACACACTTGTATAGCGGCATCCTCCATGATTAACTTGTATTCCTTTATAACTGGTTCAGAAAATGACGCGTAAGAACAATCATAAAGAAGTTAATAAGACCAAAAAGAATACTTCTTGGCCTAACACATGCAGGAGGTGAGAAGTTAGGAGGATTGAGTATATAAAGAACAGGTTCAGAAGAATGTGTGAAAGAAAGATATCAAATGCAGATTTCATGTTTAGCAATCAACCAGCTCAATGTTTTAATCATCCACAGGACATGAGACAAGAAAGATGTCGACACTCACCTTGATCTTGTTCACGTAGTTGATAGTATGGGTGAACTCCACAGGAAAACCACTTTGCTGCTGCTGCTGCTGTTGTTGTTGCTGTGGTTGTGAAACAGGTGGGCCAGATGAAGGGACTGTTTCTGACTGTGGACGTGGAGACTGATGGTATGAACGGTGATCTGCCGCTGGCGAGGCAGATGGTGCTGCTAACACCGGATGATTAACTGCTCCAACCTTTTGCTGAGCAAAGACATACATCCAGTTCATTCATTCACATTAGAAAAGTACACATGAAGTCATTACAATGTAGCACAATAAAACAATACAAATGTAGCCATTAAAACCAACTGATATTCACCTTCATGGCAAAATTAAGCAATTTTTCCCAAACTATGCAACCTCAGCAACAAAAGAAAAAATAAGCACAAACAAACAAACTCGCTGCAATTAATAAACAAGTAAAGTGGTTAGCACAACCTTTGAGAGTGAAGTCCTACCAACTACCACTACGTGTCTACAAACTAAGAAGCTCTGGCTATAGAGCTAAATGAAGACCATGAATCAGATTCTATCAAAATTCAAGATTGGCGAATCAGCCATGTGCACAAGTAGACTGGCACTGTAGTCAGCAGATCATAGACTCCAAGACTGCCCAAAACACAACATATCTAGGCAAACCATCTGACCTAGAGAAACAACAGTGGGAGATACCACTGAGTGAGCTAAACAAAATAAGTTAAATTCATACAAGTATTGCAGTTATAGACAAATTTCAAGTGAACACCTCTCAAGTGAAAGCAGAAAAAGAAGATTCTATCAAAGGTATTCAACTCATAGCAGCAGGTTGGTGTAACAGCCAACAAGTTACGCTGACGATGACAAGAGCGAGGTCAGACAAGGGTTTGATGCCAGCTCATCATTCGCTACAGGAGGGAGGAGCTGGCTATCTGTACCTCAGTGCACTTGAGTCTACAAAAGTGTGATGGTGCTAACATTTCCCATACCCACAGCATGGGCTCGCTGTGGGACTTATTATTGTAAAAAATACAACACACGCACACAAACTAAATACAGATCAGGCAAACCATTTATCTCTATGGAAACAATTTGCCCCAAGACAAACAGGAACCAAATTACATTGTCCATTTAAGAATAGCCGGCTTCCTGGCCTAGAGGTTAGCGACTTTTCTCCATAATCTCGTATACTCTCATAAGTAACGTGATGACGGTGAGAATCAGCAGTGGTTCGAATCGTGTCTGTAACTTACGGGGTATGTGAGCCGGCCGCTCAGAAAGCTATGGCAAACTACTGAGCGTAATCTTGCCAAGAAATCAACAATCAGCTGAAAGATGCTGATGTTGACAGCCATGTCCTGTAAAGGATATGCAAACATTTATTTTTATTTAAGAATACCAGTCTCCCAGGCCAAGGGGTTAACAACATTGTTCATAATCCCGTATATCCATGTGGGGAAAACAGCAGCTGTGAGAATCGGCAGTGGTTTGTGCCGCGCTGGGAACTTACGGGGGTATGTGAGCCGGTCATTCAGAAAGCAATGGCAAACTACTTAACGTAAAATTAGTACATCAACAGCAGCTGAAAAATGCTGATGTTGACTGCAACGTCTTGTAAGGGATATACAACATTTAAAAAAAAAATTAAAGAATATGACAGACAGACCGGCAGACAAAAAGCAATGTTCTTTAACAAGGCCTGTAGTACTAAATAAATTAGATCACACAAAAGTTACACATACAAATACCAAAAGTTGAGATGGTCATCATAAATAGATTTCAATCCGCTCATCCATACACCTGTAATGTCTATTTATGAACAAACTAAATTAAACTGATGTACCACTGCATTCATACTGCTCCTGGGTTAATAATATATAATGTAATAATTGGTAAATTACTACATTACTTCAATTCTACTGGTTCTAGACTATGAACTGTAAAATGTCACCCCCACCTTCCTACATCTAGGACAATATTGTGCAAAATGAAAGCTGTTGCCAAACGACCTTGTCTGGCACCATTTTCAACTTCAGGTACCTGCACAGTACATAATGTGATAATCCACAATAGGTTATTGAAAGCATCACGTTGAAGACACAAACAGTACCAAAAGTTTCACAGAGTTCACTTACAACATTTGAATTCTGTGATGCCAAAGCCACATCCCAGATGGACATTCCTTGCATCTGCTGTAAACAAAAGATACAGTATATTATTCACATAGAAGACTACAATAATGTTATCACTTACACTGTGGTTCAGACAGAGATAAATATGAACATGACAGACACGTCAAATGGGATTGATACATTCTAATGCCACATGCAGGGAGAAATATTCATTGGATTATTCTTCTACCTTTGATTCCCCAGTGGAACATAGGCCCTCAACCAACTAATGCCAAGATAGCCCTTCTTTTGTCATCTCAAGCAGCTCTCTTTATGTTCTCCCAAAATTATTCACTTCTAGCTCTAATTCTCTTCTCCGGGTGTTATTTTGGTCTCTCTCTATTTCTGCCTTGTTATTGCCCTGCAGGATCCAGAGAAAGGACATCCCAGACCAATCTGGAAATGTCTGTTAAGAGAGGGCAGTGGAGTGCTGACAGCCAAACTAAACAGGAGGTATCTGTTGATTCTGTACAATACAAAAGTCCTCTAGGTGGTGTCCTCAATTCAATCAATCAATCATGTGCCATGCCGGAAAGCGTGGGCGGTCATGACTCGCCATTTCACTCGATTACCAGTGTTGTGGATCAGCTCAGTGTTCCTGTCTCGTCCATGCCATGTGGCCAAGCCATCCAGGTATTTTCCTCTCTGTCTTCCTCTTGGTCTGTTCCCTTCGATCTTGCCAGTTGTCACTAAGTTCTCCAATCCATTTCTTCTCATAACATGTCCAAAAAAATTTGACTGTCTATGTCTAATTTCTCTAATCAGTTTACGATGTTCATTTGTCTCCTGTAATACTTGGTCATTGGTTTTTCCATGGTATTCTTTGCATTTTCCTCAGAAACCACATTTCTGCAGCCATCAGATGCTTTTCAGCTTGACTGCTCATTGTCCAAGTTTCACATCCATACAAAATAACAGGCTCTATGTATCCCCTCAACACTCTTTTTCTCGTTTCAATTGACATCTTCTTATTGGTCAGAATGTTTTTCATCTTGCTAAAGGCTACTTTCGCCATGGCGATTCTTGTTCTAATCTCTTCAAGGCATCTTCCATCAGATGTTATAACTGTTCCAAGATAATTGTACCGATTCACTTGGTGAAGAATATTTCCATTTACTTGTATATTACATTGTGGCACTTCTTCCTTCCTACTGACGACCATAACCTGAGTCTTTTTACAATTTAATTCTAACCCCAGTTGCTCACTGTGTACAACAACCGCATCTACTAATTGTTGCAGATCCTGCTCATTGTCTGCAATTAATACTGTATCATCTGCATATCTAATGTTATTGATGTTTCGTCCTCCAATGCTGATTCCATTTATATCCTCTACATTTCTGAAAATATTTTCACTGTACAGGGAAAAAAGATCTGGAGACATCACATATCCCTGCCTAACACCTCTCTTAATTGGCTGATACTGTCCCACTTCATTATCAATCCTTATTGCAGCTTGTTGTTTCCAATATATGTTTTTTATAAGTCTAAGTCCTCAATTCAGCCTGGCTGAAAGGCTACTGAGACAAGAAGAATGATCGGCAGCAATGCTCTCCCAATCTTCAAAGACAATAAAACCAGTTTCTCATTCATGAGAAATTTAGAAGAACATGCATAATGGTTCAAAACTTGCCCTAAAGTTACCAAGCTCTACTTACAGTGGCTCCAATAGAAATTACAACTCCAGATTAAGCAAACTATATGCTCGAATATCCTTTACAGGACATCACTGTCAACATCAGCATTTTTCAGCTGATTGTTGATTTCTTGGTAAGGTACGCTCAGTAGTAAGTTATGGACGCAACGAGAACTGCTACCGATTCTCGCACACATCACATTACTCACAAGAGTATACAGGATAACGGAGAAAGACGTTAACCTCTAGGCCAGGGAGACCAGTGAAACTATATGGCTTTACTTTATTTCAGTATTTATACAAGCCACTACTGATAATCTGTGTGTTATCATGTGGAGGCATTTTCAGTTGCAAGCCAGTTTGAAAAATTAGCTTTAAATTAGTTTTGCATGAAGAGTGAACGCTGATTACCTAGCACACAAACGTGACTACAAAGTGAAGACAAGAACAATACACAACAACTAGAGTGAATGTAGTCTACTGACCCTGTTCACAGTTGACACAGCCTGTGAATGAGCTAGAGCAGTAATGGACATGACCTGCTGTCCGGGCTGATGGACATTAATGGTCTCACACTGCACCTCAATCGTGTACTCAGGAGGCAGAAAATTGTTAAAGCCCACAATAAGGTCTGGGTGACCTTTGAACAAATTTAACAATTGGTTAATGACACCAGGGGTGTCAATGCTGAAATGAAACAGAAAGCACATCATTTAAATTTATTGCTGAAAGATAAATTTTCAGTCACACTGAATGCAGCTAACCCACAAGCAAAATTCAGTCCATCACTACTATAAATAGTGTGTATGGACTACTATAAAGTGTGTATGGACTACTATAAAGGGACTGTATTTCACCATTTACTCAAAATTTTGAAACAATAATGGAGCACTACCAGGTACCAGTTACAGATTGGAACATAATCTATATGAGAAGTCTATCTGGAGAACCATTAAAAGTCATAGAAACCATCCCCAAAGAGTTAAGAAAAGACTATCACTACATGAAAGCCAAAATCATGGCACATTTTCTATTGGATGAAGCAGGTTATAGGGAACAGTTTGCTAAATTATCTCCAACAGCAACACAAACGTTCTCTGATTATACTTCGCAAGTACTAGACGTTTTCAGTAAATGGTTATCATCAACGAAAATTGACAACAATTTTGAGCGTTTGAAAGATCTAATATTGAGAGATAAGATCATATTATCCCTGCCACCACCTTTTTCATGATTTTTACAAGAGTGATTGTGAGTGTCCCCAGCAGATAGAGAAACCTGGGTCGGTTTATTTTACAGCCAATAAAGACTGTTTTGTAAATGTTCTCAAAGATACAGAATTTGTAGCAGCCGCTGCATATGATAAATCAAAATCAACCAGTTTCAACAAACAAAAACCATTTAGACAATTTAACAATTACCGTTGTAAATACTGCAACTATAATCATAGCGAAAGTTAAATGTGTGATAAACAACCAGGATATCTTACAGGATATTTACAAAATCACATAGATAAGCAAGAGAGGGAAAGAAAGAACTATAAACGATTGACCAAATGTTATCTTTGCAAAGCGTATGGCCAATGGCATCATGCTTGTAAGGGAAGGCAAATGACAAGGAAAGTCAATGTGGCAATGTACGATAGTTCATCCTCTGAAGAAGAGCAAGAAGAAAATCAACATCCAGCTAATGCAGCCAAAACTATTGATGTATTCCAACTAGAAAAATGCACTACCTGCAACCGCTTCCATGAAGATAGCGTTTTGACATGTGGCCATTCTATACCAATAGCAAATGAGGAAGCCAATCTAGTAATAGATTCTAAAGGGAAGCTAAACATCCATCAAGGCTATGTTAACGGCAAAGCAGCCAGTGTTTTGAGAGATAGCGGTAGTACCCTTATTGGTTTAAGGAAAGACTTTATACAATCTGGGTAAACATGTAACATGTAGAACTTTCTCAGGAAATATTGAAAAATATCCACTTGCATGGGCATACATTCAAACACCTTTTTTGACAGGCAAGGTAAAATGTGCAGCATTATTTAATCCATGTTGTGATGTAATTATTGGAAATCTGCCTGAAGTTAATGATATGCCATATGACTTTGTAACATCTGGTTTTGAAAATATTTTATCAAATAACGCAGTAACAAGATCTGCTGCAGAATTACAAGCTCAGAGAAACCAAACAGACATTAGAACTACTAAACCCGATTATAACACCTCTCGAAGACATGAGAGAAAACTTTATTAAGGCACAAAAAGCCGATTTATCATCACAGAAGTATTTTAAACTCGTAGGCCAAAAGCCAAAGTTAACAAAGAATGCTAGCTCGCACTTTAGTTTGAAATGCGGTATCCTAACAAGGTACTACACAAAAGATGCCAATACTATAGCACAAACGGTGTTACCAACTGAATACCGGAAGAAGGCACTGCAACTAGCACATGATGTACCCTTTGCAGGGCATATGGCCTATGCTAAAACATGATCAAGAATACTGACAGTTCTATTGGCCCAAATTCTGCAGTGATATCAAACAATACTGTAGATCATGTGAGGTCTGCCAGAAGCTTGTTAAAAAAGGGAAACACCCTCAAGCAAAATTACAAACAGATCTTGCGAGCAGACCTTTTGAAAAAATTTCGGTAGATATTTTGGGACCATTGAACCATGTAATATCAAAAGGAAATAAATATATTTTAACAATGATTGATCTATGTACACGTTGGCCTGAGGCTATCGCCCTAAAAAAAACATCACCTCTAAAGACATCATAGAAGTTTTCTTTCATATCTTTGCTAGGATAGGCTTTCCCAACACTATTCTATCTGACAGAGGAAGCCAGTTTATTTCAGCGGCAACTCAAGCCTTTAACAAGATGTTAGGCATTAAACACTGTTTCAACAGACCCTATCACCCTCATTCAACAGGTATTACAGAGAAAATTAATGGTGACCTAAAAGAATGGTGACATTCCAAGAATGCCCAAATGATTGGGATACCTTTTTACCTGCTACACTTTTCGCCTATCGAGAAGTGCCTCACTCTAATACAGGGTTTTCGCCTTTTGAGTTAGTATATGGAGCCAGAACACGAGGCCCTTTAGCAATTTATAAGAATTTGTTAACTGAATTAAACAATGAACAGAAACCAGTGTCACCATACGAGCGTGTTACAACATTACGTGACAGAATTATGAAATCATGCATATTAGCAAAAGAATCACTAAGACAATCTGGTGCCATCTACAGAGAGTATGCCAACAAGAAAAACAGAACAATAACGTTGACACCAGGACAGGCTGCTTCTCTTACCCAGGAACAAAAATCTCCTAGCAGACTCTTGGCAAGGACCTTTAAAAATACTAAAACAAATTTCAACAGTAGACTACTAAGTTGCAATAAATAACAAGAACAAAATATTCCACATTAACATGTTGAAACCCTACTATAACAGAGACGAAGACCAAGATGAGACAGCAGCAAACACAACCTTAGTAGACCACACAGACTTAGAAGATACAGATGAAATACCAGTCCCATCACTCAATACGACAGACACACTGCAAGACATTAAACTATCTCCAAATCTCTCTCAGACTGAGACAGGCAACTGTTACAAGACTATAAAACCATTTTCCCCAACCATCCAGGACAGACAGATCTAGTAGAACACCAGATCATACTGACAACTCAGGTACCAATAAAGTGTAGACCATATTCAATACCAATACATTACAAAGACAAATTATACCAAGAAATCTTAGACCTTGAGAAAAACCAAATTATTAGAAGATCACAATCCCAATATTGTTCTCCTATCGTGATTGTTAAAAAAAGGACAATTCAATACGCCTATGCGTTGATTATCGGAAACTCAATGCAATAATGCAGTTAGATTCAGAACCAATAGCTAACTGTGAGGACATACTGACAGAAATGACAGATGCCAAATACTTCACAAAACTCGACATGACAAAAGGGTACAGGCAAATACCCATGACTGAGGACGTTATACACTTGACAGCATTTGCAACACCTTGGGGACTATACGAATGGTGTAAACTTCCATTTGGAATAGTCAATGCCCCAGCAACATTTGTAAGAATGATAAGACTGTTACTGGCAGGCTTACCCAATATCCTATCATATATGGATGACATCCGTGTACAAACCAAGACAATGACAGAACACCTAGCGACACTACGACAAACTTTTGAACACATCAGGCAACATGGCCTGACAGTAAAGCCAGCAAAAGTAGAAGTTGCCTATCATGAAATTACTTTTCTAGGCTACAAAATGTGTAATGGATATATTACCACTGATGACAATATCACTTCCTATGACCAAAAAGGAAGTAAAAAGTATGTTAGGATTGTTGAATTATTACAGAAGATTCATACCTAACTTTTCTAGTTTGACAGAAATTTTTAAAAATCTAACAAAAAACCAACCTAATAAAATTGTAAACAGAGAGGGCCTGAGACCTGCCTTTACAAAAGTATTGTCATATTTTTCTTCCAATCCCGTATTAAAGTTGCCAAATCTTAAAATTCCTTTCAGATTGAGAACTGACGCGAGCACGATAGGTATAGTGGCTGTGTTGTTACAATCCTATTATGACATCTTACATCCAGTGTATTATGTAAGCCGCAAGTTGTCACCAAGAGAATGCAGATGGTCTACACCAGAGTTGGAAGGTCTTGCATTAATTTATTCTATTTCTAAATTATCTAAGTATTTGCTAGGTAAACATTTCATCGTTGAGACAGATAACAACCCATTAACTTTCATGACAAAAGGAACACCGACGAACCACAGAATCACCAGATGGGCTTTATTACTGCAGAACTACAGCTTCAAAATAAGACACATCAGCGGGACAGAAAATATGATTGCAGACTTACTCTCAAGATGTCCTCTCGATGCGTCCAGCGACAGTTTAACGATGCCTGAGCACAATGATTAATGTTGTTACCTACAGCGCTCAGACAAGTATCACAGTCCAGCAAACAATATGCAATTATACTAATAACGCTGTGAAAATACTTCCTGTGATAAGGACTAAGTCCTGTGATTTATTCAAAATACATTTTAACTAGTGAATGTGCTGAATAAATGAACGACTAGAATGTGAAAGGACAATGATTTTAAACCGTATTATCATTCTCATGAACAGTGTTAAAAGAACAGTGTTAAATAGGTGTATAGACTTACCGTATTCCAGCTTTCGGTAACATCCATAGTACCTACGCTTATGTATACTAGTGAGATAAGCGCAGTGAATTGTTTGAACATTTTAAATTTGAAACAGACTGTGAAATAGACGACAGCAGAGGAATCCAAATCATCCAGAACAGGGTAATCCAAATGTGTACTTATAAGAACAGTGTGTATTACTACAACGTGTGAACACATTAGTTGTGTACTTCTGCTTCCTTTTCTAATTATTTTCTAAATTTATCAAAAATAGCAGACTATACCACAAATAGTCACGAATGAATGACCGAGTTAATGATTTTGTGACACTAAAATTTACATATGATAAATGGAATGAAAGGATTTATATATTTGTGATCTAAGAATCATTGATTGATTAATTTTTTCTCAATGGTGCCAAGTATGCCACTATTGAAAATAAATATCAAACTATGATGCTTAGAATAGAAATAACAAATGTACTTTATTTTTTTGAAAGAATTTGAAAATTGCCTTCCATAACGTTTGATGATTGTACCTAAAGGGAAACAATCTGACGTGAAAAATGTAAGCATGCATATATTGTCTTTTTCATAGTAGCCAGAATGACTACAGGTCACCATGTGACGTCAACTATGCGTGGAATATAGTTACTAAGGTTGTTGGACCAGTATTGGATTATCCGACCATATCGGTGGGTTTCTAATTCGGAAATCATCTCATTTAGGGCCTAACATGTTCTTTTTGTGTGTTTTTTTTTCTTTTGTTGGGAGGTAGGGCGTTGCTTGAAAGATAGCGTTAGTCGCTGTTAACTACCGGTCTGGCTTAAGTCCATTCTCAACCAAGGTATAAATCCAACTAGGGGACAATACTTGGGGTGAGTAGCCTCATGGCAGCACTGAAGGAAATATGTATCATGCATCATTACCAACTAAATGTCAATGTATAAACATACCAGAGAGTCACCTAACAAGATCAACAGTTAGTCGATTCTGACTTATAAATATATTGTTAACTTAAACCAGGTATAAACACCCATTATGAAAGGTTATCCCTTTCATAAAAGGGGGTGGTGGAGAGTGTCAGAATCTCCATCGCCTGCAGGCGACGGACAAGCACGACAATGACCCCGGCTGGCAGCTACTACGCAGTTGATGCCAGTGGTCAGCGTGACGCACGAAGCACACGGGGACTAAAACCAGGGCTAACGAGAAACATCTGTGATTAGCTCAGACTGCTTCAGGACGTCGAGACAGGGCGGACATGAGAGAAAGTTGTTGCATGCATTTGTGTATTATTCTATGCTAGATGTGAGAAAGCCTGTATGCTTTGTAGATTCTGTTGAGGGAGTGAGTGAGTGCTTTGATCTATGCATTTATGAACTTGTGTATTATATTTATGTATTTGAAATGGCATTGTCGCTAATTGTGAGCGCAGCATTATATGAATGCCGTTGAAGAGTGTGATTAAAGTGTTGTGTTGGTTTAAGAAAAGACTTTATACAATCTGGGTAAACATGTAACATGTAACATTCCTTAAAGTTGTGTTGCCGCGTGTCTGAGTACAATCATTCTTTGTGTATGATTGTTTCACTCCTGTTAGAGAGCACGAGCCATTGTTAGTATAAAGTAAGACCCTGACAGTATGGACTACTATAAAGTGTGTATGGACTATGCTTGAGCTCAAAGCAAGTGAGCATCAAAAAACAAACAAAAACTGCCTGTCATAGATCTTCTTCACCTAGTTTGAGGAAGGCAGGTAGGTGTCATGTGGGGTGATGGATTCTGCTGAAGGAGAGAGACACAAATGGTTTGGTTGCATAGCAAGGTGTGCCATAGGCATCATGATTATCTATCAGGTTTCTGGCATAATGTGGCTCTTTTCAGTCTCCTGCCACCTGTCCACCATCATGCCCGAGGATTCTCTCATGTCCTGTGTCCATCTTTATGCTGACCCATTTCTGCTTTATTAGCTGCTTGTGATTTACTAGGCAATGTTACATTCAGTGGTTAGCCAGAACGACCGACACCTCATAGCCTTAAAATCAATGCAAAGCCATCTGCTTCCAAATCACCAACAGTTAAATTTAAACTCTCGACTCAGTATGTCAAGGAACTGTGAAAATGTTTCACTAACCCCTAAGCCACAACGCTGACAAGGCTACATTAGTATTGTGAACATACAACATAAGATAAATCTAAGTAATGTTTCTGATTAATTAACATGCAGAAATTATATTTGATAAAACACATCGCACCATTGTCCCACGTATTAATGCATCGATACACATAAAATACTCACGTCTCAGATTTCCATTCTGTCATAATGTCCAAAAAATCATTATACACCTGGGGTTGGTTACCAAACTGTAGCTTCACTTGATCCAGATAGGAGCGAGCATCTACCTGGAAATGTTGCTGCTGTCCACCAGACATAGGTCCTGACATCTATCATGTGAATGATGTTAAACAATAAACCAACAATATAAATTATTTGTATATTAATAATATTCACTTTATGATTCTAAATCAGTGTGTTAATTTAGTTAAAGGGGCACTGGTTGATATGTGCGGCGACACCGCCATTTTGATTTTCCTATTGTATATATACATTTCATATAACATACATTTCAGAAACGTAGAAGACATGAAAGGAATCCCCATTGTGGGACATAACATCAATAACATTAGATACGGAATTGATTGCAGACAATGAACAGGATCTCCAACATTTAGTAGATGCAGTTGACAAGATGTTCGGGTGACAAAATCATGTGTGGTGCCGAATGTTGAACAGACATGTTTGATCATTATTTCAAAATTGAGTATTTACTAATGAGACCACCACATATAGATTGGCCTTGAAAACCCAAATCTAATGGTACCTGAATGATGCCTGTATGTCAATTCTAAGCAGAGATTTTCACATATGAGTATCGGTAAATACGTATAAAAATTTGATATCATTTCCCTAATTTCAGGAAAAAAAGTGTGTCCATCGTATCTCCACGTCCGGTCCATGCTTGATTGTCTCAAACGAGTCACAGATCTCCACGTCCGGTCCAGGCTTGATTGTCTCAAATGAGTCACAGATCTCCACATCCGGTCCAGGCTTGATGGTCTCAAATGAGTCACAGATCTCCATGTCCGGTCCAGGCTGGATTGTCTCAAATGAGTCACAGATCTCCACGTCAGGTCCAGGCTTGATTGTCTCAAATGAGTCACAGACCTCCACATCCGGTCCAGGCTTGATTGTCTCAAATGAGTCACAGATCTCCACGTCCGGTCCAGGCTGGATTGTCTCAAATGAGTCACAGATCTCCACGTCCGGTCCAGGCTTGATTGTCTCAAATGAGTCACAGATCTCCACGTCCGGTCCAGGCTGGATTGTCTCAAACGAGTCACATATCTCCACGTCCGGTCCAGGCTTGATTGTCTCAAATGAGTCACAGATCTCCACGTCCGGTCCAGGCTGGATTGTCTCAAATGAGACAGATCTACACATCCGGTCCAGGCTGGATTGTCTCAAATGAGTCACAGATCTCCACGTCCGGTCCAGGCTGGATTGTCTCAAATGAGTCACAGATCTCCACGTCCGGTCCAGGCTTGATTGTCTCAAATGAGTCACAGATCTCCACGTCCGGTCCAGGCTGGATTATCTCAAATGAGTCACAGATCTCCACGTCCGGTCCAGGCTGGATTGTCTCAAATGAGTCACAGATCTACACATCCGGTCCAGGCTGGATTGTCTCAAATGAGTCACAGATCTCCACGTCCGGTCCAGGCTGGATTGTCTCAAATGAGTCACAGATCTCAACGTCCGGTCCAGGCTGGATTATCTCAAATGAGTCACAGATCTCCACGTCCGGTCCAGGCTGGATTGTCTCAAATGAGTCACAGATCTCCACGGCCGGTCCAGGCTGGATTGTCTCAAATGAGTCACAGATCTCCACGGCCGGTCCAGGCTGGATTGTCTCAAATGAGTCACAGACGGATTTTTTTTTTGCGCTCACTCGCTTTGAACTCAAGCATAGTCCATACACTATTTATACTTATAGCAGTGATGGACTGAATTTTGCTTGTGGATATGAAAACTGACTTCAATAATATGCTCCATCATAAATGATACAAAAATAGTAAAAGTATACAAATAAATTATTGATAAACTATAAACTCTCTATAACTTTAGTAGTTCTAACTGCACGATATGAGCCGACTCTGATCGATATTCACGTCGGCCGGCATCTTGGCTTTCCACACTCATGTACCTGTGATTTTCACTGGGCTGTTACTTTCACTCATGTACCTGTGATTTTCACTGGGCTGTTACTTTCACTCTTGTACCTGGGCTTTTCACCGGGCCGTTACATCCACCACCCAGACATCACCCCTCTCCCTCGGCGGTGTATATAAGGCGATAACGGAGACATTCTCGGCGATATACGTTCGGATTCCTAGGTAAGTAGGAACATTTTTTCAAATTTTTATTTTCTCTTCATTGCTTTCATTTTTTCATCTTTTTGTTCTTCTCATCCCGTCATTACGCCTCAGTGTAGTTCCCGGAGGGTCTTCTCCGTGGCTATGTGTTGTGTTTTGTGTATGTATTTGTTTGCTGATGAAGGCTAGTCACTGCAATGTCCTGTATGTGTCGTAATTCTGTTATGTAAAGCTGCACTACTTTGTGTCATTTTATATTGTTTACATTCACAAAGACGAAGCACATGAGCGGATAATTTTTTTCTACCACCATAGTTGACCATAACTGATTAAACGTTCCACATAAATGTAAAAATGAGTGCAGAATTAGAATATACATCTAAAAATATTGTTCAATATAAATACACAAGCTCTAGAAAATAAAATTACTTACTTTACGGCAAATAATTAACTGTATTTAAAAGCCATGATAACTTCAACCAATCGCTGTGCACGGAATATTAGAATAACCTTTCCTGCAGAACCTATGATGATGTCTGTTAGTGTCATGTGATATTTGAAAGAATGAATGAATGACATAGGAAGCATGAATGGTCTTTACAGCAGCCATTTTTGGAGGCGCAATGGATCTTCCCGGGGTGGTGCCGTATATCACTTCCGTTTTCAGTTCGGGTCGCGGCACGGTCAACAATGCTTGACAATTATTGATAGTCTGTCACAGACTTATCGTTTGATTATTTCCACACACACACAAAAATGGGTCAGTCCGTTTATACTTCTTAGTTTTTCTACGAGCAGTATGAAGATCCCCTGCCGGCTTGCTAGGCCAGTCGCAGGTTTAGGACACTAATCTGACCACAGGGAGTCCATCCCCTATGGCGAGCCATAGCCCCGTTAGCCCATGACCTCGCGGTCATGGTTGCCCGGTCTGCACCACGTGGAGGTGGGGGTTGACTTGTGTAGTCTGCGGGTCATCGCAGGCTACTAATTTTCGCTCTTCACCCCTCCTGGGAGAGGCTAGCCGATCCTAACCCTGCTGGCTGCAGGGCCAGGCGCATTCCACACCTTACAGGTGTGATAGGGTAGATAGATACAAGCTGTGGGAAATCCTTAAACAATATGGAGTGAGCACACATCTAACAAACCTATGTAGAAGTTTATACAACAACAGTGAATGCATAGTGAGAGCAACTGGAGAACACTCAGAACCCTTCACCATAAGATCTGGAGTACGACAAGGTTGCGTCCTGTCCCCTCTCTTGTTCATAACATATATAGACAACATATGTAAAGAAACCAGCCAAGCAGAGACAGCAAGAATACCGCATGACGAGAATACAGAAGAAGAACCATCTGCAAATCTAACCATTAGAGAACTCCTGTTTGCGGACGACCAAGCACTAATAGCAAAATCAGAAGCTGAATTACAAGACCACATGAATAGTCTAAACGAAATGTGTAGGGAACATAACATGAAAATTAGCACAAGCAAAACAGAGGTAATGACTATAACTAAAGAAGAACAAACAGCAACAATTCACCTAAACGAACATCCCTTGAAACAAGTAAAGAGCTTCAAGTACCTAGGAAGTATAATATCATCAAATGGCAGATCAGAAGACGAGATCGAAAATAGGTGCAATAAGGCAAATCAACTCATTGGACAAATGGCACCAATACTAAAGAACAAACATGTATCAATAACTACTAAGAAAGCACTTTACAACACAATCTTCCTACCAACTCTGTGCTACCAATGCCAAACCTGGACAATGACAGAAAAAGAGAAAAGAAAAATCACAACAACAGAAATGAGGTTCCTGAGAAGAATACTCAATGTATCAAGAAGAGATAAGATCAGAAATGAAAAAATCAGGACTAAAGTGGGGGGTTAAAGCTGCTCTAGATTTTATTAGAAAGCAGCAAGTCAAATGGTTTGGCCATGCAAGTAGGCTACCAGTCAACAGCATGCCACAACAAGCAATGATGTACAGAACAGATGGAAACAGAGGAAGAGGCCGACCACGTAAACGTTGGACGGAGGGAATAACAGAATCCATGGGAATGTCGATATACGAAGCCCATAACCGGGCACTCTCACGAAGTTTATACTTCACCTCGACACCGCAAGGTACAAGAGGAACATGATGAGATGATGAGATGAGACACACAAAAATAAATACACATGCTCATCAAACCCACCTAAAAGGTAAAAAAAAAAAAAAAACACGGCAGTCGTTTGAAAATATGCTGGATGACCGCCTCAAACCCAGTGCCGCATCTAAACAAGACTCGGAAACAGAATGGAGAGCCCTAAAGGACAAAATGTACAATACTGCTATGGAAATCCTTGGTCCGGCCATCAGGAAGCATAAAGACTGGTTTGATGAAAATTCCGAATAAACTTTTCCACAAGACATATTTGAATGACCCAAAGTCAACATTAAAAAAAAAGATGCCTTCAATAGCATTCGGAGAGTAGTGCAACAGAAACTCCGGCACATGCAGGACTCCTGGCTGAGCAACAAGCTGATTAGATTAAAGCCTTTGCTGACAGACATGATATGAAAACCTTCTATGACTCACTGAGGGCGGTCTATGGTCCTACATCACCAGGCCTAGTTCCCCTCCTTGGTGCAGATGTGGATAACAAAGAAATCCCCTCAGGAAGGTTAACCCGGTCAACAAATGCCCGCAGAAGTCAGATGTGTCAGCCTAACGGCGAAAGAACACAGCTCTGCTGTAAACAGGCACAATGCAATCACTACCAGAAAAAAAAACTTCAGATGAACGCAGAAGAAGAAGAAGAAAAAAGAAATCCTTCAACGCTGGGCAGAGCATTTTAGCAACATCTTAAATGCTGCAACCTCCATCGATGATGAAGCCATGAACTGCCTTCCTCAAGTCCCTACTAATGATAGACGTGCTGACCTGCCAACCATACTGGAAGTAAACAAAGCCATCCAGCAACTTTCCAGAGGCAAGGCGCCTCGTCCTGACTCTATTCCAGCAGATATATACAAAGCAGGTGATATTATCCACACTGCTATATCATGTATGTGCTTGTGAAACCTGGACTGTTTATCAGCGACATGCTAGGAAATTAAACCACTTCCACACAGTCTGCCTTCGGAAGCTATTGAAGATTAAATGGCAAGACAAGATTCCCAGACACTGAAGTCCTAGAAAGAGCGTCCATGCTCAGTATCCATACTACAAATGAAGAATCAGATTCGCTGGGCTGGTCACTTGACTCGCATGCCAGATCACAGGCTCGCTAAACTAATTTCTTATGGTGAGCTGTGTTGTGGTAAACGCTCCCAAGGCGGCCAGAGGAAATGATTTAAAGACACTAAAAGCTTTTAGAATTTGATCATGACACTTGGGAGACTGCTGCCAAAGAACGAAATTCGTGGCGTACATCATTACAGAAGGGTGCAGCCACTTGTGAAGCAACCAGGACTGCAAGAGCTGTGAAGATAAGGCTGGACAGAAAAACCACTGCATGAGATCCTCCTTCTGGAACGCCAAGCATTCTTTGACCACATTGTCAAAGAACATGTTGAACCAAATTGCCAATTTTACATATACTTGAAGAGTTTCACGGGATAGGGGTATCCCCTATCAAAGGAGAGGTAAGGTGCCTCCTTCCCTCCGCTAGCCTACAGGATACTCTTGGGCAAGGTGGAGTACCCGTTTAGACCCCTGATTAGGGTTACGTAAAGCCATGGGTGCAGGTGGTGGATGAAGTTGAAGAGCAGCCGACAGATAGTTGTAGGTTATGGTCTACAGCTTCACGACGGTAGGCAGAGGATATCCTTTTTTTGGGAGACAATGGCTACGGTCATCAACCAGTATGGTCACTGCTAGGAAGGAAAGCAATGGCAAACTACCTTATTTACAGATGCCAAGAATATTATGTACTGCAGTCTTATCGATAATCAGAGAAACGGCGTAAATGGGTGCTTCATAGGAGCAGCCTCGCCCGGTAGGGGTAGTCATGTGCACCAGGAGACTCCAGACCATCATCAGGCGACTGTGTGCGAAAGAATATCAACATTGAAAGTAGGAACTTGGAATGTAAGAACTATGAGTGGGGATGGGAAATTTGATAACATTAAGAATGAAATGAGAAGATTAAATATTAATCTGTTAGGTGTATGTGAGACCAGATGGACAGGAATGGGCATTATAACATCTGAGGAATATAGAATAATCTATTCTGGTGGAGAGAAACAACAGCGAGGAGTAGCAATTATAATGGATACAGAGAGAGAAAATAGTGTAGTCTTCAAAGTACCATGAGTGCAAATTTGGTCAAAGTTATTATAATGGATACAGAGAGAGCAAAATCGATCAAAGGATATTGGACTGTATCAGACAGAGTGTTACTGGTGAAGTTGAGTGGAAGACCTTTTGATGTCAACATCATACAAGTTTATGCACCAACAGCTGACAGTAGTGATGACAGCATCGATGAATTTTATAGTGATTTAGAGAAAGCCTTCGCCTTCAAGAAATGCAAGAATTCTGAAGTAATTATCATAATGTGTGACTTGAATGCCAAAGTTGGAAATCAACAGGACGGTTGCATAGTAGGGATACATGATACATATCCCTATGTAGCACGTCAACACTCTTTGAGTCTTTTTCTCGTTTCAATTGACATCTCTTTATTGGTCAGTATGTTTTTTATCCTGCTAAAGGCTACTTTTGCCATGGCGATTTTTATTCAAGCTTCGAGTTTCTCAGTTCTATATTGTAGTTCGTAATGTTTAATAATAAATAAAATTTTGTCTCCCTTGTAACAGGCAGAAACAATAACCACTACACTACCGAGGACACAATAATATTTCCACAAACACTAATATAATATGATGTTATGTCAAACCTGGGTCATGTGACCAGCCGTTTGGGAATATTGTGGGACATTATTACCAAACGTTTGGTAATAATCACTTCGATAAAATATACATCTTGCCAGGTTTGTTAGCAATGTGACAGACTTTTATCATGAAAAAATAAACAATTGGGGGGATCGGGGGGGGGGGGGATTTTAATTGTTAATTAGGTCACGGCACATCAAATTGAAAAATATATAATGCGTCAAGTTAGGACCGGACACAATGATATATGGTACTACGGCACTCTTCCGAATTCCGGTCCCAAATAGTTCTGCAGTTAATAATTTTATATAACTAACACTAACCCTAACCCTAATCACTTATTCACTGCAGAACTATTTGGGACCGGAATTCGGAAGAGTGCTGGTACTAGTACTACTACTATGTTGTCCGTTTAAAATTAAACTGGCCACAGTGATAGAACTTAGAAGGTAGAATTTCTCAGCTCCCAATTTACGGGCCGCGAAAAGAACTAAACTAATACATCGGTGTAGATTCTTTTGCATTTCCTGATTGTAGATCACGACACAAAAATATTTAATAACTCGCTTAGAATTGTTGACGTACAATCTTCGTTGAGAATGAGTTGATATCGTTAATAGATAAGTTAGATTCGTCTTGTCAAGCTGTACTGTATCCAACTGTCATTGTTTCATACGTAAAAACCCATTTTTTAAATATTGTCTATATAATTATAATATATGCTATCTGATATCTGTACAAACGTGAACTTACCTCAATACTTGAAAATACACAGCAATAATTATTAGTTACCAAGGAAAAGCCTTCAGAGCAGATGTGCTTGAAACTAGACCGCGTGGTTCACAATGCGGGCCTATTTATGGCCTGTCAAAATCCCTCGATTTTCGGAATTTAAGGGGGAGGGGGGGATATGACCATTTTAGGAATTGGGTAGAATTTTCGGAAGCAAGCAACCTGGCCGTCGGGTCACGTAATCTTGACCGCGAATGTCCATGGCGACATCGAATCATAGACCATGTGAAATGTGGACAATGAGCTGACAAGCTGTAAAAACAGCTGATGGCTGTCGAAATGTAGTTTCTGAGGAAAATGCAAAGAATACCATGGACAGACAGAAACATCAATGACCAAGTCCTACAAGAAACAAATGAGATCCGTTCACTGATTAGTCATTAGAAGAAACATTAGTCTACTAATACAGGGGTCACCAAACTACGGTACTCGAACTTGCTTGATATAACGTATGAAACACAAGACGTTGTGATACAATGTAAATATAAATATGTTTAGAATAATAGGAGATCTTCACACGTGCGGGGACCTCCTGGCTGCTATGTGTCTTAAATTTACTATTTTTAATTATACAGTTTTTTCTTCTTCTTCTTCTTCTTCTTCTTCTTCTTCTTCTTCTTCTTCTTCTTCTTCTTCTTCTTCTTCTTCTTCTTCGTTCATCCGGAGTTTTTTTTTTATTCCGGACGTGATTGCGTTATGCCTGTTTACAGCAGAGCTGCATTCTTGCGCCCTTAGGCCGACACATCCGAATTCTGCGGGCATTTGTTGACCGGGTTAACCTTCCCGGGGGTTTCTTATGACATTTGTAGTGTTATCCCCCATCCCAGCTGGCCCATATAGAACAGCCAAAGACGTCTTGGTCAGCCCTCAAGGGAAGGCAGGGGCAGACCATGCAAATTCCCCGCCATCCAAGGAGGCTTCCATACTTGCAGAGCCGACACACAGCGCTCAGGTACTGGGTTCACCCAAGGAATCGTCACGTCTGTCTCCATAGAGCTTGTCCTTTCAGCCTACTTAGCCTCACTTCCGTATATTGGGCCTTCCGTTCACCATAGGCTGTTCTTAAGGAAACCAGAAGAATGCAGTCTGCAGATGACATCCACACAGTGAGCTTTCGATTCGGACTTTCCACATAATGGATTTGCTATCCAAGCAATATTCCATTTCATGCCATTAGGACACTTTTTCCACCTTTTATGAAGCCCACACAGTGAGCTTTCGATTCGGATTTTCCACGTAATGGATTTGCTATCCAAGCAATATTCCATTTCATGCCCCTGGGACGCTTTTGTAACCGACATACCTGTTGTATGAAATGCGGCAGTCTAAATACTTCTTCATGCACCTTTAAATGTCAACCTGAATGTAGTTAAAGTAAGCTGCAGTCAACTTGAGCTTGTTGATATCTCCATAGAGCTTGTCCTCAAATGAAGCAGGTATGGGTCAAAATATCTTTCTCTGTTCTGCATATATTGGGCACTCCTACAGCAAATGTTTCGCTGTCATTTTACCAGTTCCGCAATTACATTAATCGGTATCCCCTATCTTTAGTTTATTGAACAAGTGGTATTTCAGCCTGTTATATCCTGTGCGGAGTCTGAAGATTGCTACTTTTTCTCTTCTGTCGAGTTTGTAATATGCATCATCCTTCTGGTGGTTTGGATGTTCTGATTCCCATTTGGTTCTATAAGTGCTTTTTATAAACCTCTTTGCCTCATTATAAGTTATGTCCATGTCAGGCTGTGGTAATCATAAACCCTCTTTTGCTAGTCTGTCAGCCTCTTCATTTCCAGGTATACTGCAATGTGATGGGATACACTGTATTGCAACTTTTTTGGATTTCTGGGCCAGACCATGGAGTGCTGCTCTTAGGTCAGGTAGTTCTGTGCTGTTTTTGCTCTTCAGTATTGAGACAGCTGACTTTGCATCTGTGAAGATAGCTGTTTGCTTCTCTTTATTTTCCTCCATCAAGCGTATTTCTGCTGCAGTTTTCAAAGCCTCTACCTCTGCTTTGAAGTCACTTGAAAATTTTCCAGTTGCCACTTACTGTGTTTTTCACTCCATTTTTTAAATTTAGGAGAATTCCTCCTCCTCCATTTTCTATTGAATTTTTGGCTGATCCATCTGTATATGCATGGGTCGAATTCCTACTTGGGTAATGTTCTTTTATGTAGTTTAGGGTTATTTCTTCCGCTTTCGGTTTCATTCTGAGTGTTCTTTTTCTCAATACCAGGAATGTTTTCTATCATCTTAGGCAGTTGGTGCTGTCTCCAAGCTGGGAACTTGTGTGCATTGTAAATGGGTTTGACTGTTGATATGTTAATTATGGAATCTGTCCTAATCTTTCGTTTTGCAGTTTCTACAAAGTTGCTACGCTTCAGTCTTCCCTTTCCGAAACCATTAACTTGTTATACATAGGGTGGTCTGTCGATCTTCTAAATTGTTCTGCTTGTTGCTGGGCTCTGCTATCTCTTCTATCCTCCATTGGTTGTAAACAAGTGATCTTTTCTAGTTCATTAATAGATGTTGTCTTCAGGCTTCCAGTTATGATTCGCATTCCTTGATTTTGGACTCTACTTATTTTGTTAAAATTTGACTTAGCTGCAATGCCATATTCCAGTACTGGCCTCACCAGTCCAGTATATAACTTCTTGAGAACTTTTTCATTTGCTCCCCCACGTTGCACCAGCAAGCTTTTTCATGATTGCCATTCTCTGCCTTGCTCTTGTTCGATTTTTCTCAACCTGTGTCTTCCATGTCAGGCGACGATCAAAGGTAACTCCTAGATAGTTTGGATTTTCTTCATTGCGCAATATTTTTCCATTCAATACCAGCTTAAGGTTGCTGAGTTTTATTTGAGAGGGAGAACACTGTGCATGTTGTTTTCTCCTCACTTATCTTCACTAGCCATGATTTTGACCAGTCCTCTAGCGCTATTAAGGCTTGCTGTATTCTGCTGTTAGCTGTACTAATATATTCTTCAGATGTCCATATGGCTAGGTCATCTGCAAAGGAGGATGTGTGTACTCTGGCTGGAAAATTTTCCGTCATGTCATTTATATATGCTAGGAATAATGTTGGTGAAAGAACTCCTCCGTGGGGGACACCTTGCTCCAAAAACATCATTTTGCTGGTTTGTCCTTCTACTTTTGTCCTGGCAGTTCTGTTCTCAAGGTAGTGGCTGATCCATTTATACATTTTCCCAGAAACATGCATTTTTTGCAGTTTTACTTTCAGTCCTTCCTTCCATACTTTATTAAATGCTTTTTCTAAATCTATCCAGACCGCAAGTGTGGACTTTTTCTCTTGGTAAGCATCCTCTATTTCCTGAGCTATATAGGTTATTTGATCTTCAGTGGATCTGTACTTTCTGAATCCTGCTTGGTGTGGTGTTAAGAGTTGGTTTTCTTCCAGATGCCATGTTAGCCTGCCATTGATAATGCGTTCCATTAACTTTCCTAAACAGCTAAGTAGACTGATAGGTCGATAGCCATTTGGTTCTTCCGGGTTTTTTCCTTTATTTGGGACTGGAATTAGTATAGCTTCCTTCCATGCCTGTGGGACTATTCCTCTCTTCCAGCTGTAATTTAGGACTGCTAATAGTTCCTTTTTTGCCTTAGTGCCAAGTCTTATTAGCAGAACAAAGGCAATCGTTTACTGATGGCAACTTTATCAAAGAGTGTATGATGGAAGCAGCAAATTACTTGTGTCCTGAGAAAGCCGATTTGTTTGTGACTATCAGCCTTTCAGCAAGTTCATTTGTGCGAACAACAGAAGAACTTGGAGAGAACATAGTTCCACAGATACGCGAGGAAACTAGGAACTTTTTGTGGTTTTCTCTGGCACTGGAGAGTCTTCTGATCTCTCGAGTACGTCGCAGCTTCTCGTGTTTATTCGTGGTGTCAATTTAGGTTTTCAGATAACGGAAGAGTTTGCATCCTTTTGCAGTATGCATGGATCAGCGACTAGAAAGGACATTTTCATGGAAGTGCAAAAAGTTTTGCAAGACTATAACCTTCAGTGGAATCAGCTTCAAGGTCTTACAGTTGATGGGGGGGGGGGGGGAAACATGGCTGGAGTGAGGAATCATCAAAGGATTTCGGAGAAAACTGTTATTGTTTGAAGCACAACTGGAAGGAGAAAACTTTTCTCATTTTTAGGGTTTCACAGAGTTTTACGTTACAATCGCGGAAGATGTCATCCTCGATGTTCCGAAAAAAAAAATTATTCATAACTTGAAGAAGCATTTTTGGAGAGATTTTCACATCTTGACAGAATTGAGAGTGACATTTTCTTTGTTCCAAAATTCGTTTGATTGTAACCTTGATGATGTGCCAGATAAACTACAGTTGGAGCTCGTTGATTTACAAGCAAATGTCTTGCTGAAAGAGAAGTTAAAAGAAAAGGAAAACTTGTTGAATTTACCGCTGCTTACCAGATGTTGAATTTCCGAAATTGAATAAATTTGCTGCTAGTATGACATCAGTGTTTGAACAACTTATGTCTGTGAGCAAACATTTTCAAAAATGAAGTATGTGAAGTCAACGCCATTTAACGAGATTAACTGATGAACATTTGAAAGCAATTATCTCGATTTGATGCAGCAATTCCAAACCATACATTGATGATATCTTGAAAGCCAAATATCAGTTTCACAGATCTCAATAACTTGTTTTGCAGCTTAGTTTGTGATGTGTGCACACTAGGTCTTATGTAAATATCTTTTTGCTAACGTCGCCTTCTTTGTTGGATTTTTTAAAGTAAATAAATAGGTTGGTTGTCTTTGTTGTTTGTGCATTGCACGCCACTCACCCATAATTAACTTAGTTATTCGTCTTTTTCCCAGAGCTTTCGTTCTGGCTTGCAAGTACGCTGTATCGTTAAAGTTAGTTGCATATCCTTCATAGGTTGTTTGCAGTCAACATCAGCAAGTTTACGTTCAGTAGTTTGCCATTGTTTTATGAACGAGCGGCACCCATACCATAGCGCATAAAACCAGCGCTGCCAAATCGCGCGCAGTTATGTTTCGAACGCAGGTATACGGGATTACGAACCGGCTCTGTAAGACCTTCGCCGCGGAGACCTGCGCAAATATTCTAAAGAATGAGTATGCGGCCCGCGCTCGTCATTTTCTCAGTTATCCGGCTCGCCATGAAAAAAAGTTTGGTGACCCCTGGTCTAATACTATAGTCTGTCCACATTTGCGTGCCTTCATTCGCGATCAATTTTTGTGAAAACTGTCTGTTACATCGTTATGAAATTTTCCCTGCCGTCTTATATTTACTCCCACCCCAAGGAACATGTCTTTGATATGTCCAAAAGCAACTTATAAATCATGGAAAGCGGCGACATTTCTTTGATGTTTTGGTGAAAAACTAGTAATTTCTCTCTAACAAACTTGTTTTACGGTAATATCCCGCCAGTTCGAATGACAACACAATGCGCAGTGGCGTCACTGGGGTTGGTGTCACCTAGTGCGGTAAACTCTTGGTGTCACCCCTCTAGACTTTCACCATGGTCTTCTTCCGAGTGTTCCTGTACCATATATAATCGCATATAGTAATGTTTGTAAAATAAGTCAAAAAGTTAATAAGGACATAAGAAAGAAAACAAATTGAACAATATAACTTCAATACTTCAGGTAAAACATAAATAAAGAACTTCGACAAACTCGGTCAAAGTTAAATTTTTGTTATTTTGCTATGTCTGCTTTGTCAAATTTGCAATTTTTTTTATTTTGGTGTCACCCCTTGATGGTGTCACCCGGTGCGGTCCGCACCCCCCGCGTGACGCCCCTGACAAGGCGTATCCAGATTCGTATGGGAGTGGGTGGAATGTCTACTCTGCTGAGACGGAACATGATTACCTGTTTTGCTCGACGAATATAGCTGTGAATGTCTCTGTAGTGGGCTTCCTTCTTAACGGTCAAGATGTTGGTACTCTTTTCATTGAAGTTTATAGATTGGTTCGTGTGTTGTCTCCTCATTTGACAACGTGTTTCTTCTCACGTTTCTTGTTATGCCACAATATGTCAGTTCCCACAACAATATTACCCTTCTGTTGGTATTCAATGCGTTTAGTGTTGTTGCTTTTTAATTATTTTTTTAATGCCATTGTTTGTCACTGTTGAGGGCTTACGGAATTGAAAATTCTTCACTATGGAATACAAACTGTTGCCATTGACAAGTTGTATTGTTTGTGCCGATGCTGTCATGTTAAGGGCCTGCAATTCTTCTTCTGAATAGTTGGAGCAAAAATATCCCAGTAGGTGTGAATGTGGATTCATGTCTGCGATCTGTCCAGATCTTAATCTGTGTTGGACGATTCCAGTAGGTTGATGACTGCTCTCGATTGCATAAAATTCAATCCATCCTTTCTCCAATAGTCATCTTCCTCTTTCAACACATGGTCCTCACATTTTCCCAGTAACTTTTATCAATATTTAATAGCGCAGACTGGGTTAGTATCTTGACATCAGACAATTTGAATATAGTATTGTCAGCTGCCACATGTCCTTTAATTTTAGCCCACACAAGTTCTATAGGGTTTAAATGAGAATGGTACGGCGGAAGTCTTAAGCACCCATGGTGATGCTCTTCTATCAACTTGTCGATTTGATATTTCTTGCTTTTTGGCGTCTGTTTTACAAGGGACAATTCTATAGTGTGTGTGTGTGTGTGTGTGTGTGTGTGTGTGTGTGTGTGTGTGTGTGTGTGTGTGTTTGGCCTCAATATAAAATTCAATATCTCAGTAACCAACTGAGGGAAAAGGATGAGATTTAGCATATAACCTTATCATTATGTCCACCCAACAAAAAAATTTTGTTCTGGAGATTGTACAGCAGATTTCAATGTTTGTTTATATGCGATATATAATTTACGGTTCGGGGATTAATGCCATCATTTTAAAAGTATTACAGCTTCAGCAAGACACATCCCCGCTTTTTTTAAAAAATTGTCTCGCGGTTTTCGTTTTGGCACAAACAGCGCGAAGTTAAATGGTATTGTTCAGAGGTGTCTCCAATGGGAGTTCTTTCATGAAATGTGATTATATAAATAAACTAGCTGACTCGGCCCGGCTACGCCCAGCTCCTGGCGGGGATCCATCCATCCATCCACCTACCTACCCACCCACTCACCCAGCCAGCTACCCACCCAGCCATCCATCCATCCATATATCCACCCACCCACCTACCTTTCTACCTACCCACCTACCTTTCTGTCTGTCTGTCTGTCTGTCTGTCAACCAGTCCTCGCTATTAAATATTGATAAAAGTTACTGGAAAAAATGTGAGGACCATGTGATGAAAGAGGAAGAGGACTATTGGAGAAAAGATGGATTGAATTTTATGCAACCGAGAGCAATCATCAACCTACTGGAATCGTCCGACACAGATTAAGGTCTGAGTAGATCGCAGACCTTAATCTACATACACACTTACTGGGATATTTTGCTCCAACTATTCAAACGAATTGCAGGTCCTAAACATTACAGCATCAGCATAATGTCAATGGCAACAGTTTGTATTCCAAAGTGATGAATTTTCAATTCCGCAAGCCCTCAGCGGTGACAAACAACTGTATTGAAAAAAAAAAAAACACACACACACACAAACTAAAAGCATTGAATACCCACAGAAGAGTAATATTGTGGTGGAAATTGACATATTTTGGCATAACAAGAAACCCCGTGCCTCTGTAAATTCTCTGTCTTTACTAATATTACACATTGCACCCCTATCGGGATTCTCCGTAGCGAAGTGGTCAAGCCATCTTGACTCGGGCTTCGAAGGTTGTAGGTTCGATTCCGGGCCGCGTCCTTCATTTCACGAGTGCATTTTTTCAGAGACTACGGAGTTCGTGCTTTGTGTGATGCTTTCCGCGCTGCGGAAAGAAACCGAGCCATATGGGATAAATACCCGGTGCAATGCAGCCGACCCTGTCGACTTTTAAGCTAGTTCTTTAATTGCACCCACTCCCATACGAATCCGGATACGCCTTGTGTGTCATCTGAATTGGCGGGGCTTCCATTACTGTAAACATAAATTTTTTAGCGAGAAATCACTAGTTGTTCAGCAAAACATCAAAGAAATGTCGATGATTTAAGTTGTTTTTGGACCTATCAAAGACATATTCCTTGGGTGGGGGTAAATATAAGACGGCTGGAAAATTTTTATAACGATGCAACAGACAATTTTCAAAATAATTGATCGTGAATGAAGGCATTCTTTGTGGGACATACTATAGCTTGAAATACGTTTCGGAAATGGTATGTTTTCCATTCGGATCCATATCTTTATTGCTTCCTTTGTGCTCGATGCTGTAGGTATTTTGTCTTCTTTGGCAACAACATTGTGATATGATGCATTGTCCATAATTAGACAAGACGGTCTATCTAGGGATGGAAGCACTGTTTTCTCGGGCCAATCTCTAAATACATTACCATTAATCTTATTATGATAATCCCTATTGTCTGTATGCTTTGATACGAACACGAGTCCAGCATTCTGAAAGCACCCACATTATTGACGACATCTATGAACACTGCCCGTTCCACTACGTGAGGCTCTTGTCACAAGGCCAATCTCGTAACCACGAGAAAATTAACTATTCAACGCTAATGTTTCCGTGTGAAGTTGTAATACATTTAATGATATTCACTTCATCTCTGGCCCGTAGATTAAATACTGCATATAAACAAACTTTGAAATCTGTTGTACAATCTCCAGAACAAAAAAATTTCGAAGTGACTATTCGCAATAGAATTGCGAATAGAGAAAAATTAAATTCGCAATAGAATTGGGAATAGAGATACATTTTATTCGCAATAGAATTATCCCAGCTGGTCATGTGATTATCACCAGCCCCGGAAACCCCGGCTGGTCACGTGGACGCTTCTTTGGCGTGTAGTTTATTTCCAAGATGGCGTGTCATCTGCGTCTTCTGATAGTCTTGGTGCTTCTGTCCTACCCACTTTGTCTGAACCATCTTCCTCTGTCTTCTGATAGTCTTGGTGCTGATTTATCAGTTCCTGCTTCTTCCTCTATTGTATCATCATGTGGATTTTTTAACGGTAAAATGTCCCTGGTAAAAACAACAGGTAGACCGAGACAGGTGCAAGCTTACTTTTACCAAGAGGTAAAATACTAAAATAAAAGAGAAACGTGTCCACAGGACTTTAATTCCAGATCATGCGAGGTGAAGAAGCAGATGCTTCTATCTGGCAGTGTACTCGATTTGTCTGTTCTCTTCCACCTTACTCTGTTTCTAATCTAAAGTCAGCAGAAAACATATTATCCGTCTTTGCTAATGAAAGCATTTCTTTGTCATCAATTGATCATCTCTTTGTTCAAGGGGCATGGGTGACGTTGCAGGCCAGAATTGCAGGGGGAAAAAAAACAACAAGAGAATTTACTTTTCAGCTGCAAGTATTGTGTCGACAGGGACAATGGGCAGTTCAAAATGATTGAGCGTGAGAGCTGTTTGGAATGGTATCACTACCATTATGTTGGTATGCGGACTACTTCTAAAAACAATAAATTGTTTTGTATTGATTGTTGGGGGTAATTAATAACTTTAAATTTAAATACCCTTTAATGTTTGTAAAATATGTAAACTTAAAAAAAAAAATTATGGTATAATTTATATTACATTTTTAAACATCGAAAAACATTGAGTCTGTTCTCTATAAATTTGTGTGTTAGGATTGATGTGTGGTCGTGTTGCTTAAAGTGAGTGAGTGTAAGTCCCTTATAAAATAAATAGGAAATCACTGTTTTCCAAATAGAAGTTAACATGGAAGGGGCTGAGTATCAGACACTTAAACTTAAGACAGGCAATACAGACCTACATCTGATCAATTACTGCTGTCCAAGTGACCGCCTACAGACACTGGACACACTACCATTAAGTGAAAAAATGATTGTGTGTAGCGATTTCAACAGCCACTCGCGGAGGACTCTCCTTGAATATCAAGAAAACAGTCATCATCTTCCACCAAGCGTCGTGGGGAGGAATAATTTGCGCTCCAGCGCCCGGTGGGCGGCACTGGATAGTGGCATTCCGCGTGACTGTACAATGTCTTTGATGTCGTCAATCCATTTTCTTCTTGGACGTCCTCGTGGTCTCGTCGCAGATGATCTTTGATGTAAGGCCAGTGGTGGTAGTTGATGATGTTGCATTCTAACGACATGGCCAAATCAATTGAACTTCTGTCTTTCAATAAATGTGGCACAAGGTGTTGATCCCACTGTCTGTCTGATAACAGCATTTCTTACTCCGTCTCGGATTGTTAAGTTGGCAGCTCTCCTCAGGCATTTCATCTCACAGGTGTTGATTTTGCGAGAGTGTGATTTGGATAAACTCCAAGTTTGAGCATGGTAGCATAGGGTTGGTCAAGAAAACAGCAAAATTCAGTCCTTCACTACTATAAATAGTGTGTATGGACTAAGCTTGATTTTAAAGTGAGCGAGCGTCCTCTTCCTACACCACAAATAGCTAGCCATCATAGATATAAACCGATCTGGCAAAAGCTCTCAGAGTTGGTGTTCCCTAGAGATGCAGTAAACAGAAACCATCAAGTGGAAAGCCTCTGGTACTCCATAGCCTCATCAACAGCCGGTGCCTTGCCAGCTGGTGTGGGTGATCATGCCTCTCCACAAATTATGTTCTCTGACGTCATTGATCAATTCGTGTGTTGACTCCCTTCCATGCCATGACACAAGATGTCAATAATCTTTACTTGCTGTCTTCCTCCATCTCTCTTTCCGCAAATATAACCAACACGTTAAAACCAGCGAGACACAGTCTTTCTTTATTGAACATGAGTACAATGCACACACACACACACGGTATATATATATATATATATATATATATATATATATATATATATATATATATATATATATATATATATATATATATATATATATATATATATATCTTCTTCTTCTTCTTCAGCGTTCCGAGCCATTGAGGTTCTTTGCTGCATATATATATATATATATATATATATATATATATATATATATATATATATATATATATATATATATATATATATATATATATATATATCGAGGAGAAAAAGACCACAGCATAGGTGGATTCAAAATGTGATAGCTAATTTACACATGACAGCAATACAGGTAGGACATAATTGTGAAGACATAAGCCCATAAGTGCTCGGATCCCCTCCTCAGCAAATCCCGCAGCGTGTAGCTGCTAACGACACCAGTTCTGCGTTGGTTTATCAATCTTCTTTGGCTTCCTGAGTAGTGTTCTTGTTTGGCCACACCTCTTGTCTGCATGTTCTGTCTAGTTGGATGCAGCCTGAAAGAGACGTACGGAAATCTGTTGGCACTTGTACCCACTCCTCGCCAGGTTCTAAGTCCTCAGAAGGACTGTTGAAGAATGTCTTCGGCTTGACCCATCCACTACTTTCCTCTTTTTAACCTGCTTTTTAACCTGCAGGGGGCTGAGTGGTCTCGAGGTATGGTGTCCGCCTCGAGTGCTGGAGGTTCCGGGTTCAAGCCCTGGTGAGGACCGAAATTATTTCACGAGGACTTCTAGTAATAAAATTTCCCCTGGTCTCTGAGTAGTGAGATCGGACGCCTGTGTGCATTTTTGCGCACGTAAAGAATCCCTTGGCAGTTGGAAATCAAAAAAGAGTAGCCTAACGGCGCTGCCCGGGCAAAATTTCTAGTTAAAAATCTACCCAAAGTATTTCAGGATCCTCGCCGGTGCTACGGAGTTCTTGCACTGAGCTGAGATTCTCCAGACTCAGGCATGAGTTAGGAGTAGAACGGAACGCTTATTGGTTACACCCGTGTGCCGTGATGTTGATCCTTCGACTAAACTAAACTAAACTTTTTAACCTGCTGCACTTCACCTTCATAATTTTACTATGCAGTGGACGATGTGTGTTTGCATTAACTCGGAGGTAGGCATGTGCTCTGAAAATTTGTATTCTGTCTTCAATTTTTTGAAAATCAAGAAGGTAGTGCATCGCCCTGCATGCTGTATCTCTTGTACACCCAAGAATAATGCTCATAGCTTCGTTCTGTATCCATTCCACCCTTTCTATCTGCTTACGGCTGAGAGTCACGATCGCCATCGCATACTCAAAAAGTAGAAACCAGCGCCAGATCAACAGCACTGTCCTCATCACCTGGGCGGCTTGCTGTCCTAGTGACACAACCACTATTGATACAAACCAGGTCAATGGTTTCAAGTGCAGTATCGAGACCTCCCCCTGTGTTCACTGTGAGCAACAACCGCATCTACTAAATGTTGCAGGTCCTGTTCATTGTCTGCAATCAAGACTGTATCATCTGCATGTCTAATTATAGACTGATGATTTAGCTTTAGGCAACAAACAGTGTTTTCTACAGATTTTGTACATTAGGCGTTGTTTACCTTGCCGCACAAGAACCTGCACACTTGTCTTTCTGTTCTTATCTGTCCTCTACTTTTGTTGTCTTGGGAAAGGCGCTTAGTCATCCGAACACAATTCTTCTCTCTCTCTCTCTCTCTCTCTCTCTCTCTCTCTCTCTCTCTCTCTCTCTCTCTCTCTCTCTCTCTCTCTCCTTCTCGATCTCCCACCTCTCTCTTTCTTGTCTTTACCACTCTTTAATGTCTTTCAACACATCTTTCTCATATCTCTGTCTCTCACACTATCTTCGTTATCTATCACTCTCCTCTCTCTTTTCCACCTGCTTCACATACACCAGGATTTCCTGCACTTTATATGTGTAGCATTTCCTGATTGTTTATTAATTCATCAGGCCAGTCAATCGAAAGCCTGGTGCTTAAATTGCCTAATCACGTCTCTCTGAGGCGAAGCATATTACTGTCAGCTTGGACCAGAATTATCAGGATAAATAGTAGGACGGTAACGTAAACAAATATGGATGCATGGTAACAGTAAGTGTACAGCCCCAGTGCTATGCAAGTAGACGGGAAGGGGTGAAGTAAGGCGAGTGATTAGTTTGATCTGCCTAGGACAGATGGGACATGAGCATCGGTTAGTTTGGGTAGCGAGTTATAGAACCTTGCAATGGTGAGTGTTTGTTTCCCTGGATTCAGACTGGAACACCGATGTGATTGTGGTGCAGATTTATACGATTGTGTGGGGTGGTGTTTATCTTCTTAGTGATTCTTGGAGGAACAGAGTATGTATCTTCATCGCGATTCCTAGTGGGACGTTGTGTCTTCTATTCTACACTCTGCTCCACTCTACCCTCATTGTCTTGGGATAACTATACTTTAGTTAGGGCGGTGATGGGGTGGTTTCTTCTGTAAATAGGGAGATGAAAGACGCAATGGAAAGGGATGCGGACAGCATTCTAAACATGAGATAAATGGTCCTACCAGACCAGTGTAACTGTTCATACTATGATCTCCGCTAGTCAAAGGGGTGAGGGAACGGGATTGGACATTCACCATCTACATGAGGTGGGTTATCATGTATAGTTAATCTTTGCCTTCTATGGAAGAGGGGTGTGACAAGGAGGATTTCTCTTTGAACTGGAACGGGGATCCCAGGAGAGAAACAAGAGGAGGATGATGAAGAAGTGTCCGGTGGGACAATTCTCAATGAGAGATTACCTTTACACCGATGTAAGATGCATGTGTTTTGCTCGGTTCCGGAACAGGGTGTCAGATGTCAAGGGAACTGCCACGACCAGACCTGTTCATACTGGAACCGTGCCTCCCAGACGAGCAGTTCCAGGTGCTGTCTGACAACGGACAGTCAAGTTCACTCACAGCTGTACTCTCTCTCCCTCTCTCTCTCTCTCTCTCTCTCTCTCTCTCTCTCTCTCTCTCTCTCTCTCTCTCTCTCTCTGATCATAAGGTTAGGTAAACCTTAATGGGAGGTTTACCCTCTGTACTGAGGGAATGGGTATTTTCATGTTGTGCTATGTTTGTCAGGATTGTTGCACAATGCTTTCACCAGATCCTCTCCTTGCAGGGTCTGCCTTCAGTTGTGGTATTACAACGATGTGTCTATTGAGAAGGAGGAACCTGGCTAGCAGCTTATTCCAGTGAGACCGCCGAGTATTTAGGTGAGGTCGAAGCACTGGGAGCCAGCCAAATCAGTCCGCTTCATTGGTTTCACAACCGAAGGTTATTGACCTATATTGCACCAATCATGGTCAATCTAAAGTGCTTGTCAAAGATTTGTTATATATCAAAGCTCTTTAGCATGGCATCTATACTAATTTTCCAGACCCAAGTGGGGTCGAAGATGCATATTGAACTTTCATGTGACTATATTAGTAAGCTCTTCACCCCGGCACCTACGCTACTGTGTCAGACCTAAATGGGGTCCGAACTGTCATAGAACTTATCACACTCCCAATTGACATTTGGTAGAATAGTGTTGATGGAGTCGCCACGTTCGTGCCAGGCCCAAATAGTAAAATATGACGTCACAAACCTAGTGCTGCACTAGATTTAATATCCCATTGCCACATCCCGTACTACTGTCGCCATGTATGGGCCAGGCCCTGAGTGGGTCGATGAGAACATTATGACTTTAGTTGAGCTAGTAAGTTCCATCGTGTGTGCTCAATGCATAGAACTTCCTACGGAGACCCCTTATGTTAAAGGGTCTCCACATCCAGACTTTTGGGCTTGAGAATCAATCAAGTGTCATTTACGTCATAGGGTGACGTTCATGTGATCAACGTGGGAATTGATGATCAGTGCTACATCCACTCTCAAGACAGGTAAGGAACCGAGTGAGCGATCAGAGACGACCGGACGCACGCACACGACTGAATCTCCAGTGCCGTAAGATGATACTGAGATCATCACTGATTCTTCTTAAATCTTTTGTCTAGCTGTACATATACCTACTCTCTAACTCGATCTGCATTCTTCTTGTCTGGACTACTATGTATAATACATTACTCCTTTGTTAACATGCCTTTGCTTGAGTTTATGTGTGTCGTCTGGACTGACCCCCTAGTGGTACTAGTTCTTAGGTTGAGAAAGGCGGGGTCCAGTGTCTGTGTGGGGGGGGGGGGGGGGGTTCAGGAGACGAACCATACTTGTGTCGTGGTCAGAGCAGGGTAGAAAGGTCAAGGTGTACCCCTACCCAGGTCAAACCCCCAGGGGTTCGGTTACAGTGTGTATGAATATATTCTGAAAAAGTAAAGAAAGAATGTATCATTTATCTCTACAGTCACCACTGCGTTAAATGCAAGTCCTCCAGCGCCGATATAGAGCTTGGATTCCTGTAGAAAAATTGACTTTGGGGTTACTACTCAGTGTGCCTGACTCGGTCATGAACAGAATGTCACAGAAATCCCGCCGTTCCAACTCCAATCATACACTTGTTGTACTGACCAGCATGCATCTCCATACTGGACCTTCATTTGCCGATGAATTTCTATAGGTTTCACCCCTTCACTGATAAACAAACAAACAAACAAACAACGGAAACAGAACGTTGCTCCTCTTTGGTGCATGTCAAAAGTGGAGTGGCCTTATTTAAACTGTCCTTATAATATAACCGTGTTTGTCTGCACCGTTAAGTCATGTGCTTAACACTCTTGACATCCTTAACAACAATATTGACGGGTTACAAGACAATGGCATGGCTATTGTAATTTCTATCACAAATTTAAGATTTTCATTTGAAGCCCCTTTGTAAAATTAAGCTAGAACGAGAGAAATATTCCAACTTATAAATATGGAATTCCTTGTAATGTAGGATAATATCTCTGAAACCTAGAAACAGTTTATGGCCACAGTCTCTAATAAGTACCACATCTTGCAACAGGCTAGTAGACAATGAGAGCACGGAAGAAAGATGGAGCAGGTTAAAAGCATTTAGAGCGACTCACGTATGGAAATCCTTGGAAGAAGAGAACGAAAACAAAGCACATAAGGGCGGATCAGAGACAATATATCGTTAGTCAACAAATTTTCCAGCCGTATGATGACATTAGATACCAAAAGTCCTCGGAAACATTCCCAGCCCTAAGTTGTGATTAGATACCAAAAGTCCTCGGAAACATTCCCAGCCCTAAGTTGTGATTAGATACCAAAAGTCCTCGGAACCATTCCCAGCCCTAAGTTGTGATTATATACCAAAAGTCCTCGGAAACATTCCCAGCCCTAAGTTGTGATTAGATACCAAAAGTCCTCGGAAACATTCCAGCCCTAAGTTGTTATTAGATACCAAAAGTCCTAAGAAACATTCCCAGCCCTAAGTTGTGATTAGATACCAAAAGTCCTCGGAACCATTCCCAGCGCTAAGTTGTGATTAGATACCAATAGTTCTCAAGTTGTGATTAGATACCAAAAGTCCTCGGAAACATTCCCAGCCCTAAGTTGTGATTAGATACCAAAAGTCCTCGGAAACATTCCCAGCCCTAAGTTGTGATTAGATACCAAAAGCCCTCGGAAACATTCCCAGCCCTAAATTGTGATTAGATACCAAAAGCCCTCGGAAACATTCCCAGCCCTAAGTTGTGATTAGATACCAAAAGTCCTCGGAAACATTCCCAGCCCTAAGTTGTGATTAGATACCAAAAGTCCTCGGAACCATTCCCAGCCCTAAGTTGTTATTAGATACCAAAAGTCCTCGGAAACATTCCCAGCCCTGAGTTGTGATTAGATACCAAAAGTCCGCGGAAACATTCCCAGCACTAAGTTGTGATTAGATACCAAAAGTCCTCGGAAACATTCCCAGCCCTGAGTTGTGATTAGATACCAAAAGTCCTCGGAACCATTCCCAGCCCTAAGTTGTGATTAGATACCAAAAGTCCTCGGAAACATTCCCAGCCCTAAGTTGTGATTAGATAACAAAAAGTCCTCGGAAACATTCCCAGCCCTAAGTTGTTATTAGATACCAAAAGTCCTCGGAAACATTCCCAGCCCTAAGTTGTGATTAGATACCAAAAGTCCTCGGAAACATTCCCAGCCCTAAGTTGTGATTAGATACCAAAAGTCCTCGGAACCATTCCCAGCCCTAAGTTGTGATTATATACCAAAAGTCCTCGGAAACATTCCCAGCCCTAAGTTGTGAATAGATACCAAAAGTCCTCGGAAACATTCCAGCCCTAAGTTGTTATTAGATACCAAAAGTCCTAAGAAACATTCCCAGCCCTAAGTTGTGATTAGATACCAAAAGTCCTCGGAACCATTCCCAGCGCTAAGTTGTGATTAGATACCAATAGTTCTCAAGTTGTGATTAGATACCAAAAGTCCTCGGAAACATTCCCAGCCCTAAGTTGTGATTAGATACCAAAAGTCCTCGGAAACATTCCCAGCCCTAAGTTGTGATTAGATACCAAAAGCCCTCGGAAACATTCCCAGCCCTAAATTGTGATTAGATACCAAAAGCCCTCGGAAACATTCCCAGCCCTAAGTTGTGATTAGATACCAAAAGTCCTCGGAAACATTCCCAGCCCTAAGTTGTGATTAGATACCAAAAGTCCTCGGAAACATTCCCAGCCCTAAGTTGTGATTAGATACCAAAAGTCCTCGGAACCATTCCCAGCCCTAAGTTGTGATTAGATACCAAAAGTCCTCGGAAACATTCCCAGCCCTGAGTTGTGATTAGATACCAAAAGTCCTCGGAACCATTCCCAGCCCTAAGTTGTGATTAGATACCAAAAGTCCTCGGAAACATTCCCAGCCCTAAGTTGTGATTAGATAACAAAAAGTCCTCGGAAACATTCCCAGCCCTAAGTTGTTATTAGATACCAAAAGTCCTCGGAAACATTCCCAGCCCTAAGTTGTGATTAGATACCAAAAGTCCTCGGAAACATTCCCAGCCCTAAGTTGTGATTAGATACCAAAAGTCCTCGGAAACATTCCCAGCCGTATGATGAGATTGAACCTGTACCTTCTGAGCTTGGGACGCACCGTAACCTCTCAGCTTTGGCTCCCCGGTTGTGTTGTGTGTTTTCGTGCGCGCATTAATACCCGCTGATGAGAATCTGCTGTTTCGACTGAGGTGTGTTTAAACAGCAAAAACATTAATATTATACGTACATGCCATTTCAATGCTTAATTCTTGCAGTCTATTCGCTGGAATTTTATCTTGATCGTCTCCCGTGTTCCACCGAAGAATGTTTAAAATCACAGAGATGTTACCTGTCAAATCGTTCTTTCCTCCCACTTGTTAATTGGTTTGTATGGTTGGACGAATGCACACACATACACACACACACATATATATATATATATATATATATATATATATATATATATATATAACTAGCTGACCCGAGGTGGACCAAGAAGACGGTGGAGAGATAATGCATGTACAGACCTACGGGCACTTGGAATCAACGACTGGCAAGAGAAGGTCCACCAGAGAGACGAATGGAGACGGATTGTATTTGCAGCAAAGAACCTCAATGGCTCGGAAAGCTGAAGAAGAAGAAGATAACTAGCTGACCCGGCCCGGCTTCGCTCAGGCCCTGGCGGGGACCTATCTATCTATCTATCTGACCCGGCCCCGCCCCGCTCCTGGTGGGGAGCATCTCATTTAATTCATATAAGTAGTCATATAAGTTCCCTTCCCAACGGTCTGTCTGACGACCCGGCCGTCTGTCTGTCTATTTATCTATCTGCCTGCCCGTCTCTCCCACCCTCTCTTTCTATCGGGTCAGATATATCTATCTATAGCCAGGGGACTTAACCTAAGATATAGCAATGCTACTAAAAGTTATGTCCATTTATAAATTTTTTCTTATGTTAAGTCATGTAATTTAATTATTAAATTTTAGTAAGTAAATAGCTGATTCTACACTAAAAAAACTATGACATTTGGTTGCACGGGAATGAAAAGAAGACGTGTAGAAAATTTCATCTCAATCAGATGGACCGTTATCGAACGCATCCAATACATCCCCACCCACCCACATACATACTGTTTTATAGATATAAGTAGAATGTATGTCTCCACAGAAGTCGGATGCGTCGGCCTAACGGCGCAAGAACGCAGCTCTGCTGTAAACAGGCACAACGCAATCACGTCCGAAAAAAAAACTCCGGATGAACGCAGAAGAAGAAGAATGTATGTCTGTAAGTATGTCTGTAAGTATGTATGTTATTTATGCGTTCGCGAACGGTCCATCCGATTGAGATGAAAATTTTTACACGTCCTCCTCTCCTCATTCCCATGCTGCCAACTGTCATAGTTTGTTAGTGTACAAACATATTTACTTAATATTATTTAATATTTTAATTTACAGAAGTGGTTACAGAAGTGCCGCGTGGTTACACACCCGCTTCACATGCCAGTGATCCGGGGCTTGTTTCCGGATCCGGTCAGGGATACGCACTACTGACGAGAGCGAAACTCGAGTATAGTGCTTCCATATTGACGTGGATAGGCCTTAGGTTCATACCAGAGTGCGATCGGCGTTGCCAGTAGTGGGTTGTGCTCAATATTTAAATTTCAAATCCCGTAACAACCAAATAATCAATTTTAATTTACATTATAATGTATATATATAGCGAGGGGACATAACTTCTAATAGCATTGCTATATATGTAAAATTGTTGCATATTTCTCAAATAGGTGGACCTTTTCGCTATAGTTATCTGCAGGCATATGCGTTATAATCCTCCTCCTCCACATCGCCCCTCCCTCCTCCTCCCCCTTCTTTTTCGTCTGCTGCGTTTTAATATATAATGATATAATCTTTAAGGAATTTTCAAAGTTTTCATAAAAATAATGCATCTATTTTAAATACATGAAAATTTTCTAACTCATCTTTTTATTTCTCTTCGACATCTATACAGTCACCCCAGCATTTATTGGGTTTTTGTGATATCTTGGTAAGTTTACGTTCAGTAGTTTTAGATTGCCCTATTTAGTTATTGGGATGAAGATTTTCTCTTCCAATCTGTTTGCCATATTTTCGGGAACGGGAACTGGAGCTTATATGACTACTTATACGAATTAAATGAGACGCTCCCCACCAGGGACTGGGCGAAGTCGGGCCGGGTCGTATTTTTTTTGGGAACGGGAACAGGGGCCGAATATGAATTAAATGAGACGCTCCCTGCCAGGAACTGGGCGAAGCCGGGTAGGGCTTCTTATTTGGGAACGGGAGCAGGGGCCGAATATGAATTAAATGAGATGCTCCTCGCCAGGGGCTGGGCGATGCCGGGCCAGGTCGTCATTTTTGGGAATGGGAACGGGGGCCGAATATGAATGAAATTAGATGCTCCCGGCCGGGGGCTGGGCAAAGCCGGGCCGGGTCAGCTAGTGTGTATATATATATATTCACAACTGGCATGAATGCATTGAGGGGAGCTGGGAGTAGGCTAGCCAAACTGATCATATATGCATTAATAAGAAGTTTAGATCATCTCCGTGATGTAAAAGTCTTTAGAGGTGAAATATAAATTCAGACCACCTTCTGCTAATAAGTACGAAGGGGCTTCAAATGAAAACCTTAAATGTTGTATGTGTGTGAATATATTCTGAAAAAGTAAAGAACAAATGTATCATTTATCTTTGTAGTCACCACTGCGTTAAATGCAAGTCCTCCAGCGCCGATAAAGTGTTTGGATTCCTGTAGAAAAATTGACTTTGGGGTTACTACTCAGTGTGCCTGACTCAGTCATGAACAGAATGTCACAGAAATCCCACCGTTCCTACTCCACGTGCACCCTTGCTGCATTGACCAGTATGCATTTCCATACTGGACCTTCAATTGCCGATGAATGTCAAAAGTGGAGTGACATTATTTAAACCGTCTCCATGGCGAAGAGGTCAAAGCCTTTTGACTCGGGCTCCAAAGTTTGTGGATTCGATTCCGGGCATCGTCCTTCGGTTCATGAGTGAATTTTTTCGGAGACTCCTGTGGGTCATAACTAGAGCTAAGGAGGTCGTGCTAAGACAATGGCGTGGTTATTGTAATTTCTATCACAATTTTAAGATTGTCATTTGAAGCCCCATTGTAAAATAAAGCTAGAACTAGAGAGAAATATTCCAACTTATAAATATAGAATTCCTTGTGCTTGCTTGGGTTCGTTGCCTTGAGCTCCAGCGCGAAGTCCTGTATGTTGGAAGAAGGCATCCTGTTGTCCAACATCAGTGTGATGTCATACCGGACCTGAGGTTTGCGCGAGTATCCGTTGTTCCATGTCTGGCTTATTGGTGTGCAGACTGGTGGTTCCTTGCCGTACAGGCAGACACTCTCCGACTTCAGAGGAATCAGCGATCCTACTGACTTTAGCCAGGACCCCGAAGGGACCTGTTGCCCAGGACGCTCAATGAGGACGCGTCAATAGGTCTTGGCCAGTATAGAACCCGGCCCTGGTGCCTTGGAAACACCTCTGCGTCCCAGAATTCCTTGTGATGTAGGATATCACTGAAACCAAGGGACATTTTATGATCAGTCTCTATAAGTACCACATCTTGCTAGTAGACAAGGAGATCACGAGAAAGAGATGGAACAGGTTTAAAGCATTTAGAGCGACTCACATATGGAAAGCCTTGGAAGAATAGAACGAAAACATAAAGCACATAAGGGCGGATAAGAGATAATATCGCTAGTCAATAACTTTTCAAAAGTTTTTTGTATCAATTTAAATACACCATTTCTGATTGATTTTGACATGCTGATTTCAGATATAATGAAATTCACCAATAGGCTCTGTTTTTTTTTTTTTTAAATGATGAATTTAAATTACAGTAATACAAATAATGTATGCTTGTTTAATTCCCTGGGGGAAACAGTTAGTATTTCTAGTTTACCATTATAAAAATACATAATCAATTCATATTTTAACATAAAATGATAGAAAAGATAAAAACATTAATTAAATGTAGCAGAGGGAAAGACAAGGAAGACAGTTTCCCTTACTACGGTGCAAAGAGAAGAAGCGCAACGCTGAAATTGTCCAGGCCAAAGAAAAGAAGAATAAAAAGAGGAGGAGAGCAAGGGAACCTCGCACAGCCCTCGGCTAACAAGAAAAGGATACAGAGAGAGATCAGAAGAAACAGGATCTTGGACAGGGGGTCATACAATTATATAACCCCTGACAGTAGATTATAGAGTTGGACAGCCCCAACATTGATGAATTTGCAACTCAAACAAACTAAACAACAAAGACTAAACAAACAAATCAAGGAAAAAATATGGTTCCTTTATTAATCAAGCCTCAAAGGTCAAGTATGAAACACCCAACATTGAAACACAAAGTGCAACCACATGGACAACTACAGTTCACAACAAGGATCAACAGTGGGTTGGGACCCACACTTAGACCCCAGTAATTCAGCCATGTCCATAGAGTGCCCCGAGTATCACAACCAGACATCACATTCCTGATTTGACTGGGACACAATACAACAATAGAGCTTTAACATAAACAACAATAGAACTACAAACATACAAAATGGGTGGCTCTTTTATGTGACTAACAAAGTCCCAGGAATGCCCTGACATCCACGGTCAGACCAATCCACGGCAGGCATCCATGAATCACGGATCAGAATTTCCCTGGATCTTCTCAATCCTTCCAGGGGCTTATTCCCCTTCCTGATTCGGTCCAGGGATTGGAAAAGCTTGTCCTGACCTCCCTGATGTAACCTCGGGCATGTGTGTCCTTTTGCTGATGGACGTGGGTGAGAAAGACCTTCTCTGGACCCCTCAGTGTTGAAAATAGGCATGTGCACCTCTGACTGTTGCGTCGTTGGTCAGAGAGAAAGATCCTTGGCGCTTCGGTATTTACAGTGCCTCTAACATTTCGCCCCAGAGTTCCTAGAAAACTCTGGCCATGTACTGTAGATAAGTCTCTACTCTCATCACACCTCCTGGTGACTGTTCATAAAGTTCACATATGTTTTAAAAAGACACAACTGAACCCATTCCATCATTATTCAGTCACTGTTCAAGCTCTCTTTGCTTGCTTCTTGTAGTCTAACAGTAATCAGCAAGCATTGAAGGGCCCCAATTCCTTGATACCTTGTCTCCACAGCTGCAATGTCCTGGTGAAATCGTTCATTAATGGTCTCACACTACACGTCAATCTTGTACTCAGGAGGCAGTAAAATGTTAAAGACTACAATCAGGTCTGGGTGACCGTTGAACAAATCTGACACTCGGTTAATGACACCAGGTGTGTCAATGCTGAAATGAAAAAGAAAACATTAAAATTTATTGCTGAAAGAGAAATAAACACATAATTTACATTTTAATACTATATTATCTCAAATTTGGACTTTATCCAAATCACACTTTCGCAAAATCAACACCTGTGAGATGAGATGCCTGAGGAGAGCTGCCACATTAACAATTCAAGACCGAGTAAGAAATTCTGTTATTAGACAGACAATGGGATCAACATTTTGTGCCACATTTATTGAAAGACAGAAGATCAAGTTTTTTGGTCATGTCATTAGAATGCAACACCATCAACTACCATCACCAGCCCTACATCAAAGACAATCTGCAATGAGACCAAGAGGATGCCTAAGAAGAAAATGGATTGACGAAATCAAAGACATTGTACAATCATGTGGAATTGATGTGGAGATGATGATGAATATCATTGCACATTACACAATTTTTAAGTTTTCCCCACACAAAATATTTACTATGTGACCAGTACCATTAATAATGTCCAGTCACACTGAATGCAACTTTGAAGCAATGAGAATGGTCTCATTGAATGAAGCACACTTTTCAACTCTGCCTGTTATAGATCTTCTTCATCCAGTTTGAGGAAGGCAGGTAGGTGTCATGTGGGGTGATGGATTTTGCTGAAGGATAGAGAGACAAATGGTTTGGTTGCATCGCAAGTCCTCCCCCCAACGGCGTGCCATAGGCATCATGATCATGTAGCAGGTTCCTGGCATAATGTCGCTCTTGTCTCAGTCTCCTGCCTCATCCCCGAGGATTCTCTCATGTCCTGTGTCCAGCCTCATGCCCAAGGATTCTCTGATGTCCTGTGTCTATCTTCATGCCGACCCAGTTCTGCTTTATTGGCTGCTTGTGATTTACTGGGCAATTTTACATTCAGTGGTTAGCCAGAACGGCCAACACCTCACAGTCTCAAAATCAATGCAAAGTCATCGTCCACTGCTGAATGTAAACTCCCAACTCAGTATGCTGGAGAACTGTAAAACTGTTTCACTTCACCACACTTGTAGGGCTTCTCTCCCATAACCCTTTAAGCCACAATGCTGACAAGGCCCCACACTGGTATTGTGAAAATAGAAGCAGATAAGTCAAAGTAATTTTTCTGATTAATTAACATGTAGAAATTATATTTGATAAAACACATCTCGTAACACCAAGATCACAATTTACAAAACACTGATCAGACCAGTTGTGCTGTATGGCTCTGAAACCTGGAGTACAACTAAAGGAGACAAAGCCTTGTTACATACCTTTGAGGACAAAGTCTTAAGACGCATCTTTGGGCCCATTAGGGATACACAAAGTGGAGAGTGGAAAAGAAGAAGCAACAAAGACATTTATGATCTGTTTAAGTCCCCGCTAATCACTGGTATCATGAAGGCTAATAGGCTGCAATGGCTGGGGCATATAGAAAGAATGGAAGATAATAGGGAAACAAAACTCACTTACGCTCAAAAAATAAATGACCGTAGACCCCGAGGTAGACCAAGAAGATGGTGGAGAGATAATATACATACAGATCTACAAGCACTTGGAATCAACGACTGGCAAGAGAAGGTCCACCAGAGAGACGAATGGAGACGGTTTGTATCTGCAGCAAAGAACCTCAATGGCTCGGAATGCTGAAGAAGAAGAAGAAGAGACAACACATCTCACACATTAAGGCATCAATACACATGAAACACTCACGTCAAGCAAAGGCATACATCCAGTTAACTCATTCACATTAATATAGTACACATGAAGTCATTAAAATATAGCACAATAAATCAATACAAACGTGGCCATTAAAATCAACTGATATTCACCTTCATGGCAAAATTAAGCAATTTTCCCCCACTATGCAACCTCAGCAACAAGAGAAAAAATCAGCACAAACAAACACACTCGCAGAAATTAATAAACAAGTGAAGTGGTTAGCACATCCTTTGAGAGTGAAGTCCTACCAACTATGTGTCTACAAACTAAGAAGCTCTGGCTATAGAGCTAAATGAAGACCATGAATCAGGTAGATTCTATCAAAATTCAAGATTGACGAATCAGCCATGTGCACGTGTGGACTGGCACTGCAGACAGCAGATCACATACTCCAAGACTGCCCAAAACACGACATATCTAGGCAAACCTCCAGGCCTAGAGAAACAACAGTGGGAGATAAACTCTATAGACCACTGAGTGAAATAAAAAAGACAGTTAAATTCATACAAGTGACAACATTGCAGTTATAGACACATTTCAAACGAATGAAAGGAGAAAACTAAGATATATTCTACCAAAGGTATTCAACTCGCAGCAGCAGGTTGGTGTAACAGCCAACAAGTTACGCTGACAACGGCAAGAGCAAGGTCAGACAAGGGTTTGATGCCAGCTCATCATTTGCTACAGGAGGGAGGGGCTGGCTATCTGTACTTCCGTGTACTCTAGTTTACACTCGAGTCTACAAAAGTGTGATGGTGCTAACATTTCCCATACCCACAGCACGGGGTACAACTCACACACAAACTCAACACAGATCAGGCAAAACATGTATCTCAAAATGGAAACAATTTGCCCCAAGACAAACAGGAACCAAATGTCACTGTCCATTTAAATATGACAGACAGACCGGCAGACAAAGAGCAATGTCCTTTAATTAACAAGGCCTGTAGTACTAAATAAATTAGATCACATACAAAATTACACATAAAAATACAAAAGGTTGAGATGATCATCATAAATAGATTTCAATCAGCTCATCCTCACACCTGTAATGTCTATTTGTGAACAAACTAAATTAAATGGATGTACCACTGCATTCATACTGCTGCTTGTGGGTTAATAATATATAATGTAATAATTGGTAAATTACTACATTACTTTAATTCTACTGGTTCTAGACTAACAATGTAATGTTTGGTAAATCCTCACTTCATTTCTACTGCTCCTAGACTAAGAACTGTAACTATGATGCTGAAAGTGAGGCAATGAAGACAGCAACAGAGAAATTACTATAGTGCATTTACATTTGGTTGCCTCCATATAAAAATCCATATCTCAGTAACCAACTGTGGGAAAATGATGAGATTTAGCATATAACCTTATCATTATGTCCACCCAACAAAAAAAAAATTGTTCGGGTGATTGTACAGAAGATTTCAATGTTTGTTTATATGCGGTATATAATTTATGGGTCAGAGATTAAGACCATAAATTTTAATGTATTATACCTTCAGCCAGAAAATCAGCGTTCAATGTTGAATATTCTCCGTGGTTCATGGGATTGGCCGTATGGCAAGAACCTCACGTTGTTTAAACTGGGAGTGTTCAGAGGGGTCGTCAATGTGGGTTCTTTCATGAAACCTGATTTTTTTAAAAAAAATCTTACCACTTATCGCTAACATTGGAATGTGTGAATATTGTTCAATGGGATTGAGTGTGAAATTTTGTACACTTCAAAGCATCGCTATGAAGTTGTACACATATTGTTGTCGAGAAGCTGATTGCAGGAAACTGTTTCATACTATTACAAATTCCAAAAAAAGAACAGTGCATGCATTGGGTTTGAGTAAATGGTCATTTCATGATGGGTGCAAGAATCTGGAATTAAACCGCCATGCAAAAACCAAACGGTAGGTAGAAAGGCCATTGTAGACGGCTTTGACAAGGATGTCACAAGGCGAGCTATTATAAAAATGCTGGATGCCAAAGAAACAGTGACTGTAAGAAAACTTAGGGTTTGGTTGAGAAAGAACAATAACATAGAGCTATCCAAAACAACTTTGTGAAAAATTATAAGGACAATAGGCTTCACTTTTAGAAAGTACAAGGGAGGTAGAAATATCCTTTGGGAGCAACTGCAATTAGGAGCCATGAGAAGCAAACACCTACGTGAAATAAGGGAAATGCACAAAGAAAATTATGGCATAGTGTATTCGGATGAAACGTGGATCAATGCGCACCACACAAGTGATAAGGAATGGTAATCAGTGGATGGAAAGATAAAGCGATATGTGCCCAGTAGTATAGGACAGCATTTGGTCATGGCCCATGCTGGTAATACGCATAATGGCTTACTACAGAATGCTGGACTTGTGTTCGTATCAAAGCATACAGACAATAGGGATTATCATAAGATGAATGGTAATGTATTTCGAGATTGGCTCGAGAATACAGTGCCTCCATCCCTAGATAGACCGTTGTGTCGAATTATGGACAATGCATGATATCAATGTTGTTGCCCAAGAAGACAAAATACCTACAGCATCGAGCACAAAGGGAGCAATAAAGTTATGGCGCCGAATGGAAAACATACCATTTCCAGAAATGTATTTCTAGCTAGAATTGTTGTCCCTTGTAAAACAGACGCTAAAAAGCAAGAAATATGTTTGTTAGTTAGTTAGTCGACAGATCATCCTCATTGCATATCGAACCATTCAGTCCATATGGCCTCGAATCACCTCAGCAAATCCTGCAGCATATAGCGGCTAACGACACCAGTTCTGTGTTGGTTTATCAATCTTCTTTGGCTTCCTGCGTAGTGTTCTTGTTTGGCCACCCCTCTTTTATTTTGCTGTTCTAGCAATCTGGCCATGGTTGTAAATTCAGTCATCACATGGTTCTCGCAAAAGTCTTACTTCTCTTAGAACATTCAGAATGTCAGCCTGGTCCATGGCTCATCCGCCCTCCACAATAGCCTTACCTGCCAGCTTGTCAGCCCGCTCATTTCCTTGTACTCCTGCATGCCCTGGCACGAAGATGAAACTAATCTTTGCCAGCCGAGACCGCTCCAGAGACAGCAACCATTCTCTTCGGATCCACCCCATGTAACCACTTCTCCTTGATGCTAGCACTCCCTATACTGCTGTTGTACATGTCTGCTAGTTTCTCTAGCTCGTTGTCGGTACATCTATTGATGTCGTCATATCTTATGCCATCAGGTCCTGGAGCGCTGTTTTTTGATCGTTGAAGCACAGCCTTGATTTATTTCACTGTCACGAAGGCGGAAGAAATCCAACATTTCATGGGATTTTTGACAGAAGTCATTATCTTGACAAAGCCGTCGGAGACGTAACAGTTGGGAGAAAGGAATAGAATCCTTACAAGAGGGGGGATGTGAGGAGGTATAAAGAAGGAATGTGTGGGAGTCAGTAGGTTTATAATAAACCGTCGAACGTAAACCAGCGGAACCTAAAGAGACTTAGATCTAGGAAATTGACAGCCGATGAAGAAATAGTGGAGGTGAGTCTGATGCTAGGATAAAAGTTGGAGAAAAAGGAAATGAAGTCCTGGAGAACTGACAAGGGCATGTCTGAAACACTGAAGCAGTCGTCGATGTACCTCCTGTAGAGCTCCGGGAGCTTGGATTGGGGACCCAAGTAGACCTGCGTTTAGAAAGGTGAGAGAAGTGATCAGTGGGATTGGAAGAGGTTGATTACTGAAGTGCAATTTCAACCTAAGAGCATGATGGAAATGATGAACGTCTAGGAGTAGCACATGTCTGCTTCCAGAAGGGCGCAGAGGTATAAATCAGAGGCCTTTACTAAGTACCGATTTCTCCTGTGCCGATAAGGGGAGATCTGGAGGTATGCACACAACTAAATTGTCGGAGCCAATGGTAGGATGAGGCGAGAGAGGAGAGGGGGAGGGGGTAGGGATAGAGATCCTTACAAGAGGGGGGATGTGAGGAGGTATAGAGAAGGAATGCGTGGGAGTCAAAATCAGTACTCGAGGTGCTCCTGTCTGGGAAATTGCCAGCACTAAGGACACTACTTTCTGAACTTAGCAGTCAGCATAAGGCCACCATACTGTGGATACCATCCCACTGTGGAGTACCTGGAAATAACAGAGCTGATCGACTGGCTAAGGAAGGAGCAAAAGAAGAATGGATTGATGTGCCTGTTACATACTACCCAAAGAAAAGAATGATCAAATCAGTCAGAAAGCCACCAAAGCCTGCTCAAGACGACTACCACGTTATGGATAGACCAGAACAAGTCATTATTCTGTGTTTCAGAACAGGACACAATAGATTACACAACCACATGTATACAAAATTCAAGATTGGTGAACCAGTCATGCGTGCATGTGGACTGGCAGGCAGCAGAGCATATACTCCAAGACTGCCCAAAATACAACATATCTAGGCAAACCTTCTGGCCTAGAGAGACAACAGTGGAAGATAAATTCTATGGACCTCTGAGTGAACTAAAAAAAGACACACAAGAGACAACATTGCAGTTATAGATATATTTTAAGTGAATGAAAGAAGAAGAAGATTCACTTCTAGCTCTAAAACTCTTCTCCGTACAATTTTTGGTCTCTCTATTTTTCTCTCCCTGCAGGATCCAGAGAAAGGACATCCCAGTTATACAATTAACAGACTTACAATGTGTGTGATATCCAGCACCAGCACCTTTTGATTCGCTGAAATGTGTTTACACCCAACCATTTAGTATGTAATAAAATTACACATTTTCTCTCTTTCTCTGCTTATGCACACACAAATGTTGATGTAGTTAATAGATTATACAATATGGGCTAGAGAAGATATGCTACATAAGGGAAGGAAAGCAGACACAATTTCATGTGGATGACAACAAATGATGAAGAAAAGTACCAATGGAAAGATGTCATAGACTGAAGCAGATAGCTTTCAAACATTCAAATTCAATTTGTGAATGGCATACATATTTCAGCCTTTCAGCCTCTATTTCTGCTCTTTACTTACTGACTTGTGAAGTTTTTTCTATTCGAGGAACATACAACCAACGACACATCCAGTTAACAAATGATCATTGGCTAAAAAAACAAGATGAAAGTACTTACAAATGAAGCTACACCATAACTTGAAGCTCCGTTAGCATCTGGTAGGAACTGACCAAATTCTGCCAGAAGATCTCCCTGATGTTTAAATAAGTTTGCCACTTGCTGGTACACTTCACTTTCAGTCAGAGGTATGCTGGGGCCAGAAGCCAAGCCCTGCACAAAGAGATTCATAGCCAAGGGATACAGACTTCATATGTGAGTCTACTGACTTTCAAATTGGAAATAATTACATCTTTGATTTTACATATTCAATGTAGCAGGGGTAGTTTACAATCCAACATTAACTGCTCAATGTTTGAAATGATGTATCTGCTAGTAAAGTACTTAAAAAATTTTTTTACATGTCCTTTGCAGGATATTGCGATGAACCAATTAAGCAATTTTACGTTGCTTTCTGAAGTGCCGGAATCTTTGTGGCAAAGATTGGTAGACGGTATTTGAAGCAGGAGAGCCTGGATATGATACCACATCTAGTCTGAGAATGAAGGTGGAGGCAGTCACAGCGTCGTTTCGATGGTTGAAGGACAAACAGCACACGCATGTTGTGATTGTAATGGACTTACAAAGTATGATGAGACAGGTGTGAAGACAAGCATGTTTCAGACATAGTGGCAGGCTTCAATTCAACCATCAAAAATATAGAGCATATGTTGGATTTTCCCCCACAGGACATGCTGGTGTGTTGGGAAAAGAGCTGGCAAATAGTTTAGCTGGGTCTGCACCGCTGAGTGGTGTATTGGTACATAAGGCAAATGGGTTAGCTGGGTCTGAGTGGTGTATTGGTACATAAGACAAATAGGTTAGCTGGGTCTGAATGGTGTATTGGTACATAAGACAAATAGGTTAGCTGGGTCTGAGTGGTGTATTGGTACATAAGGCAAATAGGTTAGCTGGGTCTGAGTGGTGTATTGGTACATAATACAAATAGGTTAGCTGGGTCTGAGTGGTGTATTGGTACATAAGGCAAATAGGTTAGCTGGGTCTGAGTGGTGTATTGGTACATAAGGCAAATAGGTTAGCTGGGTCTGAATGGTGTATTGGTACATAAGGCAAATAGGTTAGCTGGGTCTGCACCGCTGAGTGGTGTATTGGTATTGTATAAGGCAAACGTGGTCGGGGCTCTATGGGATCATGTGTATAGTGTGGGAAAATAGATATAGAGAGAACAGTGATGCAGGCAGTGAGCAGAGGATCTGGCCAACACTCAGGAATCTGAGGAAAGTCCAGTCAGACACATAATCAAAATGGATACTGGGTCCATTAGTACTGTGACTCTTCAGTAGTTGTTGAAGATGAGGATTGGGCAAGTATTGAAATGCCCTGAGTGCTATGATGTCTGTTCTTGACTCAATTCTGAATGAGAAGTCAAAACTTAAGTAAAATACTATAGAACATAATCTAAGTGTCCAGATAAAATTCAACCTCCTTCAAGAGCAGTCACCAATGATGTTGCTCCCTACAGACAGCCAATACCAATGCACTTGAAGTACCTCCCTACAGACAGCCAATATCAAAGCCCTTGAAGTACCTCCCTACAGACAGCCAATATCAAAGCACTTGAAGTACCTCCCTACGGACAGCCAATACCAAAGCACTTGAAGTACCTCCCTACAGACAGCCAATATCAAAGCACTTGAAGTACCTCCCTACAGACAGTCAATATCAAAGCACTTGAAGTACCTCCCTACAGACAGCCAATACTCAAGCACTTGAAGTACCTATGAGTGTGTGTATATGGGTGGGTGGGCAGATGTGTCTGGATGGGCAGGGAGATGCGTTTGGGTGAGTTGGTGTATGTGGTTATGGATGTGTATGTATGTGCACATATGTCTGTGGGTGAGTATGTACATAAGTAAACTATTGTCAGTGAGTTTGTATGCGAAGGAGTGTGTATTTGTGTGTTATCGAGTGTGTGCAGTGTGAGTTTGTGCAAATGATGTAAGTATGTATGCAGGTATGTATGTGTGTGTGTGTGTTTTTATGAATGTGCATGTGTACATGGGCCTGCCTGTCTCATAACACGGTAATATGCATTGTTTATGTTTACAACATTCATTTGACAATGTTTTTTTCCCTATGTGAATGTAACATGCACTATTGACGAATAAAAACATGTGCTACAACATCAGGGAAATCCACTCCAACTTCAGAGATACTTGTAATTTATGTACCCAAGTCAAGGACAAGAAGTCAACATTTTAGGTCTAGGTGTTGAAGTACATCTACAGTGGTTTTCTATTATTTGTAATCTAGTTTTAGAGATTAAAAGGTGGTACTAGAATGAACAAATTACTTTAGCAAACAATGTTTTTTTTGGTCATATGTGTTGTCAATTATGGACACAAATTTATCTGGGACTAGTTGACAAACTCAATATAAACATCCCGTGGATAAATTTAAATACTTAGGGGCAATTAAAGCATCAGATGGAAGATGCACAACAGAGATTAAGAGCAAAATAGGTCAAACAAAAGCTGCATTTAAGAAAAAGAACAGAATCTTATGCAAAAAGTCACTATCACTGAATTTAAGAAAGAGAGTGCTGAAATGTTATATAGACCTGTTTTGCTGTATGGCAGTGAATCTTGGAACATGAACAAATTAGGAAGAGCTTAGAAGCAACAGAGTTGTGGTTCCTGAGAAGAATGTCGAGAATACCTTGGACTGCTGGGGTAGCTACTGACTGCCTCGGAGAGGAAAATGAAACTAGAACATTATATACAACTATAAGAAAGAGACAAATAGCATTTTATGGTCATGTGATGAGAAGAGAGGCATTAGAGAACACCATGACAACTAAAACCATCAGTGGGAAGACAAAGACAGTAGCAGACCAAGAGAAATTATGCTGGAGGGACAGAGGTGGCATGGAGGAATATCACCATCAGAGTACATTCAGATGACCAAGGACCGAAATCCGTGGAGACATGAAAGCCTATGCCAGGACACGTGATAATGATGACAGCCAGAGAAACTAAGTACTTGTTTAGTCTCTGCTGGAAAAGTAAAGACTTACGTCACTGAAAGAGTCATTCTTAATAGTACTTTGCTTCCTAGCTTGCCTGATGGTGCAGAAAATCTTCACTGTAGGTGGTTACAATCAGTTATCTAAGAATATCTTGGATATAGAAAAGAACAAATGCATCCTTGCGACAAGAGTTGAATACTGAAGAAGGTTGGCTACTAAAGACTATAAAACAAAGAAAATTGAAATACTTTCAACACTTGAAACGTATTGAAAGTTTGAAAACATACAGTGCTCACTATCCTCATTGTAGTGGTTACAATCAGTTAAACATGTGGTGCTCACTATCCTCACAATAGGTGGTTACAATCAGTTAAACATTTGTTACTCAATATCCTCACAATAGGTGTTTACAATCACAATAGGTGTTTACAATGATTTAAACACGAGCTGGTCACTATTCATGTTTGACTATCCTCACTTTAACGTGTCTGAGTAAGCAGGCATATATTGTTTAATTTATAACTAGCAATCAAAGATCAGAGTAAAAACACATATGCTTACATCTCGGGTCAGTCTCTGCTCTTTCTGGTATGCGTGAAGAATCTCCAAGAACTGTTTGTAGATGTCCGGTTGACCTCGAAACCGATTCTAAAACAAAACAAAAATATATATCAGTTTATATCAGCTTCCTTCTAGTCATGTTTCTCAACATTACTTTAAAAAAAAAAAAAACAGTGTCAACACTGTATCAGTGTTTATATGTTCATAACTTCACCTTTGATAGACACCTCATCCCAAAATATTTTGTTCTAGTTAGTATCTATAAACCCACAATGCACTCCTCATTGGTATCATCAGGTGGATAATGCAAATAAAGGTTACGTGAACAAGTATGTTTAATATAGTCATGAATAGAGACATAGCCTGACATTTCCTTACTGTGTATCTGGCATGAGAGCACATCTGAAAGAATTATCTTCTCTGTGATGGAATTAATGTTAAGGAGGTCATCAACCTTATGAATGCCTGACATATCTACTCTGTTCCTAATAACTAATATTCATGTTTCAAATAAAGATAACTAATGTTCCATTTTCTATTTCTAAGGAAGGAGAAAGTCTGACTTCACAAGACAGAGAAAGGATGATAGGGAAAAGAATATTCTTAATAACTATGATCACTGTCACCAAATAAAGGTTGCCTATAACTGGCTTTAAAGTAGTAACATGTAAATAATGATCTGTGAATGTTACAGAGGGATTCAAGTGAACAAGAAAGCAGTACACTTGAAATCCTAGACACATCACTGTGTATCTAGAAATGCTAATGTTCAATTCCGTCTCTAATAATTAATATCAATTATCAGTGTGTATCTATAAATGGCCGGCTTCGTGGCTTAGAGGTTATGACTTTTCTCCGTAATCTCGTATACTCTCATCAGGTAACGTGATGACGGTTCAAATCAGCAGTGGTTCGAATCGCATCGGTAACTTACGGGGTATGTGAGCCGGCCGCTCAGAAAGCAATGGCAAACTACTGAGCGTAATCTTGCCAAGAGATCAACATACAGCTGAAAGATGCTGGTGTTGACAGCTAAGTCCTGTAAAAGGATATGCTAAAAAAAAAAAAAAATCTATAAATGCTAATGTTCAGTTCTGTCTCTAATAATTAATATCAATTATCACTGCAGAGTGCCCTGTTAATTAGAACTGTAGGGGGTTGAAAATGATATTAAATCTACAATGGGTTAAATTTACCAATGCAAATGTCTGGACTTAATAGTTCACTATATGGGGTTACAGATGATGACGTATGGACATACAAGTAGTTCATCGAAATTATAACTTTAATGCTCAAAATTGTTTGTAACACCAAGTCTGAAATTGCCAGAACTATTGTCCTATTTTAAAATAATTTAGATTCTGGATCAGAATGAGGTAAAGTAATGACCGCACAAAGGAAGGGGAAGTAACAACTACTATCTCGTATATATTTACAGTAAGGACTAGGACATCCTGGGTTACAAATTGACATTCAATGTGGAGATGATACTTGATGATATAGTTTTGGTACAGTCATATAGACAGCAGAGATTGCTATCACACCTAAATCTCATAACACAGTGACCCTGTGAAGATATCATTTTACACTCTTCTATGGCAGCATCCTCTTTCTTTTATAACTGGCCCAGAAAACCGGATGCATAGGGAACAATCAGAAAGCAGTTAATAATACCAAAGAGAATACTTCTTGGCCTAACTCATGCAGGAGGTGATAAGTTAGGAGGATTGAGTATATAAAGAAGAAGTGCTGAAGAACGCATGAAAGAAAGATATCAAATGCAGATTTCATGTTTGGCAATCAACCAGCTCAATGTTTTAATTATCCACAGGACATGAGACAAGAAAGATGTCGACACTCACCTTGATCTTGTTCACGTAGTTGATAGCATGGTTGAACTCCACAGGTTGACCACTTTGCTGTTGCTGCTGCTGTTGCCGTTGCTGCTGCTGTTGCCGTTGCCGCTGTTGCCTCTGCTGTTGCCGTTGCCGCTGTTGCCTCTGCTGTTGCCGTTGCCGCTGCCGCTGTGGGCGTGGAGACTGATGGTATGAACGGTGATCTGCTGCTGGCGCTGCCAACGCTGGATCATGAACTGCTCCAACCTTTTGCTGAGCAAAGATACTCATCCAATTAATTCATTCACATTAGAAAAGTACACATGAAGTCATTACAATGTAGCACAATAAAACAACAAATGTAGCCATTAAAACCAACTGATATTCACCTTCATGGAAAATTAAGCGATTTTTCCTCCACTAAGCAACCTCAGCAACAACAGAAAAAATAAGCACAAACACACACACTCGCAATTAATAAACAAGTAAAGTGGTTAGCACAACCTTTGAGAGTGAAGTCCTACCAACTTCCACTATGTGTCTACAAACTAAGAAGCTCTGGCTAAAGAGCTAAATGAAGACCATGAATTATGTAGATTCTATCAAAATTCAAGATTGGCGAATCAGCCATGTGCACATGTGGATTGGTGCTGCAGACAGTAGATCACATACTCCAAGACTGCCCAAAACACAACAAGACTGCCCAAAACACAACATATCTAGGCAAACCTCCAGGCCTAAAGAAACAACAGTAGGAGATAAACTCTATGGACCATTGAAAAAATACAGTTACATTTATACAAGTGACAGCATTGCAGTTATAGACAAATTTCAAGTGAACATCTCTCAAGTGAAAGAAGATTCTATCAAAGGTATTCAACTCACAGCAGCAGGTTGGTGTAACAGCCAACAAGTTACGCTGACAATGGCAAGAGCGAGGTCAGAAAAGGGTTTGATGCCAGCTCATCATTTGCTACAGGAGGAAGAGACTGATCACCTGTACCTCTGCGCACTCGAGTCTACAAAAGTGTTATTGTGCTAACTATGGAAACAATTTACCCCAAGACAAATAGGAACCAAATGTCAATGCCCATTTAAGAATATAACAGACAGACCGCAGACATAAAGCAATGTCCTTTAACAAGGCCTGTAGTACTAAATAAATTAGATCACACATAAAGATACCAAAATCTGAGATAATCATAAATAGCTTTTAATCAGCTCTCCATACACATGCAATGTCTATTTGTGAACAAACTGAAGTACCACTGCATTCATATTGCTCCTGGGTTAATAATATATAATGTAATAATTGGTAAATTACTGCATTACTTCATTTCTACTGGTTCTAGACTTACAATGTAATGCTTGGTAAATCATCACTTCATTTCTACTGCTCCTAGACTAAGAACTGTAAAATGTCACCCCCACCTTCCTACATTCAACACAATATTGTACAAAATGGAAGCTGATGCCAAACAACATTCTCTGGTACCATTATCAACTTCAGGTACCTGCATGGTACATAATGTGCCAATCCACAATACGTTATTGAAAGCATCATGTTAGACACAACAGTATGAAACAGTTTACAGAGTTCACTTACAACATTTGAATTCTGTGATGCCAGAGCCACATCCCAGATGGACATTCCTTGCTTCTGCTGTAAACAAAAGATACAGTTTATTATTCACACAGAAGACTACAATAATGTTATCACTTACACTATGTTTCAGACAAAGAGAAATGAACATGACAGACACCAGTCAAATGGAATTGATACATTCTAATGCCACATGCAGGGTAAAATATTCATTGGATTATCCTTCTATCTTTGATCCCCCATTGAAAAATAGACCCTCAACCAACTAACGCCAAGATATCCCATATTTTGTCATCTCAAGCAGCCCTCTTTATGTTCTCCCCAAATTATTCACTTCTAGCAAGAAAGAACAGAACAGTGTACAGCGCAGAACAGCCACTCTCAGCTTCCTTGATGAAGAATACCCACAGGACCTCTGGATCCGAGTCTACACAGATGGGTCAACACAAAATGCTGTTCGAAATGGAGGAGCGGGAGTGCACTAGAATACCCAAATAATACTAGGGACATGGCCAGAGTACTAACAGGAAAGTACTGCCATAACTATGTTGCTGAAATTGAGGCAATCAAGATAGCAACAGAGAAATTACTAACTACCAGCCATGGTATATAACCTGTGGTGCTATTGACAGATGCAAAATCAGTACTCAAGGCGCTCCTGTCTGGGAAATTGCCAGTACTAAGTACTTTCTGAACTTAGCAGTCAGCGTAAGGCCACCATACAGTGGATACCATCCCACTGTGGAGTACCCGGAAACGACAGAGCTGATCGATTGGCTAAGGAAGGAGCAAAAGAAGAACAGCCTGATGTGCCTGTTACATACCACCAAAAGAAAAGTATGATCAAATCAGTCAGATTGATTGATTGAGGAATCGACATCACAGCATTCGGGGCATTCCCATAAGTCAAATAGTCAGAAAGCCACCAAAACCTGCTAAAGACGACTATCACATTATGGACAGACCAGAACAAGTCATTATTCTGCGCCTCAGAATAGGACACCATAGATGACACAACCACATGTATACAAAATTCAACATTGGCGAATCAGCCATGTGCACATGTGGACTGCAGACAGCAGATCATATACTCCAAGACTGTCCAAAACACAACATATCTAGGCAAACCTCCAGGCCTAGAGAAACAACAGTGGAAGATAAATTCATACAAGTGACAACATTACAGTTATAGACAAATTTCAAGTGAATGAAAGGAGAAAACTAAGATATATTTTATCAAAAGTATTCAACTCTAAGTTGCAGATTTGTGTAACAGCCAACAATGGCAAGAGCGAGGACTGACAAGGGCTTGATGCCAGCTCATCATTCGCTACAGGAGGGAGGGGCTGGCTACCTCTACCCCCGTGCACTCGAGTCTATAAAAGTGTGTTGGTGCTAACATTTCCCATACCCACAGCACGGGCTTGCTATGGGACTTATTATTTTTTAAAAATACAACACACACCAGGGGGGGGGGGGGGGGGGGGTATTTAGTATGTAATGAGGTAGTGTTCAAACAGGTTGCGACTGTATGTATAGTGATTGGTGGTGTCCTTGATTTCCTGTGGAAGATTGTTCCACAATTGAAAGGCAGAGTATGCTAATCTTGTTTTATATAAGTCTATACTAGGTTTAGAGACATATTTAGCCATTCACTATGTCTTGCGTTAAATTTGAACAACGGCCAAAGGTAGCTTGGAGCATTTTGAAATAGGATTTTGTGAATTAGTTTAGTCTTATTAAAAAGTAGGCATTTGTAGAGTGGCAGTAACTGAAGATGTTCATGTTCATGTAGGTTAGAACTGTCGGTAAGATTTTCACCATTAATTAAACGCACTGCTCTTTTCTGGAGTGAATAAAGGCATTTTGTTATTGATTTCGAGCATCCATCTCAGATTGTGGAGCAATAATCAATATGTGTTTGTATGTGGGAAGTGTAGAATATCTTTCTTGTGTTTTTGTCGAGGAAGTTTTTAATTTTGGCAAGTTGATATAATATTTTGGCTATTTCGTTAATGAGAGCATGAACATGGGAATTAAAGGTTACATTTTGATCAATGATAAGACCCAGTGCCTTGTCCTCGGTTACATTTTCTACAGGCATGCTACCAATGTGCAGCTTAAGGGTTCTCTGCAAGTTTAGAGTGTGAAGTCTTTGCCTGGTTGCCATTAATATAGATTTTGTTTTAGAAATGTTAATTTGCATGCTGTTTGCATGGCACCAGTTAACTGTTTATTTCATGTTGCAAGGATGATTCTAGCACATTAATCTATGGCATTTGCATATACTGTGCAGTCAACTGCAAATAGATTACAGGACGACGAAAGATATAATGGAAGATCATTTATATAAATGACAAATAATAGAGGACAAAGTATAGACCCCTGAGGTACTCCAATATTAGTGGTGATGGCTTGAGATAAAGATTTATTGTGCGATACTACTTGTTTTCTATCCAATAAAAATGATTTTATTAATGTCATTATATTAAAGCTTACTTTAATTGTTGCTAGTTTTTTTTTAAATTAGAATAGTATGATCTATCATATCGAATGCTTTTCTTAAGTCTATAAACACAGCTCCACATAGAAAATTGTTGTTAATATTTTGATGCCAGTTTTTTATCATGTTTGTTAGGGCCGTATGACAAGAATATTTTGGCCGAAACCCTGACTGACTGTCAACTATCAGTTTGTGGTGAACTATGTGTTCTAATGTTGTTTTGTGAATATGCTTTTCTAGCGGTTTGGATAGTGAGGATAATATGGAAATTGGCATATAGTTACTCATGAGATGATCATCTAATGAACCTGTTTTTAAATGAGAATACACTTTAGCGATTTTAAAGGCTGATGGGAAGTGACCTTTGGTGAGACATTGATTATATATGAAGGTTAGTGACTCGCAGATCACTGGAGCAGCGTAGTGAAGGATCCGATTATTTATTCCATCTATTCCTGATAAGTTATTGTTTTTTTAGGTTACTGAGATGAGTAAATACTTCAGTGGTTGACATAAGCGGTATGTTGGAGGGAATGTCTCTATAGCATTTGTTCTCACAAAATGATGAGAATAAAGATATGTCATGAGGAGAATCTGGTATTGCAGCCTTCAGTTGGTTTATGTCGGATTTAAAGAAACTACTAAATTGATCACGTGTAACCTGATTTGATGGTAATGATTGTGATGACCTGTGTTTGTTTGTCAAGGTATTAATTGCTTTCCATATATCTTTGGTGTTGGTTTTGTCTATTATTAAGTTTTTGAAATAGTTTTTCTTTCCCTTTCGAATAATATACTGAACTTTATTTCTCAGACCACGGTATGTGGTTAGATCTCTATTTTTATGTGCCCTGTCCATCTCTCATAATTTCAACTACCTCCTGGGTGATCCATGGGGCTTAGTGTAAAGTTTAACTCGAACTTCCTTAAATGGAACATACTTATCAAATACACTTAGAAAGGTCTTCAGCCAGTGGTCCAGAGCATCATCTGGGTCAGGAAGCTGGTAAACATAGTCCAGAGTTGAGCAAGTCTTGTAAAAAGACATCTTGATTGAAATGTTTATAATTTCTATAGTTTATACTTAAGTGTTTGTGTTTCAGAGTTTTGGTACCTGTTTTTGACCATGTGCAACATACCGGGTGGTGATCGCTCATTCCATTAATAGGCACTGTACATTCAGTAATGTTGTCAGTACATGTAGTATAAATGTGATCTATAAGTGTAGCAGATGATTTTGTTATTCTAGTGGCTTGTTTAACTAATTGTTGGAAGTTATGACTCTATTATGTTTTCCTTTATTAGTGTCTATGTTGAAGTCTCCTAGCAGTATGATTTCTCTCACATTATTAAAGACTACATCCATCATAGTGGTGAATTTTTAATACCAGATGTTTCCTGCACTGGGGTTTTGATAAAGATAGCTAACTACTAGGGGTATGCATTTTGAACTTTAACCTCAAGCTATACACACTCAATCTCACAGCTTTCAAAATCTAGCATGCGGTGGACGTTAAGCGAATTAGAAATATAAACTGCAATACCTGTCTCTTGTTTCTGATAATGATCTCTTGTAATAACTTTAAAACCCCTGATAGCGATGTCATCACCTGAGATGTTACCATTTAATCGACTTTCACTAACGCCGAATATGTGAAAATTTTGATCAAGTATAAGTGATAGTTCGAGCAGCTTCCCTAATAGATGGCAGATATTTAAATGGCCGACTCTGAGCCCATCTTTGCTGAGCCAGTGTTCATATTTATTAGACACCTCAACAATGCATAATCATAAATTTTAAAAAAGACAAAAAGAATACAGCTTTCGTCCCTTATTACAATGCACTAAAGTATAGAGAAACAGTAATATCTCTGTCAACATATAAGAATACGTATACAGATCAGTATGGAAGAGCAGTGAAACCTGACTCACTCACATTAAAAATACAATAAAAAGTATTATAAAAGATATACAACTAAGTACTATCAATTAATGTAAAGTCAATACAAGTCAAGTTTATAGTCATCTAGATAAAACAATAACCAAATATGCAGATAAACGTTCTAGGAGAGGCTCTTTCTGGTATTGAGATCCAGTGTAGCTGTGTGATGAATTGCTAGTATATATTAGGTTGTGATTGTCATTGGTATAGAGTCATCATAAGTGCTTGACAAAGTGTAGCTGAGCTAAAATGTGTGAGGTGTAACCATTCTTGGTGACAATGAAGTGGATACAGTTGATGTCTGAAGGGTATGTTACAACTGCAACTACAGGCTCTGATTCGTGGCTAACAGGACGATGTAGTGGCATGTTATTGCTGGCAGATGGTTCCTTGCTGGTGGGAAGAGGGAACATATCTTCATAATTATCACCCTTCTGTGTGAAAGAGGGCGTATTGTACGGATTTGGTGTGGTGGAAGTGTTCCGTCTGGCTTGAATTAGAGATGCAGTGGTTATGAGTGGTATGCGCACTTCTGGCCTATTGGTACTTGATGTGAATGGAGTATGTCTCTGGCTTGAGTAGCCAAAAGTGTCCTACGTGATTCTGTATTGGATGTATGTTGTGTCCATTCTGGATATTTGATATTTTTGGCGAGCAAGCTGGTGCACAATGTAGACAAACGTATTTGATCTTTATAAAGAAGCTTCTTTTGGTGCACCAGCCAGTGAAGTGAAGAACGGTGTGTTGTTGATGAACTGTATGTTGTTGAGAGAAAAAATTCTGCAATATGTTGTTATTTATGTCAGCTAGATGACACTAGAATCCATGATTCAGTGATATGATCCATCCATCCATCATGTGCCATGCCGATAAGCGTGGGCGGTCATGTTTTGCCATCTGACTCAATCACCAGAGTCATGGATCAGCTCTGTGTTCTTGTCTCGAGCATGGCATGGGGCCAAGCCATCTAGGTATTTACTTCTCGGTCTTCCCCTTGGTCTCTTCCCTTTGATCGTGCCAGTTGTCACCAAGTTCTCCAAGTCATTTCTTCTCATAATGTCTAAAAAATTGTGACTGTCTACGTCTAATGACACTAATCAGTTTATGATCTTCATTTGTTTCTTAAAGGATTTATTCATTGGTTTTTCTGTCTGTCCATGGTAATCTTTGCATTTTCCTCAGAAACCACATTTCCACAGGCATCAGTGATAAGATGGAGGAGAAGAAAATAGATGAGTTAGGAAAAATGTGACGTAAAATGTTCCAGAGTGCCAGCAGTTGAGATACTGTAATTTGTTGGTTGTTCATGGTGTCGTTATTACCAATGTGTATGCTTGCCTTTCTAACGTTATGATTTACAGCCAACAGTAATAAAAAAACAACAAAAATACCAAAAGTTGAGATGATCATCATAAACAGATTTCAATCAGCTCATCCATACACCTGTAATGTCTATTTGTGAACAATCTAAATTAATATGATGCACAACTGCATTCATACTGCTCCTGGGTTAATAATATATAATGTAATAATTGGTAAATTACTACATTACTTCAATTCTACTGGTTCTAGACTAACAATGTAATGATTGGTAAATCATAACTTCATTTCTACTGCTCCTAGACTAAGAACTGTAAAATGTCACCCCCACCTTCCTACATCCAACACAATATTGTTCTAAATGGACGCTGATGCCAAACAACCTTGTCTGGCAGCCACTATCAACTTCAGGTACATAATGTGACAATCCATAATAGGTTACTGAAAACATCATGTTAGACACAAACAGTACCAAACATTTCACAGAGTTCACTTACAACATTTGAATTCTGTGATTCAAGAGCCACATCCCAGACGGACATTCCTTGCTTCTGCTGTAAACAAAAGATACAGTTTACTATTTACACAGAAGACTACAATAATGTTATCACTTACACTGTGTTTCAGACAAAAAGAAATGAACATAACAGACACTAGTCAAATGGGATTGATACATTCTAATGCCACATGCAGGGTGAGATATTCATTGGATTATCCTATCTTTGATCCCCCAGTGGAACATAGGCCCTCAACCAACTAATGCCAAGATATCCCATATTTTGTCATCTCAAGCATCCCTCTTTATGTTCTCCCCAAATTATTCACTTCTAGCAAGAAAGAATAGAACAGTGTACAGTGCAGAACAGCCACTCTCAGCTTCTTGATGAAGAATACCCACAGGACCTCTGGATCTGAGTCTAGACAGATGGGTCAGCACAAAATGCTGTTCGAAATGGAGGAGCGGGAGTGTACTAGAATACACATATAATACTAGGGACATGGCCAGAGTACTAACAGGAAAGTAATGCCATAACTATGATGCTGAAATTGAGGCAATCAAGATAGCAACAGAGAAATTACTAACTACCAGCCATGGTATATAACCTGTGGTGCTATTGACAGATGCAAAATCAGAACTCGAGGCGCTCCTGTCTGGGAAATTGCCAGCACTAAGGACACTACTTTCTTAACTTAGCAGTCAGCGTAAGGCCACCATACAGTGGATACCATTCCAATGAAAATGACAGAGCTGATAGATTGGCTAAGGAAGAAGCAAAAGAAGAACAGCCTGATGTGCCTGTTACATACCACCAAAAGAAAAGTATGATCAAATCAGTCAGAAAGCCACCAAAACCTGCTAAAGATGACTATCACGCTATGGACAGACCAGAACAAGTCATTATTCTGCGCCTCAGAATAGGACACAATAGATTACACAACGACATGTATACAAAATTCAAGATTGGTGAATCAGTCATGTGTGCATGTGGATTGGCAGGCAGCAGAGCATATACTCCAAGACTGTTCAAAACACAACATATCTAGGCAAACCTCCAGGCCTAGAGAAACAACAGTGGAAGATAAATTCATACAAGTGACAACATTACAGTTATAGACAAATTTCAAGTGAATGAAAGGAGAAAACTAAGATATATTTTATCAAAAGTATTCAACTCTAAGTTGCAGATTGGTGTAGCAGCCAACAATTTACGCTGACAATGGCAAGAGCGAGGACTGACAAGGGCTTGATGCCAGCTCATCATTCGCTACAGGAGGGAGGGGCTGGCTACCTCTACCCCCGTGCACTCGAGTCTATAAAAGTGTGTTGGTGCTAACATTTCCCATACCCACAGCACGGGCTTGCTATGGGACTTATTATTTTTAAAAAATACAACACACACCAGGGGGGGGGGGGGGGGGGTATTTAGTATGTAATGAGGTAGTGTTCAAACAGGTTGCGACTGTATGTATAGTGATTGGTGGTGTCCTTGATTTCCTGTGGAAGATTGTTCCACAATTGAAAGGCAGAGTATGCTAATCTTGTTTTATATAAGTCTATACTAGGTTTAGGGACATATTTAGCCATTCACTATGTCTTGCGTTAAATTTGAACAACGGCCAAAGGTAGCTTGGAGCATTTTGAAATAGGATTTTGTGAATTAGTTTAGTCTTATTAAAAAGTAGGCATTTGTAGAGTGGCAGTAACTGAAGATGTTCATGTTCATGTAGGTTAGAACTGTCGGTAAGATTTTCACCATTAATTAAACGCACTGCTCTTTTCTGGAGTGAATAAAGGCATTTTGTTATTGATTTCGAGCATCCATCTCAGATTGTGGAGCAATAATCAATATGTGTTTGTATGTGGGAAGTGTAGAATATCTTTCTTGTGTTTTTGTCGAGGAAGTTTTTAATTTTGGCAAGTTGGTATAATATTTTGGCTATTTCGTTAATGAGAGCATGAACATGGGAATTAAAGGTTACATTTTGATCAATGATAAGACCCAGTGCCTTGTCCTCCGTTACATTTTCTACAGGCATGCTACCAATGTGCAGCTTAAGGGTTCTCTGCAAGTTTAGAGTGTGAAGTCTTTGCCTGGTTGCCATTAATATAGATTTTGTTTTAGAAATGTTAATTTGCATGCTGTTTGCATGGCACCAGTTAACTACACTGTTTATTTCATGTTGCAAGGATGATTCTAGCACATTAATCTATGGCATTTGCATATACTGTGCAGTCAACTGCAAATAGATTACAGGACGACGAAAGATATAATGGAAGATCATTTATATAAATGACAAATAATAGAGGACAAAGTATAGACCCCTGAGGTACTCCAATATTAGTGGTGATGGCTTGAGATAAAGATTTATTGTGCGATACTACTTGTTTTCTATCCAATAAAAATGATTTTATTAATGTCATTATATTAAAGCTTACTTTAATTGTTGCTAGTTTTTTTTTAAATTAGAATAGTATGATCTATCATATCGAATGCTTTTCTTAAGTCTATAAACACAGCTCCACATAGAAAATTGTTGTTAATATTTTGATGCCAGTTTTTTATCATGTTTGTTAGGGCCGTATGACAAGAATATTTTGGCCGAAACCCTGACTGACTGTCAACTATCAGTTTGTGGTGAACTATGTGTTCTAATGTTGTTTTGTGAATATGCTTTTCTAGCGGTTTGGATAGTGAGGATAATATGGAAATTGGCATATAGTTACTCATGAGATGATCATCTAATGAACCTGTTTTTAAATGAGAATACACTTTAGAGATTTTAAAGGCTGATGGGAAGTGACCTTTGGTGAGACATTGATTATATATGAAGGTTAGTGACTCGCAGATCACTGGAGCAGCGTAGTGAAGGATCCGATTATTTATTCCATCTATTCCTGATAAGTTATTGTTTTTTTAGGTTACTGAGATGAGTAAATACTTCAGTGGTTGACATAAGCGGTATGTTGGAGGGAATGTCTCTATAGCATTTGTTCTCACAAAATGATGAGAATAAAGATATGTCATGAGGAGAATCTGGTATTGCAGCCTTCAGTTGGTTTATGTCGGATTTAAAGCAACTACTAAATTGATCACGTATAACCTGATTTGATGGTAATGATTGTGATGACCTGTGTTTGTTTGTCAAGGTATTAATTGCTTTCCATATATCTTTGGTGTTGGTTTTGTCTATTATTAAGTTTTTGAAATAGTTTTTCTTTCCCTTTCGAATAATATACTGAACTTTATTTCTCAGACCACGGTATGTGGTTAGATCTCTATTTTTATGTGCCCTGTCCATCTCTCATAATTTCAACTACCTCCTGGGTGATCCATGGGGCTTAGTGTAAAGTTTAACTCGAACTTCCTTAAATGGAACATACTTATCAAATACACTTAGAAAGGTCTTCAGCCAGTGGTCCAGAGCATCATCTGGGTCAGGAAGCTGGTAAACATAGTCCAGAGTTGAGCAAGTCTTGTAAAAAGACATCTTGATTGAAATGTTTATAATTTCTATAGTTTATACTTAAGTGTTTGTGTTTCAGAGTTTTGGTACCTGTTTTTGACCATGTGCAACATACCGGGTGGTGATCGCTCATTCCATTAATAGGCACTGTACATTCAGTAATGTTGTCAGTACATGTAGTATAAATGTGATCTATAAGTGTAGCAGATGATTTTGTTATTCTAGTGGCTTGTTTAACTAATTGTTGGAAGTTATGACTCTATTATGTTTTCCTTTATTAGTGTCTATGTTGAAGTCTCCTAGCAGTATGATTTCTCTCACATTATTAAAGACTACATCCATCATAGTGGTGAATTTTTAATACCAGATGTTTCCTGCACTGGGGTTTTGATAAAGATAGCTAACTACTAGGGGTATGCATTTTGAACTTTAACCTCAAGCTATACACACTCAATCTCACAGCTTTCAAAATCTAGCATGCGGTGGACGTTAAGCGAATTAGAAATATAAACTGCAATACCTGTCTCTTGTTTCTGATAATGATCTCTTGTAATAACTTTAAAACCCCTGATAGCGATGTCATCACCTGAGATGTTACCATTTAATCGACTTTCACTAACGCCGAATATGTGAAAATTTTGATCAAGTATAAGTGATAGTTCGAGCAGCTTCCCTAATAGATGGCAGATATTTAAATGGCCGACTCTGAGCCCATCTTTGCTGAGCCAGTGTTCATATTTATTAGACATTTCAACAATGCATAATCATAAATTTTAAAAAAGACAAAAAGAATACAGCTTTTGTCCCTTATTACAATGCACTAAAGTATAGAGAAACAGTAATATCTCTGTCAACATATAAGAATACGTATACAGATCAGTATGGAAGAGCAGTGAAACCTCACTCACTCACATTAAAAATACAATAAAAAGTATTATAAAAGATATACAACTAAGTACTATCAATTAATGTAAAGTCAATACAAGTCAAGTTTATAGTCATCTAGATAAAACAATAACCAAATATGCAGATAAACGTTCTAGGAGAGGCTCTTTCTGGTATTGAGATCCAGTGTAGCTGTGTGCTGAATTGCTAGTATATATTAGGTTGTGATTGTCATTGGTATAGAGTCATCATAAGTGCTTGACAAAGTGTAGCTGAGCTAAAATGTGTGAGGTGTAACCATTCTGGGTGACAATGAAGTGGATACAGTTGATGTCTGAAGGGTATGTTACAACTGCAACTACAGGCTCTGATTCGTGGCTAACAGGACGATGTAGTGGCATGTTATTGCTGGCAGATGGTTCCTTGCTGGTGGGAAGAGGGAACATATCTTCATAATTATCACCCTTCTGTGTGAAAGAGGGCGTATTGTACGGATTTGGTGTGGTGGAAGTGTTCCGTCTGGCTTGAATTAGAGATGCAGTGGTTATGAGTGGTATGCGCACTTCTGGCCTATTGGTACTTGATGTGAATGGAGTATGTCTCTGGCTTGAGTAGCCAAAAGTGTCCTACGTGATTCTGTATTGGATGTATGTTGTGTCCATTCTGGATATTTGATATTTTTGGCGAGCAAGCTGGTGCACAATGTAGACAAACGTATTTGATCTTTATAAAGAAGCTTCTTTTGGTGCACCAGCCAGTGAAGTGAAGAACGGTGTGTTGTTGATGAACTGTATGTTGTTGAGAGAAAAAAATTCTGCAATATGTTGTTATTTATGTCAGCTAGATGACACTAGAATCCATGATTCAGTGATATGATCCATCCATCATTCATGTGCCATGCCGATAAGCGTGGGCGGTCATGTTTTGCCATCTGACTCAATCACCCGAGTCATGGATCAGCTCTGTGTTCTTGTCTCGAGCATGGCATGGGGGCCAAGCCATCCAGGTATTTACTTCTCGGTCTTCCCCTTGGTCTCTTCCCTTTGATCGTGCCAGTTGTCACCAAGTTCTCCAAGTCATTTCTTCTCATAATGTCTAAAAAATTGTGACTGTCTACGTCAGTGTTTCCCAATGTGGGGCCCATGCCCCACAGGGGGGCAATTCGATAGTTAAGGGGGGCAATTCGAAAATGGAAGAAATCGGCTGGATATAAATAACAAAACGAGGAGACTTGAGTCTGAAGTTAACTAAATTGGAACCGGATATAAAATCTCTTTGCAGCAAGCATCAAGCGCAAGGATCTCTTCTTCTTCTTCTTCTTCTTCAGCATTCCGAGCCATTGAAGTTCTTTGCTGCAGATACAAGCCGTCTCCATTCGTCTCTCTAGTTGACCTTCTATTGCCAGTCGCTGATTCCAAGTGCTTGTAGGTCTGTATGTATATTATCTCTCCATCGTCTTCTTGGTCTACCTCGGGGTCTACGGTCATATATTTCCTGAGTGTAAGCGAGTTTTGTTTCCCTGTTATCTTCCATTCTTTCCATATGCCTCAGCCATTGCAGTCTATTAGCCTTCATGATACGAATGATTAGGGGGATCTTAAACAAATCATAAATGTCTTTAAAGCTTCTTCTTTTCCACTCTCCACTTTGTGTAACCCTAATGGGCCTAAAGATGCATCTTAAGACTTTGTTCTCAAAGGTTTGTAACAAGGCTTAGTCTCCTTTATTTGTACTCCAGATTTCAGAGCAATACAGCACAACTGGTCTGATCAGTGTTTTGTATATTGTGATCTTGGTGTTGCGAGATAGCGCATTTGATTTTAGAAACCATATGTGTTGTGTTGTTTCATTGACTTCAGTTCTTTAACAAACTTTCTGGATTCGTTTTTCTGGTGATTAGTTTCCATATCTTTGATTATATTGCTCATATATTCTCGCTTCTGCTTCCGAACTATTTTTGTAGCCTCTTTACATTCAGTTCTTCTTCTTCATCTTCATCTTCTTCTTCTGCGTTCATCCGGAGAGTTTTTTTTCGGACGTGGTTGCGTTGTGCCTGTTTACAGCAGAGCTGCGTTCTTGCACCGTTAGGCCGACACATCTGACTTCTGCGGGCATTTGTTAACCGGGTTAACCTTTCCGCGGGTTTCGTAGGACGTTTGACTCTCACTGTTGTGGTGTTATCCCCCATCTCAGCTGGCCCATTTAGAACAGACGAAGACATAATGGTCAGCCCTCAAGGGAAGGCAGGGGCAGACCATGGGCATTCCCCGCCATCCAAGGAGGCTTCCATAATTGCAGAGCCGACACTTAGTGCTCTGGTACTTGGCTCACGTCCTGCTCTTGGCTGCTTAGCTTCACTTCCATATATTGCGCCTTCCGTTCAGCACAGGCTATTCCTCTGGAAACCAGAGGAGTGCAGTCTGCTGATGACATCCACATAGTGAGCATTTGATTCGGACTTTCCAAGTAATGTATTTGCTATCCAAGCAATATTCCATTTTGTGCCACTAGGACACTTTTTCCACCTTTTATGACACCCACATAGTGAGCTTTCGATTCGGACTTTCCACGTAATGGATTAACTATCCAAGCAATATTCCATTTCGCGTCACTGGGACGCTTTTTCCACCTTTGATGACGCCCACACAATGAGCTTTTGATTCGGATTTGCTAGCCAAGCAATATTCCATTTCATGCCTCTGGGGCACTTTTGCTACCGACATACCTGTGGATTGAAATGTGGCCGTCTAAGTATTTCTTCATGCACCTTTAGATGTCAACCTGAATGTAGTTAAAGTAAGCTGCGGTCAACTTGAGCTTGTTGATATCTCCATAGAGCTTGTCCTCAAATGAAGGAGGTGTGGGCCAAAATATCTTTCTCTGTTCTGCATATATTGGTCAAACCTGCAGCAAATGTTTAGCTGTCATTTTACCAGTTCGACAATTACATTCATCGGTATCTCCTATCTTTAGTTTATTGAACAAGTGGTATTTCAGCATGTTATGTCCTATGCAGAGTCTGAAGATTGCTACTTGTTCTCTTCGTTCGAGTTTGTAATATGCATCATCTTTCTTGGTGGCCTGGATGCTCTGATTCCCATTTGGTTCTATAAGTGCTTTTTATAAACCTCTTTGCCTCATTATAGGTAATGTCTATGTCAGGCTAAGGTAGTTGTCCATTTACTTTTGCCAGTCTGCCAGGCTCTTCATTTCCAGGTATACTGCAATGTGATGGGATCCACTGTATTACAACTTTTTTGGATTTCTGACATAGTCCATGGAGTGCTGCTTTTAGGTCTGCTAGTTTTGTGCTGTTTTTGCTCTTCAGTATCGAGACAGCTGACTTTGCATCTGTGAAGATAGCTATTTGCTTCTCTTTATTTTCCTCCATCAGGAGCATTTCTGCAGCAGTTTTCAAAGCTTCTACTTCTGCTTTGAAGTTACTTGAAAATTTTCCAGTTGCCACTGACTTTTTTTTTCTCTCCATTTTTTAAATTTAGGAGAATTCCTCCTACTCCATTTTCTATTGAATTTTTGGCTGATCCATCTGTATATGCATGGGTCCAATTGCTGCTTGGGTAATGTTCTTTTATGTAGTTTAGAGTGATTTTTCTTCTTTCTGTTTCATTCTGAGTGTTCTTGTTCTCAGTACCAGGAATGTTTTCTATCATCTCAGGCAGTTGCTGCTGTCTCCAAGCTGGGAACTTGTGTGCATTGTAAATGGGCTTGACTGTTGATATGTTAAGTATAGAACTGCCCTAATCTTCTATATTGCTCTTCATTTTGAATGTTATTGATGTAATTTAACCATAACTGCCTGGCTCTCTTTTCCTAATGACTACTTCTTCTCATTTTTGATTGAACCATCTGTTCTTTCTATGGATGGTTAACACACCGAGACATTCTTCTGCGGTGGTTTGAATTGTATTCTTGATGTTCAACCAAGTTTGGTCAACGCTTTCCTCCAACGGGTTTTGTAGAGTTTCAAGTTTACATTTTATTTCATCAGCACATTTCTCTTTAACTGTAATTTCTTGTAGTTTTTCTGTTATATGTTGGGTGTAACATCAGTGGTTTAGTATAGAAAGCTCTTTTAAGTTTTATTTTAAATTTTGCCCCAACGAGGAACTGGTCGCTGTGACAAGGATCTCACTAAATTTAAATAATAAATAATTACTAATAATTAAAATAATATAGAAAAATCTTTCATTAAAATTATTTTGTGCTTGAATTTCAGTTCTCCATTATATTTTTGAAAATTGACTTACTGTGTTTGCTCAATAATGTCCTAGTGATTTCTTCCTAAAACCTATAATTCAAGTTTCTTTAGTGAGCATTTCAATTTTTCAATATTAAAAATTATGTATATGTTGGGGGGGGGCGCATAAGCATTTTAGAAAGGCTTAGGTGGGGCATGGCACAAAAAAGGTTGGGAAACACTGGTCTACGTCTAATGACACTAATCAGTTTATGATCTTCATTTGTTTCTTAAAGGATTTATTCATTGGTTTTTCTGTCTGTCCATGGTAATCTTTGCATTTTCCTCAGAAACCACATTTCCACAGGCATCAGTGATATGATGGAGGAGAAGAAAATAGATGAGTTAGGAAAAATGTGACGTAAAACGTTCCAGAGTGCCAGCAGTTGAGATACTGTAATTTGTTGGTTGTTCATGGTGTCGTTATTACCAATGTGTATGCTTGCCTTTCTAACGTTATGATTTACAGCCAACAGTAATAAAAAAACAACAAAAATACCAAAAGTTGAGATGATCATCATAAACAGATTTCAATCAGCTCATCCATACACCTGTAATGTCTATTTGTGAACAATCTAAATTAATATGATGCACCACTGCATTCATACTGCTCCTGGGTTAATAATATATAATGTAATAATTGGTAAATTACTACATTACTTCAATTCTACTGGTTCTAGATTAACAATGTAATGATTGGTAAATCATAACTTCATTTCTACTGCTCCTAGACTAAGAACTGCAAAATGTCACCCCCACCTTCCTACATTCAACACAATATTGTTCTAAATGGACGCTGATGCCAAACAACCTTGTCTGGCAGCCACTATCAACTTCAGGTACATAATGTGACAATCCATAATAGGTTACTGAAAACATCATGTTAGACACAAACAGTACCAAACATTTCACAGAGTTCACTTACAACATTTGAATTCTGTGATTCAAGAGCCACATCCCAGACGGACATTCCTTGCTTCTGCTGTAAACAAAAGATACAGTTTACTATTTACACAGAAGACTACAATAATGTTATCACTTACACTGTGTTTCAGACAAAAAGAAATGAACACGACAGACACTAGTCAAATGGGATTGATACATTCTAATGCCACATGCAGGGTGAGATATTCATTGGATTATCCTTCTATCTTTGATCCCCCATTGAAAAATAGACCCTCAACCAACTAACGCCAAGATATCCCATATTTTGTCATCTCAAGCAGCCCTCTTTATGTTCTCCCCAAATTATTCACTTCTAGCAAGAAAGAACAGAACAGTGTACAGCGCAGAACAGCCACTCTCAGCTTCCTTGATGAAGAATACCCACAGGACCTCTGGATCTGAGTCTAGACAGATGGGTCAGCACAAAATGCTGTTCGAAATGGAGGAGCGGGAGTGTACTAGAATACACATATAATACTAGGGACATGGCCAGAGTACTAACAGGAAAGTAATGCCATAACTATGATGCTGAAATTGAGGCAATCAAGATAGCAACAGAGAAATTACTAACAACCAGCCATGGTATATAACCTGTGGTGCTATTGACAGATGCAAAATCAGAACTCGAGGCGCTCCTGTCTGGGAAATTGCCAGCAGTAAGGACACTACTTTCTTAACTTAGCAGTCAGCGTAAGACCACCATACAGTGGATACCATTCCAATGAAAATGACAGAGCTGATAGATTGGCTAAGGAAGAAGCAAAAGAAGAACAGCCTGATGTGCCTGTTACATACCACCAAAAGAAAAGAATGATCAAATCAGTCAGAAAGCCACCAAAACCTGCTAAAGATGACTATGACGCTATGGACAGACCAGAACAAGTCATTATTCTGCGCCTCAGAATAGGACACAATAGATTACACAACCACATGTATACAAAATTCAAGATTGGTGAATCAGTCATGTGCGCATGTGGATTGGCAGGCAGCAGAGCATATACTACAAGACTGCCCAAAATACAACATATCTAGGCAAACCTTCTGGTCTAGAGAGACAACAGTGGAAAATAATCTCTATGGACCGCTGAGTGAACTAAAAAAAAGACACACAAGAGACAACATTGCAGTTATAGATATATTTCAAGTGAATGAAAGAAGAAGGTTCACTTCTAGCTCTAAAACTCCATACAATTTGTCTCTCTATTTCTCTTTCCCTGCAGGATCCAGAGAAAGGACATCCCAGTTATACAGTTAACAGACTTGTAATGTGTGTGGTATCCAGAACCTGCACCTTTTGATTCGCTGAAATGTGTTTACACCCAACCATTTAGTATGTAATAAAATTACACATTTTCTCTCTTTCTCTGCTCATGCACACACAAATGTTGATGTAGTTGATAGATAATACAATACGGGCTAGAGAAGATATGCTACATAAGGGAAGGAAAGCAGACACAATTTCATGTGGATGACAACAAATGATGAAGAAAAGTACCAACGGAAGGATATCAAAGATTGAAGCAGATAGCTTTCAAACAATCATATTCAATTTGTGAATGGCATACATGTTTCAGCCTGGCCATTTCCTGTCAAACTGTCTATTTCTGCTCTTTACTTACTGACTTGTGAAGTTTCTTCTATTCGAGGCAAATACAACTGACGACACACCCAGTTAACAAATGATCATTGGCTAAAAAACAAGATGAAAGTACTTACAAATGAAGCTACACCATAACTTGAAGCTCTGTTATCTGGTAGGAACTGACCAAATTCTGCCAGAAGATCTTCATGGTGTTTGAATAATTTTGCCACTTGCCGGTACGCTTCTCTTTCGGTCAGAGGTTTGCTGGGGCCAGAAGCCAAGCCCTGCACAAAGAGATTCATAGCCAAGGGTTGCAGTCTTCAAATGTAAGTCTGGGGTAGTTTACAATCCAACGTTAACTGCTCAATGTTTGAATTGATTGATATGCTAGCAAAGTACTTTTTAAAAACATTTTACGTGTCCTTTACAGGATATTGCGATGAACCAATTAAGCAATTTTACGTTGCTTTCTGAAGTGCCGGAGGCTTAGGTGGCAAAGATTGGTAGACGGTATTTGAAGCAGGAGAGCCTGGCATATGATACCACATCTAGTCTGAGAATGAAGGTGGAGGCAGTCACAGTGTCGTTTCGCTGGCTGAAGGACAAACAGCACACGCATGTTGTGATTGTAATGGACTTACAAAGTATGATGAGAAAGGTGTGAAGACAAGCATGTTTCAGGCATAGTGGCAGGCTTCAATTCAACCATCAAAAACAGAGAGCATATGTTGGATTTTTCCCCAAGGACATATTGGTGTGGTGGGAAAAGAACAGTACTTGTTTAGTCTCTGCTAGAAAATTAAAGACTTATTTTCAGCATCCTGAACAGCAATCATGGTGAAAAGGTACAGGTAGTTCCATAGCAGATACTGCCTTGGGCGTGTCCAGCGCTGGGTTTTCACATAATTCTGAGCCAGAACATATGAAGTGGGGAGACCTGTTTCCTTTCTTATCGTTTTTCCTTCCTCGACAATTCAGGGATAGTCAATTCATATCATTTTATCATTTCAATTCATAGTTCAAGAGTCATTCTTTATATAACTTTGCTTCCTAGCCTCCCTGTGCAGGTGGTTTAAACTGTTAGGTGCAGAAAATCCTCACTATAGGTGGTTACAATCAATTAAACATACAGTGTTCACTATCCTCATTGTAGGTGGTTACAATCAGTTAAACATGTGATGTTCATTATCCTCACATTAGGTGGTTACAATCAGTTAAACATTTTTTACTCAATATCCTCACAATAGGTGTTTACAATGATTTAAACACGAGCTGGTCACTATTCGTGTTTGACTATCCTCACTTTAACATGTCTGAGTAAACAGGCATATATTGTTTAATTTATAACTAGCAATCAAAGATCAGAGTAAAAACACATATGCTTACATCTCGGGTCAGTCTCTGCCCTTTCTGGTATGCATGAAGAATCTCCAAAAACTGTCTGTAGATGTCCGGTTGGCCTTGAAACCGATTCTAAAATAAAATAAAAATATATTTTAGTATATTCTACCACCAGCTTCCCTCTAGTCATGTTTCTCAACCTTACTTTTTAAAAAAAACACCATGTCAACACTGTATCAATGTTTATATGTTTATCACTTCACCTTTGATGGGCACCTCATCCCAAAATATTTTGTTCTAGTTAGTATCTATAAACCCACAATGCACTCCTCACTGGTATCATCGGATGGATAATGCAAATAAAGGTTACGTGAACAATATGTTGAATATAGTCATGAATAGAAAAGGTACCTGAGATTTCCTTACTGTGTATCTGGCATGAGAGCACATCTGAAAGAATTATCTTCACTGTGATGGAATTAATGTTAAGGAGGTCATCAACCTTATGAATGCCTGATATATCATCTACTCTGTTCCTGATAACTAATGTTCATGTTTCAAATAAAGATAACTAATGTTCCATTTTCTATTTCTAAGGAAGGAGAAAGTCTGACTTCACGAGACAGAGAAAGGATGATAGGGAAAAGAATATTCTTAATAACTATGATCACTGTCACCAAATAAAGGTTGCCTATAACTGACTTTAAAGAAGTAACATGTTGTAAATAATGATCTGTGAATGTTACAGAGGGATTCAAGTGAACAAGAAAGCAGTACACTTGAAATCCTAGACACATCACTGTGTATCTATAAATGCTAATGTTCAATTCTCTGTCTCTAATAATTAATATCATATCACTACAGAGTGCCCTGTTAATTAGAACTATATGAGGATGAAAATGATATTAAACCTACAATGGGTAAAATTTACCAATGCAAATTTCCGGATTTAATAGTTCACTATATGTGGTTACAGATGGTGATGTATGGACATACAAGTAGTTCACCGAAGTTATAACTTAACTGTCACGGGACCACTGTAGACAACGATAAGATGATAGAATAACAGAGACAGTCTGTATTCACAGCTGTAATTATTTGTTGCTAGTGGGTAAACAATCCCATCGGATCAAACGAAACCAACAGTCTTTGAGATTTCCCCAGGAAACGGGAAAATTGTCGGCATGTTGTTTTGCCTGAATCTCAAGATGAAAGGAAAAGCACCGTCTTGATTTGGTGACAGCTGGGGCCACCTGTTGTTGACAGTGAATGATGTCACTCGGACAATCCCCGATTGTAGAAAACATGACTTATTTTCCGCCAGTATGAAAAATGGAAGTTAACTAGACTGAAGTGTTTGGCTAGCTCTGTTCCAATATTGAAAAGAATCTATTGTGTTCTGTGTCAATTAACGTTGATGAACATGTGTCTTTCATGGCAAAGTAGATTCAATTCAGGATAGAGCTGGGTTTTCATAAGGTATTCACTAGATAGCATTTAGATGTAAATAATGTAGAATAGTTTAGTGATAGATAGAGTTTAGGACTTGAGCATAGTGTTGTTGCTTTGTAGTTAGGTATTCAAGGAGTGTCGGCGACAGTAGGCAATCGCATCGTTAAACTAACTATGAGATGTCGATTAGCTCAGCTGGTTGAGAATAGTGAAGTGGGATGATATTTAGCAAGATTGAGGATGGTTGGGGGATAGGGGAAATGTCCAATGGTGGGATCTTCCAGTGGGATGTCTACTGGGGTTCTTCTTCTTCTTCTTTTCGTTCATCCGTAGTGTTTTTTCAGATGTGATTGCGGTGTGTCTGTTATGCGCCCTTGGGCCGAAACCCGTAGGCCAACACATCGACTTTAGCGTGCTTTTTTGACCAGGTAGCATTCATGGGAGACTCTCACTTTTGTGGTGCCATCTGCAACCATGCTGGCCAAGGTTGAACGGTCGAAGACAACGGTCATCCCTCAAAGGAAGGCAGGGACAGTCCATAGCATTTTCCGCCATCCAAGGATGCTTCCATAGTTGCAGGGCCGACACATAACGCTCTGGTGCTGGGCTCACCGAGGGAGATCGTCACGTCCTGCTCATGGCTGCTTTAAATCCTCACTTCAATATATTGGTCACTTCGTTTCCCCGGATCATTCTCGCACAAACCAGACAGGTTTGCAGACGGCATCCACTCAGCAAGTTTTCGGACATGTGCTTGTCGTTGCGCCCATCAGAGCTTTTCCAGGCACAACAGACATTCGGAAAACTACCCAGTCAGAGCTGTTCCGAACAAGAGCGGCATTCGGAAACTAGGTAGTCAGAGCTGTTCCTAGCACGAGAGACATTCGGACGAGACATTTCACTCGGACGTAATTGCGTAGTGTCAATTTTTAGTTTGCCACCCGTAGGAAGACACTTCCGACTTCAGCTGGCATTTTTTAATGAGGTTAGCCTTCCTCTGGTTTCGAGGCAAGTTGGACTGTTGTGATGTCGCTAACATCTCGCTATCCAAGGAGGCTTCCATAATTGCAGAGCCGGCACATATTGCTCTGTGACTGGGATCACCCGTACTGGGGTTCTACACTTTGCAGTTGGTATTTCCTTGTCTTACCCTAACTCAGACCGAGCTCCTCTGCCCCATGACAGAGTTTAGTTCACTGTTATATATCTGAGTGAGGCCGTCGGCCTACACTCATCTAATAGGGGTCAGTATCGGGTTGCTCTCACCAGGTGTGTTCTCTCTTTCACAGGTTCCCCTCAGGTTACGAAGAAAACAAACTGAAACATCACTGTTTAAGATCATGGATAAATTAGTGCAGGAAGATTTATTCAGCGGCTTTTGCACTGGGCCCATGATAAAGAGGGTCAGAAGGAACATGGCTCAGTTGAGCGGAAACATATAATTATCCGACTTCTTAGTGATAGGGATCATGGAAGTTGAGTGATTATTTTCCACACCACATGTGAAAAGAACAATAGTGATTATTTTCCACACCACATGTGACGGTGTATTCCATGCTCAGTCTTCGTAGACTTAGATGGATAGGACACGTTAGGAGGATGGATGATGGTAGAATACCAAAGGACATCTTTTTTGGTGAATTACAGGCGGGTAGGAGATCTCAGGGTCGGCCTCTACTACGATACAAAGATGTGTGTAAGCGGGACATGATTGATACAGGCATTGATAATACACATTGGGAGCACGTCGCCGCTGAACGTGTTGCATGGAGGGCAACTACCAGAAACGGAATAAAGACAAAGGAGAAAATGATTGCAGATAAAGCACACACAGAGCGTGAGAGACGTAAGATGGTGCAAAATGGTGGAAATGACCATGTTTTCACATGCACCTACTGTGGGCAAACATTTGCAGCAAGAATTGGCCTTATCAGCCACACTCGCCATCGCCATGGATCGTAGTTATTAAGCCTTTTTAAGCACAAGGTACCAAACTATCGTCTGTCAAGACGGAAAGGTGCCAATGAATGTGAAAAGAACAATAGTGATTATTTTCCACATCACATGTAGAAAGAACAATAGTGATTATCTAAGGAACAGGAACAGCGAACCTTAGCGTTTTCACTAAATTATTAGATTCCTGTGGGACTGTAAACAATAACTGTGTAATTGTGAAACTCTAGGACATTTAGAAATGAACCATGTTGTTTCAAGGGACAGTGATCCATGTTTTCACGATGCAAGGATTGTTAAGTCTCAGAACTTTAGGGACATTTAGTAACATTGTGTGTGATCGATTCAAGATCAGTCTTGGACTATATCCGTGATTGGTGACCAGGTATCTGGGTTATCAAAATACTACTGGAAGTCAACATCTGGCAGGAGGGACACATCGTTTGGTGAGGTCATTGTGTGCTGAACTATGATGATGTGTGGCCCTTACCGGGATGATCAGACTTTGCTCCTGAGCTGTTCGGTCTGATTCTGCAGACACACTAGAGTATACGACATACATTCTACACATACACTTCTCACATACATACACTTTTCTTCATTAAATTAATGTGTTATTAATTTTTAGAAGCCAGAGTTGTTTAGTATGTTATTTTGGGGAAGTGTGAGAGGGGGCATGATCCAGTGAGAGAGAGAGAGAGAAAGAGGTATCCAGTGACTGACTGGAGTGTTGTGGACGGAATCTAGTGGATTCTCAAGAAAAATGATATGGGGTTAAAAATAATGTGGGTGTTGATTCTTTAAGATATCTTTAAGAAAGGAGACAAGTTCCAATGTGGAAATTATAGAGGAATATCACTACTGTCGACAAGCTATAAGATACTATCCGCAGTATTACTAAATAGACTAAAACCATATTCAGAAGACATATTAGGTGACTACCAGGCGGGTTTTAGACAAAACAGATCAACAATAGATCAGATATTTATCTTACGACAAATAGCCGAGAAACATTGGGAATATAAAAGAGATCTCCATAACATTTTTGTGGATTTTAAAAAGGCTTATGATAGTGTCCATAGGAATAGTCTATGGAATGCTATGCAGGAATTTGGAATACCAAGGAAGTTAATCAACATGACCAGACTATGCATAGAAGATACTTATAATATAGTAACATATAAAGGCAGGAAATCAGACCCCTTCCAAATAACATCTGGCTTGAAACAGGGTGATGCACTATCGCCGCTACTCTTCAATCTGGCTCTAGAGAAAGTTGTAAGGAAGATAAAGGAGGAATATGATATTGGAGGAACATCCAAGCTGCTTGGTTATGCAGATGATATAGATATTATAGGGCAAAGTGAACAAAAGACATTGGAAATATTGACTCACTTAAAGGAAAAAGCCCAACAGATGGGGCTGGTTATCAACCAAGATAAGACAGAATATATGGTAATTTCAAGAGACGGAATGTCTAAAAACTCTGGCCACATACAAATAGATAATATGACCATTAAAAGAACGGAAACATACAAATACCTGGGTACAATCTTCAACTGCTCCAACATCATAAGGGAAGAAATACAAACTAGAACCAACTCTGGAAATAAGATATACTATTGCACTACAACATCTACTAAAATCAAAGGCACTATCTCGTAACACCAAAATCACAATATACAAAACACTGATCAGACCAGTTGTGCTGTATGGCTCTGAAACCTGGAGTACAACGAAAGGAGACGAAGCCTTGTTACAAACCTTTGAGAACAAAATTTTAAGACGCATCTTTGGACCCATTAGGGATACACAAAGTGGAGAGTGGAAAAGAAGAAGTAACAAAGACATTTATGATCTGTTTAAGTCCTCGCTAATCACTGGTATCATGAAGGCTAATAGACTACAATGGCTGGGGCATATAGAAAGAATGGAAGATAATAGGGAAACAAAACTCGCTTACACTCAGGAAATAAATTACCGTAGACCCTGAGGTAGACCAAGAAGATGGTGGAGAGATAATACATGTACAGACCTACAAGCACTTGGAATCAACGACTGGCAAGAGAAGGTCCACCAGAGAGACGAATTGTATTTGCAGCAAAGAACCTCAATGGCTCGGAAAGCTGAAGAAGAAGAAGAAGAAGTTGATTCCCCTCACTCCAGGGATGACACTATAAAGGAAAACACGACATTAATGCTCAAAATTGTTTGTTACACCAAGTCTGAAATTGCCAGAACTATTGTCCTATTTTAAAATAATTTAGATTCTGGATCAGAATGAGGTAAAGTAATGACCGCTGCAAGCGGAGGAGAAGTAACAACGAGGTCCTATATATTTACAGTAAGGACTAGGACATCCTGGGTTACAAATTGACATTCAATGTGGAGATGATACTTAAGTTTTGGTAGTCATACAGACAACAGAGATTGCTATCACACCTAAATCTCACAACACAGCGACCCTGTGAAGATATCATTTTACACTCTTCTATGGCAGTATCCTCTATGATCAACTTGTATTCTTTTATAACTGGTCCAGAAAACCGGACGCATAAGGGACAATCAGAAAGCAGTTAATAAGACCAAAAAGAATACTTCTTGGTCTAACTCATGCAGGAGGAAATAAGTTGGGAGGATTAAGTATATAATGAAGAGGTGCAGAAGAATGTGTGAAAGAAAGATATCAAATGCAGATTTCATGTTTGGCAATCAACCAGCTCAATGTCTACATGAGACAGGACAGATGGCGATGTCAACACTCACCTTGATCTTGTTCATGTAGTTGATAGCATGGTTGAACTCCACAGGTTGACCACTTTGCTGTTGCTGCTGCTGCTGTGGTTGTGAAACAGGTGGGCCAGATGAAGGGACTGTTTCTGACTGTGGGCGCGGAGACTGATGGTATGAACGGTGATCTGCCGGTGGCGAGGCAGATGGTGCTGCCAATGCCGGATCATGAACTGCTCCAACCTTTTGCTGAGCAAATTAGAATAGTACATATGAAGTCATTACAATGTAGCACAATAAAACAACAAATGTACCCATTAAAATCAACTGATATTCACCTTCGTGGCAATATTAAGCAATTCTCCCCCACTATACAACTTTAGCAACAAGAGAAAAAATAAGCACAAACACACTCGCAGCAATTAATAAATAAGTGAAGTGGTTAGCACATCCTTTGAGAGTGAAGTCCTACCAACTATGTGTCTACAAACTAAGGAACTCTGGCTATAGAGCTAAATGAAGACCATGAATCAGATTCTATCAAAATTCAAGATTGACGAATCAGCCATGTGCACAAGTAGACTGGCACTGCAGACAGGAGATCATAGACTCCAAGACTGCCCAAAACACAACATATCTAGGAAAACCATCAGTCCTAGAGAAACAACAGTGGGAGATACCACTGAGTGAACTAAAAAAGAGAGTTAAATTCATACAAGTGATAACACTGCAGTTATAGACAAATTTCAAGTGAACACCTTTAAAGTGAAAGAAGAAAATGACGATTCTATCAAAGTTATTCAACTCATAGCAGCAGGTTGGTGTAACAGCCAACAAGTTACGCTAAAAGCAAGGTCAGACAAAGGTTTTTTGATGCCAGCTCATCATTCGGTACAGGAGGGAGAGATTGACAACCTGTACCTCCATGCACTCGAGTCTACAAAATTGTGATGGTGCTAACATTTCCCATACCCACTGCACGGGCTCGCTGTGGGACTTATTGTAAAATAATACAACACACACAAACTAAACACGGATCAGGCAAACCATTATCTCTATGGAAACAATTTGCCCCAAGACAAACAGGAACCAAATTACATTGTCCATTTAATACCGGTCTCCCATGCCAAGGTGTTAACAACATTGTTCATAATCCCGTATATCCATGTGGGGAAAACAGCAGCTGCGAGAATCGGCAGCGGTTCGTGCCGCGCTGGGAACTTACAGGGGTATGTGAGCCGGTCGTTCAGAGAGCAATGGCAAACTACTGAACGTAAAACTAGTACATCAACAGCAGCTGAATAATGCTGGTGTTGACTGCAACGTCTTGTGAGGGATATGCAACATAAACAAAAAATTGAATATGACAGAAAGACCGGCAGACAAAAAGCAATGTCCTTTTAAAAGGCCTCTAGTACTAAATAAATTAGATCACACAAAAGTTACACATAAAAATAGCAAAAGTTGAGATCATCATAAATAACTTTCAATCCGCTCATCCATACACCTGTAATGTCTATTTGTGAACAAACTAAATTAAACTGATGTACCACTGCATTCATACTGCTCCTGGGTTAATAATATATAATGTAATAATTGGTAAATTACTACATTACTTCAATTCTACTGGTTCTAGACTAAGAACTGTAAAATGTCACCCCCACCTTCCTACATATAGGACAATATTGTGCAAAATAGAAGCTGTTGCCAAATGACCTTGTCTGGCACCACTTTCAACTTCAGGTACCTGCACGGTACATAATGTGACAATCCACAATAGGTTATTGAAAGCACCATGTTAGACACAAACAGTACCAAACATTTCACAGAGTTCACTTACAATATTTGAATTCTGTGATGCCAGAGCCACATCCCAGATGGACATTCCTTGCATCTGCTGTAAACAAAAGATACAGTTTATTATTCACATAGAAGACTACAATAATGTTATCACTTACACTGTGGTTCAGACAGAGAGAAATATGAACATGACAGACACCAGTCAAATGGGATTGATACATTCTAATGCCACATGCAGGGCGAAATATTCACTGGATGATTCTTCTATCTTTGATCCCCCAGTGGAACATAGGCACTCAACCAACTAATGCCAAGATATCCTTCTATCAGCTCCCTCAGCTCTCTTATGTTCTCCCCACATTATTCACTTCTAGCTCTAACTATATTCTCTGTGTGTTATTTTGGTCTCTCTCTATTTCTGCCTTGTTGTTGCTCTGCAGCATCCAGAGAAAGGACAACCCAGACCAATCTGGAAATGTCTGTAAAGAGAGGGCATGAGAGTGCCGACAGCCAACTAAACAGGAGGTATCTTGATTCTGTACTGTACAATACAAAAGTCCTCTAGGTGGTGTCCTCAATTCAGCCTGGCTGAAAGGCTACTGAGCCAAGAAGAATGATAGGCAGCAATGCTCTCCCAATCTTCAAAGACAATAAAACCAGTTTCTCATTCATGAGAAATTTAGGAGAACATGCATAATGGTTCAAATCTTGACCTAAATTTACCAAGCTCCACTTACAGTGGCTCCAATAGAAATTACAACTCCAGATTAAGCAAACTATATGCTCGCATATCCTTTACAGGAAATCGCTGTCAACATCAGCATATGTCAGCTGATTGTTAATTTCTTGGCAAGGTACGCTCCGTAGTAAGTTACTGATGTGGCGAGAACCGCTACAGATTCTCACACACATCACATTACTCACTAGAGTGTACGGTATTACGGTGAAAGACGTTAACTCCTTGGCCAGGGAGACCAGCGAAACTATATGGCGTTACTCTATTTCAGTATTTACACAAGCCACTGCTGATAATCTGTTATCATGTGGTGGCATTTTCAGTTGCAAGCCAGTTTGAAAAATTACCTTTAAATGAGTTTTGCCAAAGATGACCTACAATTTAACAAACACACAAAGTGATCTGAAGAAAAGATGGTGTTTGAGCACGTGCATGAAGAGAACGTTGATTACCTAGCACACAAACAGGGATTGACTACAAAGTGAAGACAAGAACAATATACAACAACGAAGTGACTATTCATACCCCGACTATGAATAAATTATCCCTTTATTCATAGCGGAATTTTCCTGGTGGTCATGTGATTTGCCAAGTTACGTGACTTAACGTATGTGACGTCATCGGGACATGTAAGTGGCTATATTATACATTTTTGTCGATTACAAATCGTATCCTCAGTAGCATAGTGGTAAGTGTCTCCGCCTGGTACGTGGGTTCTCGAGGTTCGATTCCCAGCCGGACATTGTTTTTTTTTTTTTTTTAAATTCTTCAGCAATTAATTGTGTGAAAGCGACTTTTTAATAAACAAATATTAGGAACTAAAGAAGTAAGCAGGCACAGTGCAGAATGTGGCTTAGATATTAACATCCAAAAAACAAAAAAACTATGATAATTAGCAGTGAAAATGAAAAGTCATCAATGAACATCACAGTAAATGGACAACGATACAAGTGGGAGGATAACATCAAGAGATGGACTAGCATCAGCCTGACAGAATGTACAGTCAGGGCGAGAGACAGACAGTGTTGGAGATCTATTGCAGCCAACCTTCATTGCGGAGACGGCACATGATTGATTGATTGAATGTCTTTCAACACATCTTTCTCTGCCCCTCACTCTTCGTAATCTATCTCTCTCTTTTCAACCTGCTTCACATATGCCAGGTTTTCCTATGCGTAGCATTTCCATGTTAATTCATGAGGCTAGTCAGTCAAAAGCCTGGTGTTTAAATTGCCTATTCATGTCTCTCTGAGGCGACGCATATTCTTGTCTAAATAGTAGGTTGGTAACGTTAACAAAGATGGGTGCCTGTAAACAGTAAGTGTACAGAAACGCAAGTTAACAATTCTTGAACTCGCCTGGGGACACAATTATTTGTATGGGGGATACCAATCTGGAAAATTATTCTTGATATTTAAACAGCCATACTTCAACTATGTATAAAGTATCCGTTTATTCATACTTCAGCTATGTATAAACTCTCCCATACAACAACTAGCGTGAATGTACTGACCCTGTTCACAGTGGACACAGCCTGTGACTGAGCTAAAGCAGTAATGGACATGACCTGCTGGCCGGGTTGATGGACATTAATGGTCTCACACTGCACCTCAATCTTGTACCCAGGAGGCAGAAAATTGTTAAAGCCCACAACCAGGTCTGGGTGACCTTTGAAAGAGACCAAGCCATGTGGGGTTAAACCCGGTGCAATGAAGTTGATCCTCTCAACATTCTATCGAAAGAGGAATGTGACCTTGACTTTCCTGTTACCAAAACGCACAATAAAATATACATCTTGCCAGATTCGTTAGCAATATGACAGACTTTTAATGAATAATAAACAATTGGGGGGGGGGGATTTTTAATTGTTAATTAGGTCATGGCACATCCTATTTAAAAATAGATAATGTGTCAAGTTAGGCCTCGCCACCCCGGACACAATGATATATGGTACTATGTTGTCCGTTTAAAATCAAACAAGCCACAGTGATAGAATGCAGAATTTCTCAGCTCCCAATTTACGGGCCGCGAAAAGAACTAACACATTGGTGTAGAATGTAGATACTTTTGCATTTCCTGATTGTAGATCAATCAATCAATCATGTGCCATGCCGGGAAGCGTGGGTGGTCATTTCACTCGATCACCAGCGTCGTGGATCAGCTCAGTGTTGTTGTCTCATCCATGCCATGTGGCCAAGGCATCCAGGTATTTTCCTCTCGGTCTGTTCCCTTTGATCTTACCAGTTGTCACTAAGTTCTCCAATCCATTTCTTCTCATAACATGTCCAAAAAATTTTGACTGTCTACGTCTAATTTCTCTAATCAATTTATGATTGTCATTTGTCTCCTGTAGTACTTGGTCATTGGTTTTTCTGTCTATCCATGGTATTCTTTGCATTTTCCTCAGAAACCACATTTCTGCAGCCATCAGATGTTTTTCAGCTTGACTGCTCATTGTCCAAGTTTCACATCCATACAAAAGAACAGGCTCTATGTATCCCCTCAACACTCTTTTTTACTCGTTTCAATTGACATCTTTTTATTGGTCAGAATGTTTTTCATCTTGCTAAAGGTAAAGGCTACTTTTGCCATGGCGATTCTTGTTCTAATATCTTCAAGGCATCTCCCATCAGATATTACTGTTCTGAGATAATTGTACCGATTCACTTGTTGAAGAATAGTACCATTTACTTGTATATTACATTGTGGTATTTCGTTCTTCCTAAATTCTAGTGACTACCATAACCAAGCTGTAGACCACGACACAAAAATATTTAATAACTCCGCTTAGAATTGACGTACAATATTCGTTGAGATACCGTTGCTGTTAGACGTTAGATTCTTCTTGTCAAGCTGTATCCAACTGTCATTGTTTCATATATATCATAAGTAAAAACCCATTTTTTAAAATTAATACGGTCTATATATATGCTATTGCTATCTATCTGTACAAACGTGAACTTACTACCTCAATACTTGAAAATACACAGCAATAATTATTAGTTACCAAGGAAAAGCCTTCAGAGCAGATGTGCTTGAAACTAGACCGCATGGCTCACAACGCAGGCCTATTTATGGCCTGTCAAAATCCCTCGATTTTCGGAATTTAGGGGGGGGGGGGGGGAATTTGACCATTTTAGGAATTGGGTCGAATTTTCGGAAGCAAGCAACCTGGCCACCGGGTCACGTGATCTTGACCGCGAATGCCCAGCGCGACATCCAATTAAAGTGAAACGTGGACAATGAGCAGACAAAATGAAAAAAACATTTGATGGCTGTTGAAATGAAGTTTCTGAGGAAAATGCAAAGAATACCATAGACAGACAGAAACACCAATGACCAAGTCCGACAAGAAACAAGATGAAATCCGTTCACTGATTAGAAAAGACATTAGTCTAATATATATTGATTACATTGGTTTTGTTCCCTGTACACATTGTTCCCTGCCTATACTGTGTTCGCCAGGAATGAGGCTCTGGAATCTCTTGCCCCCGGGTAGATTGGGCCCGTTTGCTAATAAAGCGGCCAATCTAGGAGATGGAAAACTCCGATTATAAACCCCTAAGTTTAAGGTGGACCGACGTGCCGAGGACTGAATGGCCACGGGTGAGTTGGTCGTGAACGTGGAACGTCTGATATGCGGGCGGGGCGGCGCCAAGCGTATGGACTCCTGAGGGACATCCCCTGCCCCTTCCCTAGTAAGCAAGTAATGCTAGCGTGGCCGTTCTTTTTTCCTGCAATATCCAAAATTTGCTTATGGAGTTAATTAAACATGGGAATCGTCGCCGGAGCTACGGAGCACGTGCTCTGCGCTTGACACATCTTTCATCGAATAGCGAAGAGAGAGTGAGGAGGAGAAGGCGAGGAAATGGTGTGAGAAGAAGGCATAGAAATAGGAGGGCAGGCGCCAGGAGAACAAGACGAAAAGTGGAGAGACTAGGTTTCAACCATGTAAGAGTGGGATACTGGAACTGTCGTAGTGCCAGGCAGAGAGGTCCTGTATTGGAGAGGCTAATATATGATTTTGATGTCCTCATGCTCCAGGTGTTAAATACAGATAAATACCATTGACCTGGGTACGTCAGTTATATAAACCCCACTGGGCAGAAGAGACATGGGCAAGGTCTGCTGGTGAAGAAAGGAGTAAAGCATGTGACACTTGACTTGAGTCAGTGGAATCACAGTGCAAGAGAGGTCCAGGGTATACAAATGGAGATTGGTGGCTTAAGTTGGAACATCATAAATGTATATGCCACAGTGGACTGTTTTGTCAGAAAGGAACAATGGGACTGGCTTAAGGAATTAGAGGACTTACCAGGTGATAGGCTACTCATATGTGGAGACTTCAATGCGAGAAACAGAGATTGGGACAGTAGTGGAGAAAATCGACAAGGAATTGCACTTGCGGATGCCATGGTGGACTCCGATGTGGTCTGCATAAATGATGCTAGGCCGACTAGAATGGCAATGAGGCCTGGCGATGCAGATACTGCTATTGATTTGGCACTTGTCTCCCAGTCATCAGTCCTTGATGTAAAGTGGACTGTTTTGAATGACCATGGGAGTGATCACATGCCATGCTCAGTCCTGATCTCTAAGTCCAGGAAAGTTACGGCTGGGAGAGCGCGCAAGACCTTCCGGTATGAATGGAGCGACAGCCTTCTTGGACGCCTCAGACATGGGGCATGCAACAGGACTGTTAAAACTCCTTTTTTGCAGCCCCCATGGTGGACCCCAGAAGTAGACAATGCGTGGAAAGCAAAGAGAGCTGCAGTGAAGCAGCTAAGGAAATTGCGACAGACACCCCTAAGCTCACGAGAGGAAGTGGACATAGCGGGAAATGACAAGAAAGACAAGGTGGAGGCTTTCAAGCGATGTGCTGCAGAGGCCAAGAAAGTAAAATGGGAATGTTTTATGAAGGAGATTGGAGGTGATAAAACACTGCATACATTCTGGAAACTGTACAGACAAATGCAAAGAAAAGATCGGCCTATGACAGTGGGAATAATTTATAAAGAGGATGGGGTACGCGTGACAACAGACAAGGAGAAAGGGGAGGCGTTTCTCCAGAGATTTTTAGAGCAGACCAATCATAGTGATGCGGATACCAGGGATGCAGTTAGAATGGAATTATCTGGCACAATAGAGAATATGCCTTACGAAGACATCATACTGTTTGAAGATGTTAAACATATTTTGCAAAAGGCAAAAGACACGGCACCAGGGCCTGATGGTGTCAGGTATGGCCACATGAAGGCTTTGAGCGATGTAGACCTGAAGGAGATGGCCGGCTGCTTTAATCAGAGCATTAGGACAGCGTCAGTACCGCAGGATTGGGTACACAGTTATCTCATCCCTCTCCCAAAACCATTCAAGGATCATTGAAAGCTTGGCGGCTTTAAGATCATCACCCTTCAAAATACATTTGGGAAGGTTTTAGAGAAGATAGTCGCTGTTAAGCTGCAGGATTTTTTGGAAAGGGGGAAGCTTCTTCCAAGAGGCCTGGGGAGCTACATTACATCTACATTGGCACCTTTCCGTCTTGACAGACGATAGTTTGGTACATTGTGCTTCAAAAAGGCTTAATAACTACGATCCATGGCGTTGGCGAGTGTGGCTGGTAAAGCCAATTCTTGCTGCAAATGTTTGCCCACAGTAGGTGCATGTGAAAACATGGTCATTTCCACCATTTTGCACCATCTTACGTCTCTCACGCTCTGTGTGTGCTTTATCTGCAATCATTTTCTCTTTTGTCTTTATTCCATTTCTGATAGTTGCCCTCCATGCAACACGTTCAGCGGCGACGTGCTCCCAATGTGCATTATCAATGCCTGTATCAATCATGTCCCGCTTGCACACATCTTTGTATCGTAGTAGAGGCCGACCCTGAGATCTCCTACCTGTCTGTAATTTACCAAAAAAGATGTCCTTTGGTATTCTACCATCATCCATCCTCCTAACGTGTCCTATCCATCTAAGTCTACGAAGACTGAGCATGGAATACACCGTCACACAACCTGATCTTTCCAATACTTCAGTATTTGTGATTTTGTCTTGCCACTTAATAGCAAGTATTCTTCGCAGACACCGCATATGAAAGCTGTTTAAACGTTTCTCTTGGCGTGAGTAAGTTGTCCAGGTTTCACTGCCATAAAGAAGAGTACTAAGGACACAGGCTTGGTAGACGAGGACTTTTGTTTTGGCAGTAAGCTTCCTGTTCTCCCAGACTCTTTTTGCTAACATGTTCATTGTTGTTGCTGCCTTGCCAATCCTGATGTTGATTTCCTGATCGAGGGATAATTTGCTATTTACCTCGGATCCTAGATATGTAAAATGGTATACTACCTCCAGTTCGGCATCGTCAATAAAGATTGATGGTACACCATGTGCACCTTGTGACATAATCTGTCTTCTTTTTGTTAATTGTTAAACCAAATTCAGAACAAGCATTGGAGAATGCAGATAGTAGATGTTGTAATTCTTCCTCAGAGTGGGTCGTAATCGCAGCATCATCCGCAAAAAGCAACTCTCTGATTAGTACCCTGCTAATTTTGGTCTTGGCCTTCAATCTCTGAGCATTATAGAGGCCACCATCTGAGCGTGAGTGAATGTATATACCGTCATCCTGATCACGAAAGGCATATTTCAGTAGAAGTGAAAAGTATATCCCAAAGAGGGTGGGGGCTAGTACACAACTTTGCTTAACTCCACTCTTGATTTCAAACTCCTCTGAAGTTGAGCCATCAAACTTGATTATACCCTTCATGCCTGTGTGGAACGATTCCACAATGGACAGAAGAGTTGGTGGGCAGCCAATCTTCTTTAGTGCTTTGAACAGACCCTCACGACTGACCAAATCGAATGCCTTTGTGAGGTCGATGAAGGCAATAAACAGTGGCTGATTTTGTTCCCGGCATTTTTCTTGCATCTGTCGCAATGAGAATATCATATCAATAGTTGACCGGTTCTGGTGGAAGCCGCACTGTGATTCGGGGTAGACTTGATCTCCCAGGACTTGAAGACTGTGCAGGACAATTCTGGCAAATACTTTCCCAACAATACACAGAAGTGAGATACCCCTATAGTTGTTACAGTCGCTCCGATCTCCCTTGTTCTTGTACAGCGTTATGATGTTTGACTCTTTGAAATCCTGTGGGACTTGTCCTTCTCTCCAGCATAGCTCTATTAGCTGGTGGATCTGTAGAGCGGGTGTGTCTTGCCCACCCCTAATCACCTCTATTGGAATCCCATCCTTACCTGGAGCCTTGCCAGATGCAAGTTCATTTATAGCACACTTAACTTCTGTTATGGTGGGAAGCGTGTCCAGGTGGTCAAGAGTTGGCAGGGCCTCTATGGCGTTAAGGGCATCATCCGCTAGCTTGGTCTCACTTGAGTAAAGCTCTAAATAGTGCTCGACCCATCTATCCATCTGCTGTTTCTTATCAGTGATGATTTCTCCAGTCAAGGTTTTCAGCGGTGCACTTCTTTTGATCATTGGACCACAGGCTTTCTTTATCCCTTCATACATGCTTCTGATGTTTCCCTTATCACTTGCGATTTGAATGGACTCACATAACTTGATCCAATAGTCAGTCGCACACTGCCTGGCAGCCTTTTGTACATCCTTCCTCGCTTGCTTCAGCTCACTCAGAGTGTTACGCGTTGATCTTTCCTTGTTTCTTAAGAGAGCTATCTCCTTTTTATCAATCAAGGGCTGCAGTATCTGGCTGTTTGCCGCAAACCAGTCCTGCCTCTTATGATCCACAGTGCCGTAAACCCCTGTTTTATAAATAGTTTCCTTAAGTTTACTCCATTTATCATTTACTATACAATTTTCTGATGTATCATTGAAAGCGTCTTCAAGTTGCTGTCGAAATTCAAAGCACTTTCCATGATCGTGAGTGTTAGTAATATTAATCCTGGGGCTAGACTTGTGTTTAGCTGTGTAGATTCTCTTTGGTCTCAGTCTAACCCTTGCAAGAACCAAAGAATGATCTGTATCACAGTCAGCACTGTGGTAACTTCGAGTTAATGATGTATGGCTCAGATGTTGTCTCCGTGTGATAATGAAGTCCAGCTGATGCCAATGGCTGGATCTTGGATGTTTCCATGTGACCTTAGGCATCTTTTTTGTTTTAAAAAAGGAGTTTGTAATATATAGGTCATTTCTAGTGCAATGCTCCAGCAGCCTTTGCCCATTATCATTCATGCGACCGATGTTGTATTTTCCAAGGCACACTGGCCATGAACTCGAGTCCTTGCCCACACGAGCATTGAAATCACCGAGCATATAAATGTAGTCGGATTTTGGAACTGCCTTGATCGCAGAGTCTAGCTGCTCGTAGAACGTATCCTTCACATCATCAGAGGAAGCGAGTGTCGGTGCATATGCAGTGAGAATGGTAGCAAATCCACAAGAGGTTGCCAAGCGCACTGATAATAATCTTTCATTACCTCCAGCTGGGATATCAATCATTCCCAGTAGCGAATTCTTCACTGCAAAGCCCACACCATGTTGCCTTTTTTTCTGCCTGCCCTCTTCCCTTCCAAAAAAAGGTGTAATTGTTTTCCCTGAGTGACCCTTCCTCGGCGAGGCGAGTCTCCTGCAGGCCAGCAATATCAATGTTAAGACGATTGAGTTCAGCATCAATCACAGCCGTTTTTCTCACATCGTCAATATTTGTCAAGTCAGTGGAAAATCCTGGACACATGGTTCTCACGTTCCAGGTTGCAAGCCGTAATTGAGGTTTCTATTCTTTTTTATTAGTACCTAGTGCATTGGTTTTACAGCCTGCGATTCAGATTTTGTCCTAGTCCCAAGCACCCATTGAAGCAGGCAGGCTGTGGCGGATCAGCACCCAATTGGCTGGGGGCTGCCCAGCTTGAGGCGGGCGGTAGCTGATCAGTGACACCTGTAGGTGTCTCCCACCGTCAGAGGCAACGCGTGGCGCTTCCATGTCTACGCCAACTGACAAGGACTTATAACCCGTAACAGTTGCCTCTCGCTTTGATTCCGAGACCGGTTAAGACCAGGGATGGAGTTATTGCCTCTCCATAGCACAAAGCCTGGGCTAAAATAAAGAAACCATGTGTTGCCCATGCAGCATGATCCCTCTCTCGGCCTGCCTAGTTCACTCCAGAGGAAAGTTGACCCCTATAATATGGAACAAGACAAGCTGCAGAAGCTGCCGGATCAGCAAAGCAATGCTCTAACTGTCCACCTGTCGGAGCTTCGATCCTAGACCAGCTGCCAACCAAGGCTTAGGGCCTGGTCTGCCCTGCCATGACTTATTTTGTCTTTGGGTTGCATTTCCTCGCACCAGGATAAGGCTGGTACCCTCCCAATTGCGCTCTTCCGCCCGAAGCCGTTGGCACAATGTGGGGTGTCGGGTTTGGTAAGCGCCGCCCATCATTCGGCGCTGACAGAAAGCAGGTAGTACCGTCTACTGTCATACGGTAGCTCAGTCATATCTGACTAAGACCTGACTGGCCTGGGGAGCTACAGGCCAGGAAAAGATACCTGGTCAAATGCAGCCACCTTTGCCTTTGACATTTATGAGGGGTTCCAGAGTAGACAGGAAACGATGGCGGCAGCGCTTGATCTCGAGGATGCGTACAATAGAGTTCGCTATATGTTCTTCTCCTTCTTCGTTCATCCGGAGTTTTTTTTTTTGCGGACGTGATTGCGTTGTGCCTGTTTACAGCAGAGCTGCGTTCTTGCGCCGTTAGGCCGACACATCCGACTTCTGCGGGCATTTGTTGACCGGGTTAACCTTCCCGGGGGTTTCTTAGGACTTTAGACTCTCACTGTTGTGGTGTTATCTCCCATCCCAGCTGGCCCATATAGAACAGCCAAAGGCATCCTGGTCAGCCCTTAAGGTAAGGCAGGGGCAGACCATGGGCATTCCCCGCCATCCAAGGAGGCTTCCATAATTGCAGAGCCATCATACAGCGCTCTGGTACTTGGCTCACCCAAGGAATCGTCACGTCCTGCACATGGCTGCTTAGCCTCACTTCCGTATATTGGGCCTACCGTTCACCATAGGTTGTTCTTCCGGAAGCCAGAAGAATGCAGTTTGCAGATGACATCCACATAGTGAGCTTTCGATTCGGACTTTCCACGTAATGGATTTGCTATCCGAGCAATATTCCATTTTGTGCCACTAGGACACTTTTCCACCTTTTATGAAGCCCACACAGTAAGCTTTCGATTCGGACTTTCCACGTAATGGATTTGCTATCCAAGCAATATTCCCTTTCATGCCTCTGGGGGGCTTGTGTAACCGACATGCCTGTGGTATGAAGTGTGGTTGTCTAAATACTTCTTCATGCACATTTAAATGTCAACCTGAATACAGTTAAAGTAAGCTGCAGCCGACTTGAGCTTGTTGATATCTCCATAGAGCTTGTCCTCGAATGAAGCAGGTGTGGACCAAAATATCTTTCTCTGTTCTGCATATATTGGGCACTCTTACACCAAATGTTTAGCTGTCATTTTACCAGTTCCACAATTACATTCATCTGTATCTCCTATCTTTAGTTTGTTGAACAAGTGGTATTTCAGCCTGTTATGTCCTGAAGATTGCTACTTGTTCTCTTCGGTCGAGTTTGTAATATGCATCATCCTTCTGGTGGCCTGGATGCTCTGACTCCCATTTGGCTCTATAGGCGCTTTTTATAAACCTCTTTGCCTCATTATAGGTTATGTCTGTGCCAGGCTGTGGTAGTCGTCCACCGTCTTTTGCTAGTCTGTCAGCCTCTTCATTTCCAGGTATACTAAAATGTGATGGGATCCACTGTATTACAACTTTTTTGGATTTCTGGCATAGACCATGGAGTGCTGCTCTAAGGTCAGCTAGTTCTGTGCTGTTTTTGCTCTTCAGTATTGAGACAGCTGACTTTGCATCTGTGAAGATAGCTATTTGCTTCTCTTTATTTTCCTCCATCAAGAGCATTTCTGCTGCAGTTTTCAAAGCCTCTACCTCCGCTTTGAAGTTACTTGAAAATTTTCCAGTTGCCACTGACTGTGTTTTTTTTCCACTCCATTATTTAAATTTAGAATTCCTCCTCCACCATTTTCTACTGAATTTTTGGCAGATCCATCTGTATATGCATGGGTCCAATTGCTGCTTGGGTAATTTTCTTTTATATAATTTAGGGTTATTTTTCTTTCGGTTTCATTCTGAGTGTTCTTTTTCTCAATACCGGGAATGTTTTCTATCATCTCAGGCAGTTGCTGCTGTCTCCAAGCTGGGAAGTTGTGTGCATTGTAAATGGGTTTGACTATTGATATGTTAAGTATGGGATCTGCCCTAATCTTTCGTTTTGCAGTTTCTACAAAGTTGCTACGCTTCAGTCTTCCCTTTCCAAAAACACTAAACCTTTTATACATAGGGTGGTCTGTCAATCTTCTAAATTTTTCTGCTTGTTGCTGGGCTCTGCTATCTCTTCTATCCTGCATTGGTTGTAAACATGTGACCTTTTCTAGTTCATTAATATGCGTTGTCTTCAGGCTTCCAGTTATGATTCGCATTCCTTGATTTTGGACTCTACTTATTTTGTTAAAGTTTGACTTAGCTGCTGTTGCCCAAGCTGCGATGCCACATTCCAGTACTGGCCTCACCCGTCCAGTATATAACTTCTTGAGAACTTTCTCATCTGCTCCCCACGTTGTACCGGCAAGCTTTTTCATGATTGCCATTCTTTGCTTTGCTCTTGTTCGGTTTTTCTCAACCTGTGTCTTCCATGTCAGGCGACAATCAAAGATGACTCCTAGATAGTTTGGATTTTCTTCATTGCGCAATATTTTCCCATTCAATACCAGCTTAGGTTGCTGAGTTTTATTTGAGAGGGAGAACACTGTGCATGTTGTTTTCTCCTCACTTATCTTCATTAGTCATGATTTTGACCAGTCCTCTAGCGCTAATAAGGCTTGCTGTATTCTGCTGTTAGCTGTACTAATATATTCTTCAGATGTCCATATGGCTAGGTCATCTGCAAAGGAGGATGTGTGTACTCTAGCTGGAAAATTTTCCATGATGTCATTTGTATATGCTAGGAATAATGTTGGTGAAAGAACTCCTCCTTGGGGGACACCTTGCTCCAACAGCATCATTTTTCTGGTTTTTCCTTGTACTTTTGTCCTGGCTGTTCTGTTCTCAAGGTAGTGGCTGATCCATTTATACATTTTCCCACAAACATGCATTTTTTGCAGTTTTACTTTCAGTCCTTCCTTCCATACTTTATCAAATGCTTTTTCTAAATCTATCCAGACCGCTAGTGTGTGCTTTTTCTCTTGGAAGGCATCCTCTATTTCCTGAGCTATATAGGTTATTTGATCTTCAGTGGATCTGTACTTTCTGAATCCTGCTTGGTGTGGTGTTAAGAGTTGGTTTTCTTCCAGATGCCATGTTAGCCTGCCATTGATAATGCGTTCCATTAATTTTCCTACACAGCTAAGTAGACTGATAGGTCGATAGCCATTTGGTTCTTCCAGGTCTTTTCCTTTCATTGGGACTGGTATTAGTATAGCTTCCTTCCATGCCTGTGGGACTATTCCTCTCTTCCAACTGTGATTTAGAACTGCTAGTAGTTTCTTTTTTTGCCTTGGTGCCTAGTCCTATTAGCATTTCATTTGTGATTCCATCCTTTCCTGGTGATTTCTTCTTTTTTAGGGTATTCATTGCCTGTTCCATTTCTTCCATTGTTAGATTTGCCATCATATATTCTGCTGCTGTCTCTGTATTTCTATGGTGTATCTGTTTGTCTTTGATTGCTTTCTTCTGTTCGGTTGTAATATCAATGTGGTTTGCACTTGCATAGTGTTCCAATAGTGCATTTGCAGCCTTTTTTCCTGTAAGCAATGCATTTCCTTGTTTAATTGTTATTTGTTTGTTTCTAGGTCCTTCATTGTTCACGGCTTTCACTAGTTTCCATAGTTTGTTTCCATCCCTATCATAATTCAGGTTTTATGTTTTTTCCCTCCAACAATCTTTTGTTGTTTGATTTACTGTTCTTTTATATTTTGCTGAGATGGCTTTGAGAGAGATGTTCGCTTCAATTGTTTGTTCTCTCTCTGCTGTCTTCCTGGCATCTTCAACTTTGTCCTCCAAAATGTGTAGTTCTTCAGTCCAGTATGGTTTGTAGTCTTTCCTCGCTCCTCTTGGAATAGACTCAGTGGCTGCCTGTATTATTGCTCTGTTTAGACTTTCCACCATTTGCTTCATGTTGCCATATCGTGTATTTATGTTTTCACAATATTTGTCTGTTAGTATGGCAAATCTGTTCCAATCTGCTTGTTTGTAATTCCAGCGGGGCAAAGGCTTTTGCTCCTGTGGAACATACTCCATATTCATTACAAGCTTGATTGGTCTGTGGTCACTACCTGCTAATTGGTCAAGCACATGGCGATCGATTTTGTGGAGGATGTCTCCTGTGCAGAAAGCTAAGTCTGGAGTAGAAGTGGTAAGCCATCTTCTGGAGTAGAAGCTCGGTGTGTCATCCGCTTTGTTGAGTAGATGGAGATTTGCGTCTATTTCCCAGTCCTCCACTTCATCTCCTCTTTTGTCAGTATCTGGGTATCCCCATCTTTCTGAACGGCTATTAAAATCTCCGACAATAATGCAATTTGTGTCAGTTATTTTCATGTTTGAGAGTGTGAGGTCCTTATCTGCTGGGTTATACAGATTGTAAATTCTTATTTTCACGTCCTTTATCATTATATCAACACCTATAATTTCCGTTTGGTTGTCAGAGATCACATATACTTCGCTGCAAGGTATTGTATTTCGTGTAAGTATTAGAACTCCTCCTTTGTGTCCTTCACGGTCAAAACGTGTGGCCTGATATCCTCTGACTGAGAATATGTGATTGGCATTGAGGTGTGTCTCTTGAATGCATGCCACATCTATTCTATCTTTATGAAGACGCTGTGTTAGGGAGAATTTCTTCTTATAAACTCCTTCTGCATTCCACTGTAGTATGTTGAGTGTCCTTGGTATTTGGTCAATAGCTCTTAACCTACTCCTCTGTGCCTTGACTCTACAGCACAGGGGAAGGTGACCGTCAGTAGTCATGGGTGGACCCCCTCGAGGCAGGAGGCCCGGCACTATCACCGCCTGATGGGACTTCGCGGGATTAGCACCATAACGATTAATTTTGATTTGTGACATCATGAATTAAGTTACGTTGCACTGCTTTGTCAAGCCTGTGGCTCAGTACATCCGATTTCGACAAGCATTTATTCGGGATGCTTTCCCTAGCCTTTGACTGTCCCCAGTCTACCTACAAGGCAGCAGGTTTGTGTGTCTCTTGGTCTGGTCCCTCTCCCTTGACCTGTCCGACATGGGTGACCCTACCAGTAGCTGTGCTACCGTCGGCATAGCTCTTGGGGTCATTGGAACGCACAAGCCCCTCTACCTCGTCACAGTGGACACACAGCAGAGGGGCTATGATATTTTGATGACCGCACTTATGGAGAAGGGGGTCAATCCCTGGTTGGTGAACTAGATAGCAGCCGTCCTGCATTCTCGTCAGGTTGCTCTCCGTCTGGGCGCATGGACCTCAGAGCCACATATTATAACCCCGGGACTGCCACAGGGATCTGCAATCTCACCGGTGCTCTTTAATGTGTATACGAGCAAGATTGCATACCCAGAAGCACCAGGGGTTGGAAGGATTCTAACATTTGCAGATGATATTCTTGCATACAAGCAGGGGAGAAATAGGGATCAAACAGCCCAGGAGCTACAGGTGACAGTAGACAAAGTGATTGACTGGTGCACTGAAATGAGTGCTGTCATCAACCCGGAAAAGGCGGCTGTGTTGTGGTGCTCTCTGGACAACAGGATTGTGAAAGATGATGCCCCAAGCCTCACGATAGATGGTAGAAGCGTCAACAGAGAGAACGAACTGAAGTATCTGGGAATCACATTTGACAGGAGTCTGTCCTTCAAGGACCATGTGGAGACGGTTGTGACAAGATCTCAAAAGGGACTCAATGCACTTAAAACTATGGCTGCAATGGACACAGAGCAGAGAATGCTCTTCACACTATACCAGCACTTGATCCTCTCAGTGATTGATTATGGACTAGGACTGCTCACTGTCTCAAAGAGTCAGCTGGTGAAATTAGAGCGCATACATAATGAAGCTATGCGGGTCATTCTGGGATGCACCAGAGACACTCCAGTAGTGTGTATGCGTTACATCCTTGGTCTGCCTACTGTTACTGGTAGGCACAAGGTGATGCAAGCGAAGGCATACCTCAGAGTAGCTGCAGACACAGATCACCCGTTGCATGAGGCGCTGGACGTAGTTAAGGGTCAGAGACTGATAAGAGGGAAATCATGGATGTCTCAGGCGGAGTGACAGGTGTGCCCCTTGGAGAACATCAGGCGAGGAGAGGAGTGGGTCAGAGTGCCAGCCGTGCAGTCAGACTTGTGCAGAGTTATAATCACATTGAGCCGGGAGTGCAGGGAGTGGCCAGCAGGGGCCACGGAAGTGGAAATTCAGCAACTAATTCAGGAAAATTCTCGCCCGGGTGATGTGATTATCATCACGGATGGGTCGGTGTTGAGAGGTAGGAGAAGTGCCTGGGGGTTCTTTGCAAAAACTAATGGTCGGCGTTTGGTGCAGGAGGGCCTGGCGTATGATGACACTACATCTAGCTTAAGAATGGAGGTGGAGGCGGTCAGTGCAGCTTTCCGCTGGTTAGAAAACACGATACATACACACATTGTGATTGTAACTGACTCAGAAAGCATGCTGAGAAGGGTGAGAACAGGCAAGCTTCGTGCAGAGTGGTGTCACGAATTTGCAGCCTTTACTTCCCAGAACAATTTTCGGTTCACTTTTGACCGGCCATGTAGAGGATCAACAGACGAACAAAACTGTTTTCTCTATATTCAAGGCTATATAGTCTTGACGTAAGCTTGCAAAGCCTGCAAGTAAACAAACCACCACAGATGGCTTTCTATTTGAGAAGTGTAATTTGACACCAGTCAAACTACCCAGCCAGTCCAGATTCAAAGTGTTACGGGTCAAACTGATAATTACACCCACACGATGGCAGACTCCATGGACTGTGTAATTAAAACCGACCAGGCATGACACCTGATAAGCAGAGGTAGGAAATCACCCAACCGTGATGGCAGACCTCCATCTGGTAGAGACTAGAGGTGCAAGGTGTGAAATCACTGATAAGACTCAGAGGGCTAATAATTGTCAGACCCAAAGGTGTGAAGGCTAGTGTGCATGCAGAAAGAATTTTTATGACTGGACAGACTTGGAGATAATTGCAATTAACGTCAGGGGGAGTGTGAGGTTTTTTTTGTGGGTTTATAGAGAATTACAGAAGTTCCAATGAGTGAAGTTCTATAAAGTATATCTCTCTATAAAAGATACAGGTTAGTAACAGCAAGTGTTGTCTAGAGGTATTGATATTTATTCTCGCATAACCCTTGTAGAGAAACCATTCAGAATTTTGGCTCATCGAGTACCCCCACTGTGAGAAATTAGACCTAAGTTAAGTTCTACACAGAATTATTTATAGATGATTTCCCTTCTAGGCCATATATAGAGATCTTGGCAGTTAGCCACAGTAACCAATGAAAGCAGTTCTCTCATCTTCCAGCTGACTGTGCTCTGATCGCCAACCTCTTGTTTGATCTCTTTAATATTATTTCAAGTGACACAAGACACTTGGACAAATGATCACCTTGACAATTGTACCATTGTAGTGAACATAAACAACAACTGTATTTTACACTGGTTGAACAAGACAACATGAGAAGATCTTGACAACAGTTGGACAAACATTCACAAAGAATGATCACACCAACAGGTTAGACAAGTCATACATCATGGAAGATACTTGACAACAACCACACAGACTTTCACAATCTCTGTAACCAACCACAACAGTAGAGTAACAGTCACCATGAAGATGCTTGACACCAGTTGGACATTTCTTTCTCAACAATGTACAAGACAATCACAGAGACATGTATCTCAAAAACTGTTCTCTTACTACTAATCTTTTATTAATGTTTGATGAGGTCAAGTGAAGACCCAGGCTTCATATTCTGCCAACAATTTACATCTCAAATATAAGTTTATATGCAAATTATAGTGACATTATCTATGAAAACCCAAACACATCACTCAATATCCCCACAGAAACATCAATCTAAATAAACCCTCCTCCTTCACATCTCTACACCATAGGTTATCCTACACCACAACACTTTAATCATGCTATCACTTTTCCAACCGTCAAATGAGGAAAACACATGATAAACCTATAGCCGGGCACAAGTATAGGGAGACACTGCTATACTGATCCGTGTACCGTCTTTTAGCACCAATGAAGGTGTTGGGAATGTCTCAGGTTTCAGCTTTCCCCATAATGTTTTCCCAGTTCAGGCTATTCCCTACTTTGACTAGTCCGAATCAAGTGACAAACATGTCCTTCCGAAGGGTGAGTAGACTGTTCGCAAAGTTGATAATTTGGGATTAGTTTTACTTTTCAGTAGATGAAGATCTAAAAACTATTATGTCCCATCATTCTTCTCTGCCAGTCTATCTCCCACAACAGGTTCTGATGTAACTGAATCACCACACTTAATTATTACTAATCCATTTTGAGAATTTGCTCTATTTATTATACTTCTTCTCCATTAGCCTTTCAGCCAATATTAAGCTGGAATACTCCTCAAGATATGGTTTTGAGGAGAGGTATGGTAATCTCCAGGTACACATTGATGTCCACTCTTAGCCAGTAGTGACATGCTGAAAACCAGGTAATCTCTCCTCCCAAGGTTTCTTCTTGAATTTCTCTTGAAGATATAGCCTGGAACATTTACAAAGAATGGAGTATCCCTGTCTTAGGCCTTTAATCAAGACTTTTCTTCAGTGCCATCTGTATAGGCCAGAATTAGTGGATTCAGGCTGACCATTTGCAACCTGTTGTTCATGTGGTACTTTATGGAGTCTTGACCTTTCAGCTGGAGTTGAAGACTAGAGCTCAGGACTTCCCCTGGAGTTGTCCTGGTAATTGAAAGGCCTCCCCCATCTTCCTCATTCTCTGTTAATAAACAAAGGCGCAACATGTGTTTTACATCTGTTTAACATGGTCATAGTTATACAGTACTATCACAGATTCAGAGAGGAATGGGAGGGGAAAAGGAGTGTGATATTCGAACACCCGCCTCTCACTGATGATGAAGTGCAATTTTATTTGGGGGTTTGGGGTGATATCCTTTCTCCAGGTTCATCCCCAAAACCGTGAAGTCATAGGCACATACTCCTAATCAGAGGCAGCTTCACACAATTATCTTGTAAATTCTCACAATGAGTAGACCACAGGGACCGGTGTACCATGAGAACAGACAGTGTGATTAAGCACCAAGAAGTAGGCATTGTATGGCAGAAATCATGCACTAGAAATGCTTTCACATGTGGAATACACATAATGAAAGAAAACATGAATTTTCCCTGACAAATAGCATGAGCCTTCCCATGTATTCATCTGACAGACACTAGGTTAATTTCTACAGTGCAATGCAGTCCTGCAAACATGGATATAATAAGTGTCTTTACTTTTACAAATATGAGAAGTTAATTATATAATTACCATCTCATTCACTCAAACATTCTCAGCCATTATAAGGGAGAAATTACATGCAGTATATAGCATCACACATTCTGAAACATAACTGCCAAAGGTAACTCTCAAGAGCGATGTACAGTTTGGTTAAGAATGGTCATGATAGGCACTCAACGAATGTTCAGAGCGCACAAAGGTTTTGCAATATGCATTGAGCGTGGTTTACAGTCATAAGCATATGCAAATCATCAAATCAGACATACAATAGACATGGTAAGAATGTTTCACTGCGGTAGACATGAAAGGTTTTGAGCAGCAGTTTTAGAGTCACTGTACAACGAATTCCTGTCTTCTTTTTACATTTTCTCAAGAAAATACTCGGCCATTCGTCTCTCTCTCTCTCACTTCAATAGGTTTACACATAACATATTAAATGATTTAGGTACCTGATGTGCAGATGACCACATCTTAAAGAATGCTTTTGGGCAAATTTTACCACTGCATCTTGAACACGTCCTTACGGGATGGAATCAAGGCTTCGACTGGCGGGCTAATTATGTATTAAGGAGCGTTACCAGCCCAAGGGTTACCCAATCAAATTGAGTCCCCACCATTCATCTACCCTCTCTCGATCTAGAATCTACGATTCTATTTTTAGTTAGGGTATCAAGACGGCTTACGGTGGTTAACTACTAAGTATTGAGAAATGTAAATGGACTGGGGATGCGAACGTCTGAAGACATTATGCTACAGGGAGATAAGAAGAATTTATGAATGGAATTCCTGGGAGATAAGTGTCTACTGCTAGGCTAGGTATAAAAATCCACAATAGACCTGTTCCCTATAGATTAAGTCTGACTTCAGAACAGGTAGGCAGCCAGCTCAATGTTTGTAGTCATATGTGTGATTCTTATGTTGCTAGATTTCACTAGGAGAATTATTTCTTAGTAACTAGTCAGTCTATATCTGACATAGGTTATTTCAATAAATATCATTGTCTAAGTATACTTTTAGGTGTCTTGGTAGATGCTTGTCATTTCTTTGTACACTATCCTAGTTGCCTTTTGGTGTGTGCATTTGTTGTACAGAATATAGTCAACTGACTATTTCTTTAATTCTTACCACAGCAGTAACTAAGTGTGATTAAACCGGGCAGATCAGCAAATATGGCTGGTCTGTGTGGTCACTTCAATTAGACTTGTTGTATATCTCATTTTGTAGCTATACAATATTAGTACTCATTAATAATGCCTGATGCTATTATGTTGAGTATCATTAGATGTCCATCTTGAAGTAATATAATGTTTACGGATATGTTGGATGTATGTATGTGTAATTTCATATGAATATACGATGCTAGTAATATGCTTCGTACATATTCTTTTTGTGTATATACGTCACATTTCGTATACATACGAACTAACTAGTGCATTATGCTATGATGTTAAATTATCATAATATGTCTAGTTTAATCAATATGTTTATGTGTATTGGATGTTTGATATATTGATTTGTCATATGCAAACCTACCAATATGAAAGGTTATGCTATTGTCTGCGCATTGGCACATTGGCCAACGATTGTGTTGGAAGCAGAGGTGTAATGGTACAGACATTACCCACAATTGGTATAGGGTATATGGTGCTACACTTTCTCAGTGTATTGTGGGCGTGCGTTCACGGTAATGCATGGGAACCTGGCACAGCTACTGGTCACGGCTTGTAAGCCCGGATGACCCGGCATTATTATAATACCATTACCGATCCTGTGAGCTGCTAAACCAACTTTGGACGGAGCGGCTGTACGACACAGAATTTCTGTATTAGCGACATGGACATGGGGCGGCAGAAATGTAATCATTACAGGCGTGTGAGACAATTGAAAAGCCCGTCCCAGACTAAAGACAGTAGGGAGAAGGAGGATGGTGAACACAGTAGAGCTGGAAGATACACTTGGCCAGACTGGTCATTGTATATGTTTGTGTTATGATATGTTTTAATTAGGATTGCGCTGATGTAGAATTAGATATAACACATTCTCGACTTTCTTTCAAGCTCTCACAAGGAGCACCTATGTTACAGATCTCAAGAACGAGTGAAGACTTGGTAGAGCTAGGACTGGCAGGAGTCAGAATACCGGCAAGCTGTTCTTTTGTGTGTGTCTACTGGAGAGTGGGGATCTGGACCACAGATCCAGATAGTTCAAGTAAAAGTTACGTAATGTTTGTCATCAATAACAATATGTTATATGATTTCATCATCATCATCATCGTACAAACCATCATATGTCTATTTTTATGATTAGTAAATAAATGTTGTAGTATTGTAACTCATAGTTCTGTCAGTATATTTTTTCCAATTGTGCATACGTGTCGTTGTGTACATTGGTGGGGGTTCACTTAGACACCAAGGAAGGGAGCAGTCAGGGAGAAAAACCTGTACTGAGATAGTCGTCTATACTCATATATTTAGACTTAAACACCTATCTTAGCTAACCTTCTCTTTCTCATTCCTTGGCGAATATTCAGCACAGTTCATTTCATTTTGTAACGAGCCACTTGGAGCTGTACGTTGGATATTCATGGGCTTAATCTGTAGTTCAGCCATATAGATTTTGTCCCTAGTCAGTTTCTGACTATTTGGGGTTGCTCGCCAGTGAATAATAAGTTCATCTAGCCGGTGGGGCACCCCGACTACTGACAAGTGGCTTGCACCGCTTCGGAGGTCACAGGTAGCAAGCATCACCTGGATCTTTTCTCCTGGGCATGCCGGTGTGCTGGGGAATGAACAGGCGGACAGATTGGCTGGCTCGGCAAAACTTGGTGGAGTATTGATGCATGACAAGGCAGACGTGATTGCGGCCTTGTGGGAGCACGTGTACACCTCGGAGGAGCAAATGGATCACCATAGTCTGGTAAGAATGAGACAACGAGGTGTGACGAGGGGATCTGGCCGACGCTCGACGCTCAGAGGAAAGGCGAGACGGAAATATAATCAGATTGCTACTGGAACTATTAGTGTTGGAACTCTTAGCTGGCTGCTGAGGATGGGGACGGAGCGATTATGGGAATGTGCCGAATGCTGTGATGTCGGTTCCTAAATCAATCAATCAATCAATCAATATATATTGATTCCTAAAGACTGATCATTGCAAGACAAGGACAGAGACATTATAATTAGCAACATGGAATGTTAGGACGCTAAACGACGACGAAAAATTAGATAACATAAAACAAGAAATGGAAAGAGAAAAAATTAATAATTTATGTATGTACGAAACGAGATGGACAGAAGCAGGCACCAAGATAGACGAAGATTTTAAGATTAATATTCTGGAGGTGAAGATCGACAAAGGGGAGTGGCAATTATTTTGGACCAGAAAGCATCAAAATCTGTTCAAGGATATTGGGCCGTGTTGGACATAGTTCTACTAGTTAAATTGGGGGGTACGGGGTGTCATGCATTGGTAGCACCTTTGGTAAGGATGACTCTCATGTCCTTTTCAGGACCCATCCCCCACTGGTCCAAGCCTGACACCCAGCTCACGCCTGTGGCTCCTAGTAGCTGTCAGCATGCGACAGCGGCCACCTCCCGGGCAACAGCTGTGAGAGGCTAGCTAAACCAGGTGCGGGTAGCCGATTTGGTGTCAAACCAAGCGGTGAAGTAGGGTTTGCCTACCCAGCATGTGAAGACAGTATCCGGCCGACTGCGCGGAAGAAATCATTCCTGAGCGTTGTGGAACGTAATGAGCACAGCAAGGCACGTAGAGCGCCCTGGTCATCCACTGTACCTGTATTCGTCTCCAGTCGTCTTGACTTGTCCTGCCACTGGATTCAGATGGACTCATGCGAGAGAGTGAGGGCGACGAATTGCGCAACTCTTCCTCACTTTAATCCAATTCATCGCGCAAGCCATTCTTCATCCAACGTCATATATCACTTTCAAGCCCTGTGGCGATGGGCGAGCGGCGAATCGGCAGGCGTGGGTACGCTGGCAGCCGAACGCTGCCAGGTAGCTGGCAGACCTGCACACAGGCGGCTCGGGCCATATGGTCGTCTTCTACTGACCGGAGCAGCAGTGGGATTAGGCAGCCTTCTGAGCGACCGAGTAGCCCTCTATAGGAACACACTTCTCACCTCCATAGCATGAGGAAGAGGCTAGAAAAGGTGCCCTAAACATTGTGTGCTCCATCACTACCTAAACAGCTAGCCGCGGTTGGTGGGTACCCTAAACTGCGGTCGACATACAAAGAAAGAAAAAACAGGTAAAGCTAAAAGAGCAAACCATATTCCCTTAACAATCGGAACGTGGAATGTACGCACCCTACTTGACAGAGATTGCGCATCGGGTCCAGAGAGACGAACAGCACTGATTGGGAGAGAGCTGGGCAGGTACAACATCGACATTGCAGCATTGAGCGAGACACGACTTGCAGAAGAAGGCCAAATCTGTGAAATAGGTGTCGGCTACACATTTTTCTGGAGTGTAAGGAAAAGCGAGGAAAGACGCCAATCCGGTGTGGGATTTGCCATTAAGTCGGCCCTGGTCGGCAAACTAGATGGATTTCCAAAGGCTATAAACGACAGGCTCATGACCATTAAATTGCCCCTGCTGAATGGAAGGAAGCATGCAACCATTGTGAGTGACTACGCACCAACTATGACCAATGAAGATGATGTCAAGAACAAGTTCTATGAGGACCTGCACAATGTATTAACATCTGTTCCCAAAGGAGACAAACTTATACTCCTTGGGGATTTCAATGCCAGAGTAGGCACGGATACCACCTCTTGGAGTGGCATTATTGGAAAGCACGGAGTCGGAAATTGTAACAGCAATGGACCCATCCTTCTTCAGACATGTGCCGAACACGATCTCCTGATTACCAACACAATTTTCCATCTCCCCATGAGAAACAGGACATCGTGGATGCACCCTCGCTCGAAACACTGGCACCTCATTGTCAAGGTCCCACTTGAGTAGATAGGGGACGTAATACAGATAGAGAAGAAACATAGAAACAGGGGATGAATAGGGGAGAGAATAGAAGAGACTCGAACATTCGAGGAAACGAGTCAATTGTCAAACTACGCAGTACGCCCAGCCACAACCCGACAGAAGCGTGAAGGGTGAAACCCCACGAGGTGCACGAAGGGGCAAGTACACCGTGTCCACCTCACGAGAGTCGAGAGGGCAGACGGCAACTGGGCATTGACGGGAGAGGGTGTATCTTCTAGAGGGAGACACAGGGACAATTATGTAGATCCTTAAGATATTAGCGATAGACATAGTTGAGAGGTTGTGTATAGATATTTGAATGCTTTGTAGAATGAATTTGTATGTCATATTATAACCATTGTGCGAGAAGATTATTCCCCAGATGACAGACATTGTAATAAAAGTATAACGACGATAATCGAACTTAGAGTTCTGTCTTATCTGTGCTCGCACTATTCTACCTGTCTGAACCCGAGTTTCTCTATCCGTATTTGTGACACGTTGATAGGTAAAAGACATGGATGCTCCTGTCCGTTTTGGAAGTCCCAAGACAGTATCAAGTAACAATTAGAAAATAATACATTGACGGCTCTTGGCCTAGCCAAGTAAAAAACAAAAAAAATATACACGACATCGACAAAGTCTAAATACTATACAGTAAATACTGTTCTGGTGAACTGTGCTACCCACTCCTCTCTCACAATGTAAATTCACAATACTAACTCTCACCATAGACATGACATTGACGTGACGTGACAAAATACTAATGTTTTTCTCTCTAATAGCAGGCTGTTCCATAATCCATTCTGTATGATGTAAATTTCCACCGATAGAATTTGAAACAGCCAGTGAAGCAAACAGCGATAGTACAGAGGAAGCCACATGTATATCAGCTAAGTCCCATAAATGTACTATAAATTGTATCTCTAAACGATACTCATTTTGTTTTCACATGTAAATTTTGTTTGCAATTATTATATACTTGTATTAGTGGTATAATTGTGATATTAAGGGACGTAACCAAAAATTGTTTAACAGAAATTTTTCGAAGGGAATTAATCGTCCAGAAATAATTATTTATCAAAATCTAGAAAATGTCAACACTAGAAAAGTGCATTGAGCTAGGGCTAAAGCTAGGTTATACAGCAGACAAATTATCGGAATGGAGTCAGAAAACACATGCAGAAAATCTAGCGAGATAAGAAAAAGAACACGAAAAACAAGAAAGAGCAGCAGAACGAGAGCAAAAAAAAAAAAAAAAAACAGAGCTCGATGCGGCCAACAAAACAGCAGAGCTCGATGAGGCCAACAAAAAGCAGAGCTCGACTTGGCCAACAAGAAATTAGAAATTGAAACAAAAGAATACTAGAAATCGAAGCGGCTATTAAACAGAAAGAAATTGAGTCACAGACACAAATAAAAGTAAAACAACTGGAAATAGACTCAAACGTAGAAATCTCAATAAACAAATTAAAAAGTAAAGAGGAAGAACAGAAGTATAACAAGTTTAAGGGGATCGTCAAACCATTCTGTTCTGGCGATTCAATTAGCCCCTGGTCAGAAAATTTTGAATGTATCATGAGACCATCCCTCAAGAATTAAGAAAAGACTACGATTACATTAAACGTAGAATAATGCAACATTTTTCCTTAGATGCCGCGGGATATCAACTACAGTTTGCCAAACTTTGTCCTAAAGCCAATCAAACCTTCATAGATTATGTTTCAATGATACAGGACGTATTCAATAAATGGATCAGTGCAGCTAAAGTCGACAGCTTCGACAAACTTAGGGACCTAATGATCATAAATAAAATTGTGACATCCTTACCAACTACATTTTCAAAATTCCTACAGCAGAGCGATTGTCAGACAATCCAAGATATCGAAAACAAGGGGTCTGCATTTTTACAGCAAATCGCGATATCTTTTTGTTAAATGATAGTCAGAATGAGGTATCAGCTTCTATGAGTGTAAATAAATTTAAACCATCTCAAAACAAATACAAATCAAAGCCAAAGTACTCACCATGCAAGTACTGTAAATTGTGACATGGGCAATACGCAATGTGCGACAAATCACCAAACTATAGACACCATTTAGAAATAATGGTAGAAAAGCAAAAACCCAAACGAACTGAGTTCAGAAGAGCAGTTAAATGCTATTTTTGCAGGGCGTACGGGCATTTTAGTGGACAATGTGAAGGTCGTAGGATGATAAAACAAACAAATACTGTGTTAGTTGACACCTCAAGTGAGGATGAGAATGAAAGTGGAAATGAAAGTGACCATGAAGTAATCAATGCCTTAGAAGTTATTGACATCTTTGATAATGATGGATGCAATACATGCAAAAAGTTTCAGTTAGACACAACCCTTGAATGCGGCCACACAATACCCATATCAAATGAAATGGCCAATGCCGCTTTATTATCTAAGGGCAAACTTCAGTTTTACAAAGGTTTTGTTAACACCAACCCTGTAAAATAATGCGCGATAGTGGTTCCATCCTTGTTGGGGTAAGAAAACATTTGTGAAAGACAGTGACTATATAGGAGACTTTGTAACATGTCGTACATTTGCAGGGAATATTGAAATATACCCTCTGGCAATGACTGAAATTCATACACCATTCATGTCAGGACGCGTATTATGCGCAATTTTGCACGGTCCTTGCGTAGATATAATCGTAGGGTATCTTCCCAATGTAAAAAATTGTTCCAACAAAGACATCAAGATTTGGGAACAAAAGTATTGTAACATTAAAGCAGTAACAAAACCAACTCCAAGTGAACAAAATTATAAGTACCAAAGATATGACAAACAAGTAAAAACTCCAAGTGAGACTACCAGTGACGAAACGATACAAGAAACAAATAGTATTCATTATACTTGTTCTACCCAAATCTTTGAGGTCAAAGTGACAAATCAAACAATCACCAAAATTATTGACAAACCTATAGAATTTGTCACCATTTCCAAAATAATATCATAAGACAACAACCATGCATACAAACAGCATGCAAACAAAACAACGCAAACGTTTAACTTAAGACGAAAAAATAAAGTTCCAACTACCACATACAAACAAACCGCTTTATCGCAAAAACATAAACAACGAACGATTTTTCTCAACACTCAACAGCAGGGAAACAATTAACAATGTTAAGACAGAGTTACCACCCACCAGTTCTACTGACAGAGACAGCAACACTTTCTCTAAAACAGACAACGCAACTGACGGAGCTAAACATCCAAATCCACCAAAGGTTAGATGTGATTTAGTCAGACTACTGACATTACTGCTATTATTCACAAAACTCACAACAACACTGCTTATACTTCAGAATTTTTCGTTAACCACAATCTTGTGGACAAATGAACTATCTGTGATAATCACAACCTTACTGATCAATCAGTCAACATTATTTCATACTGAAATTACAAAGACCACCATGATGTCTAGTCATCATCACTGGCGCAAAATTGTTAATTTATTTGAAAATTGTAAAATGTCACATATATATTTGTATAACTTTTGCAAAGAAATTCAATCAAGACTGGCCTATCATGTATTCAAAATTATTTACATCTGCTTGGTCGAATATCCGAGCTACATATTATATTATAGAAAGAGATGTATTCTCAACTTAAGGTATTTCTATGATAAATTTAAATTCACTCTTACAGTTTCCATTAATGTTATGCTATATTCAGTCATAGAATTTTGTATGAAATGTATTTGTAAGAGTGTCTGTTTAGAAGATGCAATTTGTAAATTGAAAACCATTTTCTCAAATCCACCTATCCTCTGACTTCCTGATATACATTCCCAGTTTATCCTCAAAACAGATTCCAGTGCTATCGCCATAAGCGGATGTCTCATGCAGAATCATGAAAGTGTAGATCATCCTATCGTATATGTCAGTCGGAAATTAAAACCAGCTGAAATAAAATACTCGACAGCAGAACTGGACGGACTAAGTGTGATCTACTGTGTGCTGAAATTACAGAAATACTTCAGAGGCACCCACTTCATAATCCAGACAGATAACACGCCGCTGCTGGTGATCAAAAACGGTAAGCCCAAGAATAACAGAACCGCACACTGGTCATTGATTCTCCAAGATTTTAGTTATGAAATCCAGCACATTAAGGGCTCCAAAAATTTGATTCCTGATTTGTTAACAAGACTACCAAATACACCAGCCGAGTAACACAACGCCATACTAAAAACTGTGATACGATTTTATAAGGTTGCCTATCAGACAGCACATTTTCACACCTATCAGAAGACTGTAACCAATCGCCTACAGCATATACGCCAATATTAAAGTTAACCATTTGTGAAAGGAACGACTTCGAAAGAACGATCACTCAGTACTAGAGACAACCACCAGTCATTTATAACCTACAAACACGTGTGACATTGCCAACTATCAAATCAGGTCACCAACGACCATATTATATTATTCAGATTCACGGAAACAAGACTTTGAACACTCTTCCATCTACATCAGTTCAGTCAGTTATCAGTTATCAGTTGGGGTATCTTCATTGCACTCCGGACATGTCCATAGGTGCTCAGATCCTTCCCCCAGCATATGCACCAGCGTCCGGTGGCTAATAGTGCCAGTTCTGTGTTGGTTGACGAGGCGCTTTGTTTTCCCGATGTACCTCTCGCGTCTGGCCGTGCCGATTCTTACTCCCAAGTCTTTCAACCTGGAAAGCGATGTGGATTCACTGACGCCAAAGTCCTCTGTTCTCGTCATATCTTTGATGGCGTTAATAACATCGGCACGATCCATGGGCTGGCCATCTACAGGGGATGCAGAGCCAGCCAGTTTATCAGCTCGTTCATTTCCCTCGACTCCCGCATGTCCCGGGACGAAGTTGAAGGTGACTTTACGGACAACAGACTTCCGCAGCGACTCAGTCCACTGTCTACGTACAGATCCAGCTTCGACCTTCTGAATCATGCCCATTGAATCACTTAGTACACACACGTTGGTATAATGCTGTGATTCCAGCCATATGAACGCCTGTGTAACTGCCATCACCTCCACCGTCATGCTGCTCGTGGTCATAGAGTTGGCACCACTGGATTCTTGAACAGTTCGGCCCGCTGAACGGGGTGTAAATGCCCACGCACTTCTCTGCTGCTTTATAACAGATCCATCTGTATAGATGAGCACTTCGGGGCTATCTGAGTGTTCATAGATGAGCGCGTTAACCTCTGCATTGACAGCGGCAGAGTTCTGCTCTCTGCACCGTCTGTCGAGTGTGATAATGCAGGAGAAAGTGCACTTAAAAGCTGGAGGTACCGGCACCCATTCTTTGCCGGGGTTGATACTGGTAAGACTGCAGACCTGTCTGACGACATCTTCCGCCCGACCCATCCATGATTTGCCCCTCTTTAGCCTGTCACCCTTTTCTTTGAATATAGCGTCATGCAGAGGGTGCTGCTCATCTGCACTTATTTTTAAGTATGCCCGAGCTCTCCAGAACTTGATCCTGTGTTCCATTGTCGGGAAGTCAAGGAGGTATCTCATTGCTACACAGCTGGTGTCTCTCGTGCAGCCCAAAATGATGCGCATGGCTTCGTTTTGTACCTTTTCAAGTCTTCCGATCTGTGTAGGGCTGACAGTGAGGGTGGTCAGGGCATACTCGATGCGTGAAAGCACAAGTCCTTGGAACAGAAGTATTAGCAGTCTTTGCTCGATATTGGCAGTCACCATGACTCTCATTGCTGACAAACCTTTTCGAGTTTTCGTTATGACATAATCGACATGATCTCTGAAGGACAGGCTACGATCAAGCCTCACGCCAAGATATGTCATTGACTGGGTTCTACTCAAAATGCTCCCATCCATTCTTACTGCCGGCAGGTATGTTTTCACAATATGGTTGCTTAGGGAGAACCATGTAACCGATGTCTTTGCAGGGTTGACAAGGGCATCGGCATCAGCACACCATGAGGAAATTCGATCTAGTTCGCCCTGCATATCATTGGCAACCGCCTGTCTATCTCGACCATGTCGATACACGAGGATGTCGTCAACAAATGACAGAGTCCTACCCCTCCCGTCCAACTGTTGTTCAGTGATCGGCACCGTATACACGTTGAATAGTACTGGTGACAGTGGTGAACCCTGCGGCAATCCTGGACATATCGTTATCGGCTCAGAAGACCAACTCCCACATCTTAGCACCACCTTCCCTTGGAGCAGAACTGCAGCTATCCACCGTACAAGGTGAGGGTGCACTTTGAGTCTGAGGAGGGTTTGCATCAAGTGCTCGTAAGATGCTCTGTTATATGCGTCCTCTAAGTCTTTTGCGGCCGCACATGTCTCTTCTCTGACCTGAAATCCTTCGTAAACATCTTGAGCAAAGACCGCTGCATTCAGCCATGACTCTTTGTTGCGTCTGTATCCTCCAAGTGTGGGCGGGAAGCAGCCGAGTTGTTCCATGTCACAAGCAAGTCTGTGTGCTACAATTTTCTCCAGTAACTTGCCAGCAGTGTTCTGCCTCGTAATAATTCTGTAGCCGCTTATCTTGGAATGGTCTTTGTTCGGTTTTTGCAGCGACAGCAAGTAGCTGTGTAGCCATTCTTCTTTGATCTGACCCCTCTGGATACTGGTGTTGAATTCTCTGGCCAGTTCCTCCATGTCATCATCTGATATCACCAGTAGGTCACCATATCGGATGCCGCCTGGGCCTGGGGCGGTGTTAGGTGATTTCTTGAGCAGCGCACGCATTATCTCAGCTGTGATTATCCATTCTTCGTCTGTCCCTACCCCCTCGCACAACTGAAAGAGTGTCGTTGTGGTCCTCTGTCTGGCGGGCTCGTCTTTCTGGTCAATCTGTTCTATGTAGCTTGCAAGAAGGGCGTTACCTTTATCCGCATCCGTCTTTTTCCATGTGAGGTCTGTGCCTTGAAAGTCCGGAATACCCCTACGTTGTACAGCACCGTTCATGCTCTTATGGAGGCGCCAGAATGTCGTAAGAGATCGCTCGGAGCACACCTTCCTGCAGAACTCGTCCCATTTCTCGGCCTTGGCCTGTTTGGCGCAGGATTTGAATAAAGTCAGCGTGCTATCGACCTCAGTCTTCAGGTTCGCCAACTCAACCTGTGGCATGTTAGCCTTTCTGGCCTTTTGCCAGTCTTTGTCAGCCTGCCTCTTTCCCAGCCATGCCTTCTCGACCTCTCCATTTCACCATGGTGGCTGCAACCATCTTTCTTGTCTCCTGCGGGAGGAAGTTTGTTTTCTCCTTCTGATCTTGCTTATGGCGTCTTGACCAGTGTTGTTGTACGGGAAGGCATTTGTCTTGTTTCTTTGACTCACGGCCCTGTCTTTCTTGATCAGGATGACACAAGGGTAGTGGTCACTATCATGGTATCCCAGTGTGCCCCACCGGCACCTTGGTGCGATGGTGGGCGACACCAGAGCCAAGTCAATGATGCTGTCAGAGTCACCTGGTCGAGTGGCTATTCTAGTGACCTTCCCATCATTCAGACAGACTAGGGCAGCAGATGCCAGGGCGTCCTCCAGATCTTCTCCCTGTCTATTGGTGATGCAATTCCCCCATTGACTGTCTCTGGCATTGAAGTCCCCACAGTAGATGATATGCCTTTCATCCATATCGAACAAACTCTGCCATTGTCGCACGTCGACCTTCCCATTCCTAGCATAAACGTTCACAACAAGACTTTGTCTCCCTCCTCCAGAGATCTGTCTTTAGACCTACGGTTATAGTAAGCCGCATGTCTTTTTCTGGCCTTTTTCAAGTTTTGATTCGCCAGAGTCCATCCCTTGTGGAGTTTTTCTTTCAGTTCCTCCACATATTTATAAGATGAGATCACTTCTTCTGACATCCCCTCTTCAGTCCAACTCCTCAACATGGCTTCCAACGGTCCTTTGATTGGACGACCAAACAGCAACGTAGCAGGTGGTAGTCCTGTTGAGCCATGAGGTACTTCCCGATAAGCAAAAAGTGCAGCTGGGATATATTCATCCCTCCTATCAGGTTTTTCCTGTGCCAGTTTCCGGAGCATTGTCATCAACGTGCCGTTGAAACGCTCTACTTGTCCATTGGATTGAGGGTAGTAAGGGCTGGTATGTATGTGGTTAGAGTGGAACACCCTAAATACCTCCTCCATGAGTTTTCCACAAAACTGGGACCCATTGTCTGTCAGAATTTGATCAGGAAAGCCTAATCTGGTAAAGGCCTCCATCAGTGCGTCCGCCACTCGTTTCGAGTCAATCGTGGTCAACGGTATGGCTTCACCCCACATTGTACAGCAGTCCACCATTGTGAGAATATACATGATCCTCTTCCTAGTCCTAGGAAGTGGACCCACGATATCGATGGCTACTCTCTCGAAAGGAGAGTTCATGATGGGCATCTCACCCAAGACCACCGGTGCTGTCCAGTGTTTCGGTGCCACCCTCTGGCACTCAGGGCATGACTTCACATACCGACGCACATCATCTGTCATTCCCGGCCAATAGTAATGGCAGGAAATTCGCTGCATGGTGGCGGCAATACCCATATGCCCACTAAAGGAGATGGTATGTCCCATATGAAGAATCTGGGAACGGTGAGCCTTCGGGACCACCAACTGACCGTATAGGTTGTCTCCCCTTCCAGCTCTCATGTAGAGTATCCTATTCTTCATGTAGTACTGCCCCCGTCCTGGTGGATCAGCACTTATCTGCAGCTTCTTGTAGCAAGGACGTTAGGTTACATCCTCACTCTGGGTAGTTCGCAGCTCCCCCGGCAGTGGGTTGGTCACAATTGCTTCTGCCTCTTCCGTTCTCGTCTGAGAGCGAGTCTGTATTGCTCCCATGTGGATTGGCTCCCTGGGCATTCCCAGAAAGACATACCGAAAACCGAGGATGACGGGGAAAATGGGATCGGTCAATACAGCGGCCTTGATTGTGCCGGTGACATATCTTGACCGAATCTCCACGTTAGCAATGGGCAACTTCATGGCTACAACACTCTTCTGTGCAGGCTGTATCTCCATTGACTCACATGTGAATTGTTCTGGGAGTACCAGATCCGCAGAAATCACGGCTTCCCCGTCCAGTTCTGTGTCATACAAACACTCCACTGGACGGCCGTTAACCTTTATCAATTCCACTACAGGTGGTTTTTCCTGGTCTGGAGTCTCTTCCTCGGCCTCGACCTGTTCGGTGGGCTCCACCTTAGGTTTCCCGGGGCACACGACGAAATGAGAGTCTCCTGACTTTCCCCTGCAGTCAATAGCATTGTGCGTGTTTGACCTGCAGTGTTTGCACCATTTCCCTGTCCTAGATTTTCTAGTGCCGGACTTGAGTGAGCTCTCCTGGTGGCGAGCTTCCTTGTCAACCTTGGCATTTTCAGTGACAACCTCCTTGGAAATCACCTGACATGCTGCGAAGTGAGGGGTCTTAGCCTTCGATTTGCAGTCCCTCGTATTGTGAGAGGGTAACTTACAAATTAAACACCATTTCTCTGACCACGGTCGTTTTGGTGTAGAGCTCGAGGTGCTCTTGCTTCCCTCCTTCGTCTTTTCTGAACTATCCTCTGAAGTTTTTACGTAAAGTTCCCCCTTTTTGGTTCCTGAGTTTTTGGCTTTCTTCCTGTCCTGTTTCTCCTGACTTTTGGTGTTGGTGGAAAGGTTTTCCCCTGCCTCCCCGTGTACCTCGACGAACCGTTCTGCTAATTTTGTCACGAGGTCATTAGATTCCGCTCCTTGTTCTCCCAGGAATGTCCTGAGAGGTTTCGACATTTGCTTCTTCAGCTGGTCGACCACCATGAGCTCTTCCAGACTCTCATAGTCATGTGCGAACCCAGCCAAATCCATCCACTTATGGAGATAGGCGGCGAACAACTCCCCCGGTTCTCGTTTCGCTCCTCGAATTTTTTTTCCGGTAGGTATGTGACGTAACCTCGAATCGTTTCAGCAGAGCCGTCTTCAACTCGTCATAATTGTTCTCATGTCCTGGCGGCAGGCGAGAATAAACCTCATAACCGGTCCCGCGTAATCCCTGGGATAGCTTGAGATTCCATTTATCACGCTCCAGACCCATAGCTACCGACATAGCCTCGAAGCGTTGAAGGTACAGGTCAATCTTCTCCTTGTCCTCCTCGTAGATCGCTAGAGGGAACTTCATAGCATGGTAGCTATGTCCACCTACAGGTGTTGAGCCAGGGAGAGAGGAACCTCCCACTGCTCTCTCAGTTTCCCCACTAGATTGCCTCTTAAGCTCGAGTAGTTCCCGCATCCATTACTCGTGCTCCCTTTTCTGAGCCTCTTGTTTAGCTTCCAATCTCTTAGCAGCCTGTTCAGCTTCAAGTTTCTTAGCTGCTTGTTCAGCTTCAAATTTCTTAGCTGCTTGCTCAGCTTCAAATTTCTTAGCTGCTTGCTCAGCTTCAAGTTCCATCCTTCTAGTGGCTTGCTCAGCCTCAAGTTTCTTCGCCGCTTGCTCTAACTCCATCCTTCTCAATTCCAACTCGGCCTTTCGATCTTCCCTTTCTGCTTGACGAAGCTCCCTCTCCACCTCCTGTACGTAATCTTTTAGTGCAGAACCCGACAAACCCATTTCTTCCCCCTTTGCCCTTAGTTCTGCCGTAGTTAGTTTAGGGGTGGCCATATTTCAGAGAGGTAAGTCAGCAGATAGAGTATAGATTAACTCGAAGATAAATATATAGATAATGAACAAGTACAATTACTATATATATTTAAGACCACAACACAACACAACACAATCACTCAGTGACAAGAGTAGAATCAGGACCACAGACTTATGCAGACGTGTGAAGTGTGAACAGGTAAGATATGTGTCTTAACCCCTATCCACATTCACTCTAACTGGATTCTCTCTCTAACAATATCTCCGTCCTCTAACTAAAGATCCCGTGTCAAAAGACCCCGTTGTCAGGAGATCCCGCTGTCAAAAGATCCCGTCTATAAGAGATCCCGCTGTCAAAAGACCCCGTTTACGATCCCCCACTAAATGTCGTAGTAATCCTTTATTACTTTAGTGTCGTCCCTGGAGTGAGGGGAATCAACACCCACATTTTTATTAACCCAATATTATTGTCCTAGAGAAACCACCAGACTCCGTCCACAAAACTCCGTCAGTCTGTAGAACCTCTTTCTTACTCTCACTCACCCCTGGATCATGCCCCCTCTCATTCTTCCCCAACACAACATACTCAACAACTCTAGCTTCAACAAATAAATACAAGAAATTTATTAAAGCAAAGAGTATATGTGGGAGAAGTGTGTGTGTGTATAATGTGTAGAATGTCTGTCGTATATTCTAAGGTGTATATGTAGAAATCAGACTACAAAGCTCCGGATCACAGTCTGATCATCATTGTACGAGTTACACCACATCATCACGGGCCAGTAAACAAACACCTCACCACACGATGCGTCCCTCTTGTTCGATGTTTACTCTCTCCGGTAGCCATTTGATAACCCAGATACCTGGTCACCAATCACGAATATAGTCTGATACTGATCCGGCAGCGATCACACACCCTGTTAATAAATGTCTATATGGTTCCGAGACATAAACCTTCCTTGTCTAGTGAAAACAAGTAACACTGTTCCCGGGAATAAATGATTCATTCTTACAAGTCCTACATTTTTCACTATTACACTGTTTCTCGTTCTTTGAATTAATTCCTATTAATAGTTCACAGATGGTGTGAAAATGTTAAAACACTCTAATGTTATTTCACTTGTAGTGTGAAAAGCAAACACTCTAATGTTATTTCACTTGTAGTGTGAAAAGCAAACACTCTAATGTTATTTCACTTGTGGTGTGAAATCAAACACTCTAATGTTATGTCACTTGTGGTGTGAAAATCAAACACGATATTGTTCCTACACCCGTGGTGTGAACAGTAACACTCCATTATTTCTTTCACGAGTGGTGTGAAATAATAAACCCTTTTCTCATGGGCCAAATGCACAGGCCATTAAATAGATCTCCTCGTACCAAGTTCTCCATGATACGAACAATTCAGCATCTGTTCTTTGAAAACCCGAGGGGAACCTGTGAAAGAGACACAACAGACTCGGTGAGAGCAATCTGATACTGACTCCTATTAGATGAGTGTAGGCACTGAGAACCAATCTCTGTCATGTCAGAGGAGCTCATCACCCGGGCCTGAGTTAGGGCAAGACAAGGAAAGACCAATACACAAAGTGTAGAACCCCAGTAGACCCCCACTGGAATATCCCACCATTGGACATTTCCTCTATCCCCCAACCATTCCCAATCACACTAAATATCATCCCCTTTCACTATCCTCAACTAGCTGAGCTAATTTACATCTCGCACTAGTTAGTTTAACACTGCGACTGTCTACTGTCGCCGACACTGTTTTTATACTTTACTACAAAGCAACCACTACGTTAAAGTTCTAAACTCTAACTATCATTTTACTATTCTAAATTAATAACATTTAAATGCTAAGTGTAGATACCCTATGAATTCCTAGCTCACAATCCGAATTGAATCTCCAATTTGCCATGAAAGACACATGTTTTTCTCTCAAATACACTGATAGTAAACATGCGGAATTCTTTTCACTCCGAGCACTGAGCTATTCAACACGTTAGCCTAGGTCAACTTTATTGTGCACTCTCCCGACCAGGGTTGCCACTTTTTTTTTGGGACCAAAAATATCCAGAAACGGCCCAAACAACATCCATAAATATCTAGATTTCGTTGGAAAGTATCTAGGAAAAATATCCAGATTGAGAAAGTAAGACATTATATATGTATTGATGTGACTGCCGCTCTCCCTGGCGAAAAGTTTACGGCTGTCGCCGTAATCCCGTATATTCTCGTGAGTAACGCAGCTGCGCCCGAACCGACAGCGGTTCGAGCCGCGCTGGTAACTTACAGGTGTATGTGAGCCGGTAATGTCCTCATCTTCACTGATGCCTGTCTCACAAGATGCACTTAGCTTGGATGATGAAGTTGAAGCTTCAGATTCAAAATGACTCTGGTATGCTTTAGCTGTTCCAATTTCTTTTATTACGCGATCATGAAGCTGATAAGTTGAACAGAATTTTCCTGCTCTCATCAGGCCAAATCTTATTGTCAATATAGCATTTAAGAGATCAAATTTCATCCTGTTTCTTAGTTTACATTTTGTATAATTCACAGTACTGAAAACTCTTTCCACATCAGCATTTGAATGGGGTAGTATCATGGCAGACATCGCACATTCAAAGAGCTCACAGAATGGACTGTTACCTGAGACATCTTTAAATTGTCTTACATCACTCCAAAAAGCTTCAGTTTCTGTTTTGTTTGTCCAGTCAACCAATTTTATTTTTGTTAACTAATATTCTGCTTCCACCACACTATTATCAGTAGCCGCTAAAAATTTAATAACTTGACAATATTTAGGTATGTCCTTTACTGGATGAGGTATGTTGTTAATAGAAAAGAGTGAAATACTTTTCAATACATCTAAATTTTCAGGAGGTCTCTGCTTCAGTTGATCGAATAATGAGACAAGAAAATCTTGACAGCGCTTTCTTAAGTTGTTCTTTTCATTTTCTGTTAACGGTCCTTTTGTTTTTAAACCATCAATTTTTGATTCGATTTGGCATCCTATGTATGGCTTGAGAGCCAAATAGCTCTCTATAGTGCAAGTGAACAAGTCAGCTTTACAAGTTGGCAATATAAGTCTTTTACCAATTGAGTGAAATAGCAAAGTGAGGTCGTCAAGTAATTTAACTTTATCAACATTTTGAGATTCAAATAGTTTATTAACTTTTTGCACTTCACTTAAATGGGTTGTGAAAAGAGAAGGAATGCCAAATTTTGCATCACTATAGGCCTACATTCCATATAGTATTTCAGCTGTGTAGCACTTTTCATTTTGTCTCGTTATTTCCGCTGGTTGAATTGATAACCATCTAGTTTTGCAATATGACAGAATTCCCAGTGGTGAGGAACTATCATTTAATGCTTTATATAAATTATTATATTGCTGTTGTCTGACAGATGATTTGGAGAACCAGTTATGTGTTTCAGCAATAAGGAATTCCAAATTCCTTAGTAAACATTCTGACTGATGAGGCATGTGATAATGCTAGCTGCAAGGAATGACACGCACATTTTATGAGAATTAAAGATGGGATATCTTCCTTCAATTTTGCATACACGCAATGGTTGATACCGACCATTACCGATGCATTATCGGTTCCAATTGCAGCCAAATTATTTAAGTTTAAATGTTTCCTGATCAAAAGTGTCTTCAGTGCCCCTATGCGCCCTTTTACTCATTACCGGGGGGGGGGGGGGTTGCCAGATTATTGAGCGTTGACCCAAGTCAGTTCAAAGTTTAAATAATGTCAGTTACCATAATTTACGCGCGTCCAGACCAAACATAAAATGTGCAAATGACACCGAAAGAAAAGTAAAATCTAGAAAGTATTCAAAATATCCGACAACAAATGAAAAGTATCTAGAATTGCATCCAGCATCCAAACGTCAGAAAACGGTATCCAGACGCCGGCAAAAACCTCTAGATCTGGATATAAAATATCTAGAATGGCAACTATGCTCCCGACACAAGTCTGTTTTTATACAGTCTGGGATTGACCTCGTGACGTCATTCTCCTGTCAACAACATGTGGCAACCGAATCACGGCGGCGCTTTGCCTTTCATCTTGAGTCTTGTCCAAGACAACCGGGAAACTCTTTTCCCGTTTCTCCGCGGAATCCTCAAAGACTAGCGGCACCTTTGATCCTACTGGAATGTCCCCACTAGTTGCAAACAATTTGTAAGATTGAATATAGCCTGCCGCTGTTGTTTTATCATCTTATCGTGATTATAGTGGTTTCGTGACAGTCACTACTCAGTGTGACTAACTGGGCCATGAACAGAATGTCACAGAAATCCCGTATCTCCAACCATACACTTGCTGTACTGACTAGCATGCATCTCCATACTGGACCTTCATTTGCCGATGAATTTCTATAGGTTTCACCCCTTCACTGAAAAAAAAAACCCAAAAAAAAAAAAAAACAACAACGGAAACAGAACGTTGCTCCTCTTTGGTGCATGTCAAAAGTGGAGTGGCCTTATTTAAACTGTCCTTATAATGTAACCGTGTTTGTCTGCACCGTTATGTCATGTGCTTAACACTCTTGACATCCTTAACAACAATATTGACGGGTCACAAGACAATGGCATGGCTATTGTAATTTCTATCACAATTTTCATTTGAATCCTCTTCGTAAAATTAAGCTAGAACGAGAGAAATATTCCAACTTATAAATATGGAATTCCTTGTAATGTAGGATACCTCTGAAACAAGGAACTAAGGGACAGTTTATGGCCAGTCTCTAATAAGTACCATATCTTGCAATAGGCTAGTAGACAAGGAGAGCACAGAAAAGAGATGGAACAGGTTAAAAACATTTAGAGCAACTCACGTATGGAAAGCCTCGGAAGAAGAGAACGAAAACAAAGCACATAAGGGCGGATCAGAGACAATATATCGCTAGTCAACAAATTTTCCAGCTGTATGTTAAGATTAGATACCAATGGTTCTCGGAAACATTGCCAGCCGCATGTTGTGATTGATTAGATACCAAAAGTCCTCGGAAACATTCCCAGCCTTATGATGAGATTGAACCTGCACCTTCTGAGCTTGGGACGCACCGTAACCTCTCAGCTTTGGCGCCCCGGTTCTTTTGTGTTTTTGCGTGTGCGCATTAATACCCGCTGGTGAGAATCCGCTGTTTCGACTAAGGTGTGCTTAAACAGCAACAACATTAATACGTACACGCCATTTCAATGCTTCATTCCTGCAGTCTGTTCGCTGGAATTTTATCTTGATCGTCTCCTGTGTTCCACCGAAGAATGTTTTAAATCACAGAGATTTTACCTGTCAAATTGTTCTTTCCTCCCACTTGTTAATTGGTTTGTATGGTTGGACGAACGCTTGTCGTTTACTGGAAGGCCCCGGTTAACGTCTGGGTTACGTTCTTGGAAAAAAAAAACGCGACTTTAAGTGAAACGACGTATAGCGAAACACTATACAGGTGTATGCACAGATGACGACGTTATGACGGGACGTAGCGACGTAAAGTGAAGTTATGTCACATTGTGACGACGTTATAGCGAAACGACGTAAACCGAAGTGACGTATAGCGGGGCCTCCAGTACAGTGTGCTTTGTCAAAGGATCTGGAAGTGTGTCAACCTGTTGTGCTTTTTTTGCAGCTAACTCCGGTTGGGTGAGACATTTTGTGTCGGTCCGATAAATCCGAGCTTTGCACCAAGGGCCTAACAGCCTGAGAATCTTATTTCCCTTACAATTATCTAGATTTTCCTGTAAGACAGCAATCAATTATTAACAGGGGAGTCCATTCTCGGTAAACTGACTGAAAGCGACAGAGAATCCTCACGTACAAGAGTTGCTGTAGTCACCACCTTGTAACTGGAAATTATATATATATATATATATATATATATATATATATATATATATATATATATATATATATATATATATATATATATATATATATATATTTACAACTGGCATGAATGCATTGAGGGGAGCTGGGAGTAGGCTAGCCAAACTGATCATATATAATATATATGCATTAATAAGTTTAGATCATCTCCGTGATGTAAAAGTCTTTAGAGGTGAAATATAAATTCGGACCACCTTCTGCTAATAGGTACGAAAAGGCTTCAAATGAAAACCTTAAATGTTTTGTGTGTGTGAATATATTCTGAAAAAGTAAAGAACAAATGTATCATTTATCTTTGTAGTCACCACTGCGTTAAATGCAAGTCCTCCAGCGCCGATAAAATGCTTGGATTCCTGTAGAAAAATTGACTTTGGGGTCACTACTCAGTGTGCCTGACTCGGTCATGAACAGAATGTCACAGAAATCCCACCGTTCCTACTCCACGTGCACCCTTGCTGCATTGACCAGTATGCATTTCCACACTGGACCTTCAATTGCCGATGAATGTCAAAAGTGGAGCGGCATTATTTAAACCGTCTCCGTGGTGAAGTGGTAAAAGCCTTTTGACTCGGGCTCCGAAGTTTGTGGATTCGATTCCGGGCAGCGTTCTTCGATTCACGAGTGAATTTTTTCAGAGACTCATCACTGGAGCTAAGGAGGTCGTGCTAAGACAATGGCGTAATTTCTATGACAATGGTAATTTCTATCACAAATTTAAGAACAATGCGCAGGACCTGCAACAATTAGTAGATGTGGTTGTTGTACACAGTGAGCAACTGGGGTTAGAATTAAATTGTAAAAAGACTCAGGTTATGGTCGTCAGTAGGAAGGAAGAAGTGCCACAATATAATATACGAGTAAATGGAAATATTCTTCAACAAGTGAATCGGTACAATTATCTTGGAACAGTTATAACATCTGATGGGAGATGCCTTGTAGAGATTAGAACAAGAATCGCCATGGCGAAAGTAGCCTTTAGCAAGATGAAAAACATTCTGACCAATAAAAAGATGTCAATTGAAACGAGAAAAAGAGTGTTGAGGGGATACATAGAGCCTGTTCTTTTGTATGGATGTGAAACTTGGACAATGAGCAGTCAAGCTGAAAAGCATCTGATGGCTGCAGAAATGTGGTTTCTGAGGAAAACGCAAAGAATACCATGGACAGACAGAAAAACCAATGACCAAGTACTACAGGAGACAAATGAACATCGTAGACTGATTAGAGAAATTAGACGTAGACAGTCAAATTTTTTTGGACATGTTATGAGAAGAAATGGGTTGGAAAACTTAGTGACAACTGGCAAGATCGAGGGGAACAGACCAAGAGGAAAATACCTGGATGGCTTGGCCACATGGCATGGACGAGAAAGGAACACTGAGCTGACCCATGACACTGGTGATCGAGTGAAATGGCGAGTCATGACCGCCCACGCTTTCCGGCACGGCACATGATTGATTGATTGATGTCATACAGGACCTGAGGTTTGCATGAGTATCCGTTGTTCCATGTCTGGCTTATTGGTGTGCAGACTGGTGGTTCCTCACCGTACAGGCAGACACACTCCGATTTCGGAGGAATCAGCGATCCTACTGACTTTAGCCAGGACCCCGAAGGGACCTGTTTCCCAGGACGCGTCAATAGGTCTTGGCCAGTATAGAACCCGGCCCTGGTGCCTTGGAAACACCTCTGCGTCCCAGAATTCCTTGTGATGTAGGATATCACTGAAACCAATGGTTATTTTATGGTCAGTCTCTTCTTCTTATTCTGCGTTCATCCTGAGTTTTTTTGTGTGGATGTGATTGCGTTGTGCCTGTTTACAGCAGAGCTGCGTTCTTGCGCCGTTGGGCCGACACATCAGACTTCTGCGGGCATTTGTTGACCGGGTACACCTTCCCGGTGGAGCGTCTCTAATAAGTACCACATCTTGCTAGTAGACAAGGAGATGGAACAGGTTACAAGCATTTAGAGCGACTTACGTATGGAAAGCCTTGGAATAATAGAACAAAAATATAAAGCACATAAGGGCGGATAAGAGATAATATTGCTATATCGTCAATAACTTTTCAAAAGTTTTCTGTATCAGAATATAAATACACTATTTCTGATTGATTTTGACATGCTGATTTCAGATATAATGAAATTCAACAATAGGCTATGTTTTTTTTTAAATGATGAATTTAAATTACAGTAATACAAATAATGTACGCTTGTTTAATTCCCTGGGGCGAACAGTTAGTCTTTCTATTTTACAATTATAAAAATTGTGGTTACATAATCAATTCATATAAAATGATAGAAAAGATTTTTAAAAAAACATTAATTAAATGTAACAGAGGGAAGGAAAAGGAAGACAAAACTTCCTTTACTATGGTGCTAAGAGGAGAAGTATGCATAAAATTTGGTGGAACTGCGGTAAAGCTGTGAAAGTTTAAACAATATATAATGACACAAAGTAGTGCAGCTTTACATAACAGAGTTACGACACATACAGAACGTTGCGGCGGTTAGCCTTCATCAGCAAACAAACACATTCACAAACACAACATACAGTCAAGGAGAATTCCTGTGACTACATTAGAAGGTGATGACAGGGCGAGAGGAACAAATGCATGGAAAAATGGAAGCAATGAAGAGAAAAAGAGAATTGACAAAATGTTAATTGAAAAGAATGTTAGTCGAAGAAAATGTTTAATAGAAAAACTGTTTCTAGAGAAGAAAAAAACTGTATACTCACCTCACGTACGGACCTGTGAATGTCTACGGAAAACTCGGGTGTATTAGTATAACGGTGCTGGATGTTACGGTACAGTGAGCACAGAGAAAGAAGGGGGCGGGGTAGGAGGCGTGTAAAATTGACCACGACCCCATTGTGTTGTTGGTCTGGGTGGACTGGTGTGCAGGAACACGTGTACTTACATAGACACACTTCAACAGACAAAATGCTAGTGTATGTGGACATGCAAGAAGAGAGAGAACTCTAGGACTGGGCGAGGGGCTCCTGAAGCGCGTTGTATGACTAGCAACCATACTGACTATTTCGTAGGTTACAATATACCCCATGTGGTAGGTCGCAGGCACTTTTCCTCTCTTTGTCTCTCTCTCTCTCTCTCTTCTTGCATGTCCACATACACTAGCATTTTGTCTGTTGAAGTGTGTCTATGTAAGTACACGTGTTCCTGCACACCAGTCCACCCAGACCAACAACACAATGGGGTCGTGGTCAATTTTACACGCCTCCTACCCCGCCCCCTTCTTTCTCTGTGCTCACTGTACCGTAACATCCAGCACCGTTATACTAATACACCCGAGTTTTCCGTAGACATTCACAGGTCCGTACGTGAGGTGAGTATACAGTTTTTTTTCTTCTCTAGAAACAGTTTTTCTATTAAACATTTTCTTCGACTAACATTCTTTTCAATTAACATTTTGTCAATTCTCATTTTCTCTTCATTGCTTCCATTTTTCCATGCATTTGTTCCTCTCGCCCTGTCATCACCTTCTAATGTAGTCACAGGAATTCTCCTTGACTGTATGTTGTGTTTGTGAATGTGTTTGTTTGCTGATGAAGGCTAACCGCCGCAACGTGCTAAGAGGAGAAGCACAACGTTGACCTTGTCTAGTCCATAGAAAATAATAAAAAGAGGAGGAGAGCAAGGGAACCTCGCATCGCCCTCCGCTAAAAAGAAAAGGACACAGAGAGAGATCAGAAGAAACAGGATCTTGGACAGGGGGTCATACAATTATATAACCCCTGGCAGTAGATTATAGAGTTGGACAGCCCCAGCATTGATGAATTTGCAACTCAAACATAAACTAAACAAAAATGACTAAACAAACAAACCAAGAAAAAAAAAATATGGTTCCTTTATTAATCAAGCCTCACAGGTCAAGTATGAAACACCCAACATTGAAACACAAAGTGCAACCACATGGACAACTACAGTTCACAACAGGGATCAACAGTGGGTTGGGACCCACACTTAGACCCCAATAACTCAGTCATGTCCATAGAGTGCCCTGAGTATCACAACCAGACATCACATTCCTGATCTGACTGGGACACAATACAACAATAGAACTTTAACATAAACAGCAATAGAACCACAAACATACAACATGGGTGGCTCTTTTATGTGACCAACAAAGCCCCAAGAATGCCCCGACAGCCACGGTCAGACCACTCCACAGTAGGCATCCATGAATCACGGATCAGAATTTCTCTGGATCTTCTCAATCCCCTTGGGCATTTGTGTCCTTCTGCTGATGGACGTGGGCAAGTGTCACATAATAGACCAACGTGATTTAACCAGTGATGAGAATAAAAGGCGTTCTGAATTAGCGGCATGTTCGAGACCAAAGGTTGTTTCAACAAATCCAGAAAATGTAACTGCACGTGTTTACATCTGGTCGACGGATTGGGAACATTCGGTGGTGAGTGAGACAAATCCCTGCATCGCTTTGACAGTTTATCAACATTCAAATACAGATAGAACCCGTCAGATCCTGGTTACAATCAGATGTCAACCATCACAGGTCGGGCAAAGTTAACAGCTGCAGATGTGTAGGGGAAGTGAGTGAGATGACTCGATACACCACTTTGATAGTTTATAAACAGGTCGGATTGAAAGCGGAAGTACTCAGCTCGGAAGAAAACAGTCCGTCTGTCATTTAGAGTTTCCGGACATCAAGAAGATTGACGGTTTGTTATGGAAAACTGTTGTTGGGATCATACAGTAACTCGCTAGCTTGTTGGGGATGTCAAAACAAGTGATGACAACTCTGACAGTGACTAAGCCAGCGAGGATAGATTCTTGACAATGGATGATATGCCAAAATAACACCTGCAGGACATCAATACCGTCACGTGACCAATTTTAGGTTTTGCCATAAACCATGATTGGGAGAAACAGTGTTGACCAAAATCGTGGATTATGATGGACATGTTTGTGGGAGAGCTCTACAGTGTTAGATTAATTTAATACTAACTAGCATGTGTCGTTATGGCAAAGTGTAGCAGCCATCCCGGAAGAGGCGGTTTTGCATAAGGTAGTCAATATAGTCTAATTAGTCCTAATTAATATAGGCAGTAGTTTTGTTAAAACTAGAGTGTGATGATTAGCACTGTTAGTGGAAAACTAGCTAGAGTAGGGAAGTGATACTTAGCTCTACTAGTTGAGAATTGAGTAATGGGCAATAATTGGGATCTTCCAGTGGGCGCTCCCTGGTGGGGTGGTTCCGCACGCTGTTGGTTGTTTTTTTTTTTTTCTTCTTGTCTTGGCCTGATGAAAACCTCTGTGTTCAGTTCATCTGTCCCTGACAGAGTTAGGTTCACTGTATTTTCTGAGCGAGGCCGATGGCCACGATCATCTAATAGAGATCAGTGATGGGGAGGCTATCACCAGTTGTATGATCTATTTTACAGGTTCCCTCTGGTTGGAAGGAAGAACACGGAACCAAGGAAAAATCCGATCCCGGATAAAGTTTGGCACATGAAGATTGGCCAGCAACTTTATCAATGAGCCTATGCTAGAGGGAGATGATCAACATTGCTCAGGGGAGCTGAATGATAGAAGTATCCTACAGGATAAGTACCGAATGAGTTGTAGGTCATCCCAGTCTTTAACACACCAATAGTGATTGAGGTTCACATTGGAGGAAAGATAACATTTAAGTGTAGTTGTTCCACATATCTAGAAACATTATAACGTTAAGACAATAATGAGAAAATAAGGAAATCCATAGAACATTTCGCAAGAAGGACAAACGCCATGTTCATGGGACAGTGTTCTATTGTTTTTTTGTACTGTGCAGGAATTATGAGATCTCAGTTTTCTACAAACTATTAAGAACAGACATTAATAGTGTTCCCGGACTGAAGTTTCGATTGGGACTCAGATTTATTTCATGGTTATCAAGGTTCATGGAAGATAACAAGTCTGGCGGAAAAGAAGCGGCAATTGGTGAGGTCTATTGTACTGACTCGTGTGATGTCGTGTAATCCTTGCCATGATGAGTGGACTCTGATCCTGAACTTTGAAGGCTGACCTATACATTTTGCATCAGAATACACGACACACATTTTCTTCACAGACACGTCTCATATACGTTACACTTTTCTTTTAATAAATTAATCTTTATTAATTTTTAGAAGCAAGAGTTGTTGAGTATGTTGCGTTGGGGAAGTATGAGAGGGGGCATAGTACGACAGTGAGAGAGTGATAGGAAAAGGTGTCCACGGGCTGATGGAGTGTGCTGGACGGAAGCTGGTGGATTCTCCAGGATATTGATAAAGGGAAAAAAATATTATAATGTGGGTGTTGACTCTCTTCACTCCAGGGATGACACTTTAAAGGAAGACACGACAGCGAGAAAGACCTGCTCTGGCCCCCTCAATGTTGAAAACAGCATTGTGCATCTCTGACAGTGGCGTCGTTGGTCAGAGAGAAAGATCCTTGGTGTCATTGGTATTTATAGTGCCTCTAACATCTGCACCTGAGTTCTTAGAAAACTGGCCGTGTATTGGGAAATAGTCTCCACTTTCATCACAACTCCTGGCGCCTGTTCATAAAGTTCACATGTTTTAAAAATGCAAAATTTAACCCATTCCATCATTATTCAGTCACTGTTCGAGCTCTCTTTGCTTGCTTCTTGTAGTCTAACAGTAATCAGCAAGCATTGAAGGGCCCCAATTCCTTGATACCTTGTCTCCACAGCTGCAATGTCCTGGTGAAATCGTTCATTAATGGTCTCACACTACACGTCAATCTTGTACTCAGTAGGCAGTAAATTGTTAAAGATTACAATCAGGTCTTGGTGACCTTTGAACAAATTTGACACTTGGTAAATGACACCAGGGGTGTCAACGCTGAAATGAAAAAGAAAACATTAAAATTTATTGCTGAAAGAGAAATAAACACATAATTTACATTTTAATACCATATTATCTCAAACTTGGACTTTATCCAAATCACACTTTCGCAAAATCAACAACTGAGATGAGATGCCTGAGGAGAGCTGCCACATTAATAATTCAAGACCGAGTAAGAAATTCTGTTATTAGACAGACAATGGGAACATTTTGTGCCACACTTATTGAAAGAAGGAAGATGAAGTTTTTTGGCCATGTCATTAGATTAGAACACCATCAACTACCATCACCAGCCCTACATAAAAGACCACCTGACACGAGACCAAGAGGATGCCTAAGAAGAAAATGGATTGATGACATCAAAGACATTGTACAATCATGTGGAATTGATGTGGAGATGATGATGAATATCATTGCACATTACACAATTTTTAACAGTTTTCCCCACACAAAATATTTACTATGTGACCAGTACCATTAATAATTTTCAGTCACACTGAATGCAACTTTGAAGCAATCAGAATTGTCTCAATGAATGAAGCACACTTTTCAACTCTGCCTGTTATAGATCTTCTTCATCCAGTTTGAGGAAGGCAGGTAGGTGTCATGTGGGGTGATAGATTTTGCTGACAGAGAGAGAGACAAATGGTTTGGTTGTATAGCAAGGCTTCCCCCAAATGGCGTGCCATAGGCATCATGATCATGTAGCAGGTTCCTGGCATAAAGTCGTTCTTGTCTCAGTCTCCTGCCTCATACCCGAGGATTCTCTTATGTCCTGTGTCTATCTTCATGCTGACACAGTCTCCTGCCACCTGTCCAGCCTCATGCCCGAGGATTCTCCCATGTCTTGCGTCCAGCCTCATGCCTGGGGATTCTTTCATGTCCTGTGTCCATCTTCATGCTGACCCATTTCTGCTTTATTGGCTGCTTGTGATTTACTGGGCAATTTTACATTCAGTGGTTAGCCAGAACAGCCAACATCTCACAGCCTCAAAATCAATGCAAAGTCACCGTCCACTGGTGAATGTAACCCTTGACTCAGTATGCTGGGAAACTGTTTCACTTCACCACACTTGTAGAGCTTCTCCCCCATAACCCTTTAAGCTACAACGCTGACAAGGCCCCACACTGGTGTTGTGAAAATAGAAGCAGATAAGTCAAAGTAATTTTTCTGATTAATTAACATGTAGAAATTATATTTGATAAAACACATCTCACACATTAAGGCATCAATACACATGAAACACTCACGTCAAGCAAAGGCATACATCCAGTAAACTCATTGACATTAAAATAGTACACATGAAGTCATTAAAATATAGCACAATAAATCAACACAAATGTAGCCATTAAAATCAACTGATATTCCCAGTCATGGCAAAATTAAGCAATTTCCCCCCACTATGCAACCTCAGCAACAAGAGAAAAAATAAGCACAAACAAAGACACTCGCAGCAATTAATAAACAAGTGAAGTGGTTAGCACAACCTTTGAGAGTGAAGTCCTACCAACTATGTGTCTACAAACTAAGAAGCTCTGGCTATAGAGCTTAAATGAAGACCATGAATCAGGTAGATTCTATCAAAATTCAAGATTGGCGAATCAGCCATGTGCAAGTGTGGACTGGCACTGCAGACAGGAGATCACATACTCCAAGACTGCCCAAAACACGACATATCTTGGCAAACCTCCAGGCCTAGAGAAGCAACAGTGGAAGATAAACTCTATGGACCACTGAGTGAACTAAAAAAGACAGTTAAATTCATACAAGTGACAACACTGCAGTTATAGACAAATTTCAGAAGAATGAAAGGAGAAAACTAAGATATATTCTATCAAAGGTATTCAACTCACAGCAGCAGGTTGGTGTAACAGTCAACAAGTTACGCTGACAATGGCAAAAGCGAGGTCAGACAAGGGCTCTGATTCCAGCTCATCATTCGCTACAGGAGGGAGGGGCTGGCTATCTGTACCTCTGTGCACTTGAGTCTACAAAAGTGTGATGGTGCTAACATTTCCCATACCCACAGCACAGGGTACAACTCACACACACAAACTAAACACAGATCAGGCAAAACATGTATCTCAAAATGGAAACAATTTGCCCCAAGACAAACAGGAACCAAATGTGACTGTCCATTTAAATATGATAGACAGATCGGCAGGCAAAAAGCATTGTCCTTTAACAAGGCCTGAAGTACTAAATACATTAGATCACACACAAAAGTTACACATACAAATACCAACAGTTCAGATGATCATCATAAATAGCTTTCAATCAGCAATCAGCATACACCTGCAATGTCTATTTGTGAACAAACTAAATTAAACTGATGTACCACTGCATTCATACTGCTCCTGGGTTAATAATATATAATGTAATAATTAGTAAATTACTAGTTTAGTCGACAGATCAACATCACTGCACACGGGTGCAACCCATAAGTGCTCCGTTCTCCTCCTAACTCAAACTTGAGTCTGGAGAAACTCAGCTAAGTGCAAAACTCTGTAACACCGGCAAGAATCCTGAAATACTTTGGGTAGATTTTTAACTCGAAATTTTGCCCTTGCAGCGCAATTTTAGGCTATTCTTTTTTCGATTTGCAACTGCCAAGGGATTATTTACGTGCGCAACAATATACACGGGCGTCCGATCTCACTACCCAGAGACCAGGGGAAATTTTATTACTAGAAGTTCACGTGAAAAAATCCCGGGACTTCCAGCACTCGAGGCGGACACCATACCTTGAGACCATGCAGCCCTCTTGGTAAATTACTACATTACTTCAATTCTACTGGTTCTAGACTAACAATGTAATGTTTGGTAAATCATCACTTCATTTCTACTACACCTAGACTAAGAACTGTAAAATGTCACCCCACCTTCCTACATCTAAGACAATACTGTATAAAATGGAAGCTGATGCCAAACAACCTTGCCTGGCACCATTATCAACTTCAGGTACCTGCATGGTACATAATGTGACGGTACATAATGTGACAATCCATAATAGGTTATTGAAAGCATCATGTTAGACACAAACAGTTCACAGAGTTCATTTACAACATTTGAATTCTGTGATGCCAAAGCCACATCCCAGACGGACATTCCTTGCTTCTGCTGTAAACAAAAGATACAGTTTACTATTCACACAGAAGGCTACAATAATGTTATCACTTACATTGCGGTTCAGAGAGAGAGAAATATGAACATGACAGACACCAGTCAAATGGGATTGATACATTCTAATGCCACATACAGGGAGAAATATTCACTGGATTATTCTTCTATCTTTGATTCCCCCAGTGGAACATAGGCCATATAATGCCAAGATATCTCATATTTTGTCATCTCCTGCAGCTCTTTTGTTCTACCCAAATTATTCACTTCTACCAAGAAAGAACAGAACAGTGCACAGCGCAGAACATCCATTCTTAGCTTCCTTGATGAAGAATATCCACAGGACCTCTGGATCTGAGTCTACACAGATGAGTCAGCACAAAATGATGTTCGAAATGGAGGAGCGGGAGTGTACTAGAATACCCAAATAAGACTAAGGACATGGCCAGAGTACCAACAGGAAAGTACTGCCGTAACTATGATGCTGAAATTGAGACAATCAAGATAGCAACAGAGAAATTACTAAGTACCAGCCATGGTACATAACCTGTGGTGCTATTAATAGATGCAAAATCAGTACTCAAGGCGCTCCTGTCTGGGAAATTGCTAGTACTAAGGACACTATTTTCTGAACTTAGCAGTCAGCAAAAGGCCACCATACGGTGGGTACCATCCCACCATGGAGTACCTCGAAACGACAGAGCTGATCGATTGGCTAAGGAAAGAGCAAAAGAAGAATAGCCAGATGTGCCTGTTACATACCACCAAAAGAAAAGAATGATCAAATCAGTCAGAAAGCCACCAAAACCTGCTTAAGACAAATATCACGTCATGGACAGACCAGAATAAGTCATTATTCTGCGCCTCAGAACAGGACACAATAGATTACACAACCATGTGTATACAAAATGCTCTTGTTCATAACATATATAGACAACATATGTAAAGAAACCAACCAAGCAGAGATAGCAAGAATACATGACGAGAACACAGAAGAAGAACCATCTGCAAATCTAACCATTAGAGAACTCCTGTTTGCTGATAACCAAGCACTAATAGCACAATCAGAAGCTGAATTACAAGACCACATGAATAATCTAAACGAAATGTGTAGGGAACATAACATGAAAATTAGCACAAGCAAAACAGAGGTAATGACTATAACTAAAGAAGAACAAACAACAACAATTCACCTAAACGAACATCCCTTGAAACAAGTGAAGAGTTTCAAGTACCTGGGAAGTATAATATCATCAAATGGCAGATCAGAAGACGAGATCGAAAATAGGTGCAATAAGGCAAATCAACTCATTGGACAAATGGCATCAATACTAAAGAACAAACATGTATCAGTAACTACTAAGAAAGCACTTTACAACACAATCTCCCTACCAACTCTATGCTACCAATGTCAAACCTGGACAATGACAGAAAAAGAGAAAAGAAAAATCACAACAACAGAAATGAGGTTCCTGAGAAGAATACTCAATGTATCAAGAAGAGATAAGATCAGAAATGAAGAAATCAGGACTAAAGTGGGGGTTAAAGCAGCACTAGATTTTATTAGAAAGCAGCAAGTCAAGTGGTTTGGCCATGCAAGTAGGTTACCAGTCAACAGCATACCACAACAAGCAATGATGTACAGACCAGATGGAAACAGAGGAAGAGGCAGACCATGTAAACGTTGGACGGAGGGAATAGCAGAGTCCATGGGAATATCGATATATGAAGCCCATAATCCGGCACTCTCACGAAGTTTATACTTCACCTCGACACCACAAGGTACAAGAGGAACATGATGAGATGAGATGTATACTAGAGAAACAACAACGGGAGATAAACTCTATGGACCACTGAGTGAACTAAACAAAAAGACAGTTAAATTCATACAAGAACACTGCAGTTATAGACAAATTTCAAGCAAATGAAAGGAGAAAACTAGGATATATTCTATCAAAGGTTCTCAACTCACAGCAGCAGGTTGGTGTTAACAGCCAACAAGTTATACTGACATGGGTTTGATACCAGCTCATCATTCGCTACAGGAGGGAGGGGCTGGCTATCTGTACCTCCGTGCACTCGAGTCTACAAAAGTGTGAATGGTGCTAACATTTCCCATACCCAAAACACGGGCTCACTGTGGGACTTACTATTTTGAAAAATACAACTCACACACAAACTAAACACAGATCAGGTAAACCATTTATCTCTATGGAAACAATTTGCCCCAAGACAAACAGGAATCAAATGTCATTGTCCATTTCAGAATATGATAGACAAAAAGCAGTGTCCTTTAACAAGGCCTGTAGTACTAAATAAATTAGATCACACACAAAAGTTCAATCAATCAAAAAAAAGTTACACATACAAATACCAAAAGTTCAGATGATCATCATAAATAGCTTTCAATCAGCTCATCCATACACCTGCAATATCTGTGAACAAACTAAATTAAACTGATGTACCACTGCATTCATACTGCTCCTGGGTTAATAATATATAATGTAATAAATGGTAAATTACTACATTACTTCAATTCTACTGGTTCTAGACTAACAATGTAATGTTTGGTAAATCATCACTTCATTTCTACTGCTCCTAGACTAAGAACTGTAAAATGTCACCCCCATCTTCCTACATCTAACACAATATTGTACAACATGGAAGCTGATGCCAAACAACCTTGTCTGGCACCATTTTCAACTTCAGGTACCTGCATGGTACATACTGTGACAATCTACAATAGGTTATTGAAAGCATCATGTTAGACACAAACATTACCAAACATTTAACAGAGTTCACTTACAACATTTGAATTCTGTGATGCCAGAGCCACATCCCAGATGGACATTGCTTGCATCTGCTGTAAACAAAAGATACAGTTTATTATTCACACAGAAAGCTACAATAATGTTATCACTTACACTGTGGTTCAGACAGAGAAATAACATGACAGACACCAGTCAAATGGAATTGATACATTCTAATGCCACATGCAGGGTGAAATATTCATGGGATTGTTCTTCTATCTTTCATCCTCCAGTGGAACATAGGCCCTCAACTAACTAATGCCAAGATATCCTTCTTTTATCATTTCCTGCAGCTCTCTTATGTTCTCCCCAAATTATTCACTTCTTCTCTAATTCTCTTCTCTGTTTGATTTTTTGGTATCTCTCTATTTCTCTTGCCCTGCAGAATCCAGAGAAAGGACATCCCAGCTATACAATTAACAGACTTACAATGCGTGTGATATCCAACACCAGCACCTTTTCCTCACCTTTTGATTGGCTGAAATGTGTTTAGTTCTCTCATAAACTCCATATTGTTATTCAATTACACCACTTCAGTCCTCCTATATGATGCAGGCACCAGTTAATGAATGTTTAGTCTATTTGTAGATGTTTCATTCATTCTCTACATTTCTGTCCTGTCCACCAGGACTGATTTGACATCATAATCAAATATTCTAAGTTTCGTAGTAGGTTTAATTTAGTTTGATTCTTATTAATTTCTTAGTGTCATGAAAGCTCCATTTGTCTTTTGTATTCATATTTTAATTTCTCTGTTTGTTCCCCCAATGTATCATATTAGTCTTCTTCTTCTTCTTCAGCGTTCCGAGCCATTGAGGTTCTTTGCTGCAAATACAATCCGTCTCCATTCGTCTCTCTGGTGGACCTTCTCTTGCCAGTCGTTGATTCCAAGTGCTTGTAGGTCTGTACATGTATTATCTCTCCACCGCCTTCTTGGTCTACCTCGGGGTCTACGGTCATTTATTTCCTGAGTGTAAGCGAGTTTTGTTTCCCTATTATCTTCCATTCTTTCTATATGCCCCAGCCATTGTAGTCTATTAGCCTTCATGATACCAGTGATTAGCGGGGACTTAAACAGATCATAAATGTCTTTGTCTACACTGGAATATAAAATTTAAACTACATATATAGACACAAATAAGCACACACACATACTGATGACACTAATTGAAAAGTGTAAGGAAGTTATTGATATTTCATGTCATCTAGCACCTGTGATAGTCGAGTAGTTACTGCAACAGCCTGCTAACAAAACACACAGTGATTTGAGGCTCAGTAGATTTTTGTTCCTGGCTTGTCAAGTTCTGGTGTTAACCCAGCCTCTTGAAATGGTCACTGATAATTTCTTTTAATAGGAATGAAGTGCAGTGAGAAAGGTATATAGCCACTCTTACACCACCAAGCAGTGACCTAATATATGTGATGGTTTAACACCTGTTTGTGAGTATTAGGATTACCCAGAACTGTCTCTCTCTTTGGAATTGTTTCCCTGGAATCAATGATGCAACAAAGGGGTCTCATGATGTCAGCAATGCTTAGTGTGACCATCTATCAGGGTCAGCAAACCAGTGGCCATTCTTGAAGAAGGCTACAATAACAGTCACAAGACACAAAGAGTAGAGTCAAGAGAAAAAGCAAACCCAGTTCCAAAAGAATATATGTCCTACATTGGATGTATTGGCAGTGTCACAGAATGCTGTGATTTGCACCAGACTGACTCTTGTTCCACAAACACAGGGGATGAATTACAGAAGAAGGAATGGCATTCTCTATGATAAAGAAGCTTGGGCAAGGTTATTACAAACATTGTAATAGACCACTGAGCCATTACATAAGATTGCTCACAAAGACTTGGCAAGCAAATACAACAACCATGGTCACAGGTATGGCCAGAGGCTCAGATGGACAGCTGAACACACAGAATGGCAGGAGTGAATTAAACCCATTCACCCATGAAGGCTGACTGCCTTGTGAAACAGACTGAGGGCTGACAACATGCCAGTTCAAGGATTCAAGGTGTTAAGTGACAAACTGATATTAAAACACACAGGTGAAATGGACATAGGGAAACTGTTCAACCCTGAAGTGTCAGACCCAGACATCCAGCTGACTGTGAAGGCTGACTGCCTTGTGAAACAGACTAGAGGTGCAAGGTGTGAACTCACTGCTTGATAAGACTCCCCAGGATAAACAGTGTCAGACTGACTGGGACCTCTCAACCACACAAGATGTGAAAGTCAGGCTGAATAGAGACTGCCCATGGTCACAGGTGTGATGGCCAGTCGTTTAGAAAGAATTTATGAAGGACATGCTGATGTTATAAACTTAGAATTATCTGTTATTTTTCCATTTGTGCATGAGTGTTTGTGTGTGTACATTGGTGGGGGTTTACTTAAGTACCAGGGAGGGGAAAGCAGCTGGAGGGGATAATTTGCCCTGGCCTGTAATCCTTTCAGAGAGGTAAACCTAGTCATCTAACTTCCCCTTTTCAAACTCCTTGGCGAATATCAAGACCAGCTAATTACAAGCCACTTGTAGCTGTATTCTTGAATATTTAGGGGCGATATCAAAGTGAATAGATACAACGCAACCAATGCATTTTTGAGGAGGAACAACTAAGAAGAGGAAGGATATTCTCTCTCTTTCACAAATATATGCACCATCACACAGAGAATCCTTTCCCATAATGATTAAAGCACTGGAAAATTACAACCTTTCACAGCAGGGGTCCATTGAGACCATGTCTGCTATTCTTGCTACACTGCAGAAATTAAGACTTTCTACAAGATGTAAAAAGCACAAATGGGCAAAAGATTGCTCTTTCAACAATAGTATACCTCAGGTTATCAATCCCTCATACATGATTATAAAATTGTCCTATGCAGTGAAAGTTACAACATACGTTGTTTCGCCATAATTACAGAAGAGGACTGCCCTTCTGTCAGTCCCAGAGTGGGTTTAGAGATGGCTGGTAAGACTAATTTAGAAATGTCTGTTAAAAGAGTGCAGGGGGTGCTGACAGCCAACTAAACAGAAGGTGTCTGTTGATTCTGTACAGCAGTCCTCTAGGTGGCATCCTTAATTCAGCCTGGCTGAAAGGCTACTGAGACAAGAAGAATGATCGGCAGCAATGCTCTCCCTATCATCAAAGATAATCACACCCGCTTCCCATTCACGATGTAAGCCAAGTATCTTAGGAGAACATGCACCACTGGAAGTGGTTCACACATTCCCTAAATTTACCAAGCTCCACTCACAGTGGCTCCAATACGCTCCGTAAATGGGCACTCTCCCGCAGTTTATACTTCACCTCGACACTGCAAAATATAAGAGGAGCAAGACGACATGAGACTGTGTGTTGGCATTTTCAGTTGCTAGCCAGTTTCAAGAATTAGCTTTAACTGATTCAATGCCAACCGTCACTCAGTTGACAAAGAGTCTCAACTTTTTTGCCCATTCGTCCTTGTATTGACAAAATCTTAGCAGTCTGTTTGTTTTGTTTGTGAACCTAGCTTAATTTTAATGCCCCAAAAGTCGTTTTTCGCAGGAAGGTTTTTCATTTACACACAGGCCACGAGAGACCGAAAATGACTGAATTTTTAGGAGAATTTCTTAGTTAAAGTTGTGTTTACTTTTCTTATTTGACAATGGCAACAGCCTTGATTTTTGGCCTCACATATTTACATTAGATAATAGTTTTAAACAATGTTAGATTGTAGTTGTTCTGATTTAAAGGACTTTGTGAACGATTCTAAATTGATAGCACATGTTAAATGTGGTTGTTCGGTTAAAATTAATTATTTATGAATGTAAACAAAACTAACCAGCTACCTTAACTGGTTAGCTGCTAACCGTGAATGTTTGTCATCATGTCGAATTAGCTAATGGGCCACACTTGTGCCCATAAAGTTTGCTTTGCCTATCAAAAAGTATTTAAGGAGTATTTAAATAATTAAATTTAAAAGAATAATAATTATAACTAACAAATAGTGTACATATTGTGTTTCTCAGCAGAAAATGGTCAAAACCTGTCTCGTTTTTTTCTGACATTATTCATTTTATGTGGCAATGATGCGCTTCAAAATATGATTTTTTATTGTGTTTTACTGGTGTTATAGAGCCATTCTAGTGATATTGGTTTAGCAAAGTGGTGTAGTTATCAAAATTCAGTAAGTTTCATTGGATTATAAACAGCGTTGGAGCAGTAGCGCCTTGGTAAGCGGAAATTATCCGTAATTGTCAACCCTGTCTTCAATTTTTTTTACAACATCAGCTAATATTATTATTACATTTCTATCCTATAGCAACAATAGCAATACCAACGTGTTCCTTGTGCAATGCCCTTTAATTTGATATATAATACAATATATTTGCTACCATTTTAACAATTTTTAGATCATTAATATGACACACCCCTACTTCCCATTTTCTGCTTGGGCAAAACCCACTTTTTGTTTGGCACTGAATCAGTTAAATGAGTTTTGCCAAAGATGACCCACAATTGACCAAACACAAAAAATGACTAAAAAGCGACTAAAAAAAGACTAAAAAAGCGACTAAGGAGGCTTGATGGTTCCGTCGCCCTGCTACTGAGTGAGTGTGTGGCGCGACACTGTGAGCTGTGAGTTTCGTGTGAAGTGCTTTTGAATCTGCCCGAGGTTTTTGGAACGTGACTGCATGTTCGGAGTGATGGAAGATGGCTATGTCCCAGAGTTGACCGGTTTTTGCCTTATGCAGAAATGCGTGGCTGCTGGGCTTCTGGTTGACTGCCACTGCCATCGACGATGAACTGTATTTCGTGGACTGTGTGGGTGAACATCTAGGAAACATCCAGATGGGAAAATGGCTGCAGATTCCATCAGAAATGAACTGGGTGTTTTGTGGGGGACTATTGTGTTGACATTCTGGCGGCGGCATTATGCATAGTGCATCTGTGCGGGCTGATGTTTGTCGAGACTCAAGTCTTTTCCACTTTTCACATTGGGCGGTGGGGATATTCACTGGCACAGGAACGGAGCATAATGGGGACGACCCGTTGCTGTGAAGTTGGAACTGCGACTAACTAACTAACTAACTAACAAAAAATGATCTGATGAAAAGACGGTGTTTAAGCATGTGCATGAAGAGTGAACACTGATTACCTAGCATACAAACAGGGATTGACTACAAAGTGAAGACAAGAACAATATAACAACTAGAGTGAATGTACTGACCCTGTTCACGGTGGACACAGCCTGTGACTGAGCTAAAGCAGTAATGGACATGACCTGCTGGCCGGGCTGATGGACATTAATGGTCTCACACTGCACCTCAATCTTGTACCCAGGCAGCAGAAAAGTGTTAAAGCCCACAATCAGATCTGGGTGACCTTTGAACAAATTCAACATTCGGTTAATGACACCAAGGGTGTCAATGCTGAAATGAAAAAGAAAGCACATCATTTAAATTTATGGTTGAAAGAGAAATAAACACATAATTTACATTTTAATATCATATTACACAATTTTTAACAGCTTTTCCCACACAAAATATTTACTATATGACCAGTACGATTCATAATTTCCAGTCACATGGAATACAACTTTGAAGCAATGAGAATGGTCTCATTGAATGAAGCACACTTTTCAACACTGCCTGTTATAGAATTTCTTCACCCAGTTTGAGGAAGGCAAGTAGGTGTCATGTGGGATGATGGATTAGGCATCATGATCATGTAGCAGGTTCCTGGGATAATGTCGCGCTTGTCTCAGTCTTCAGCCTCATGCCTGAGGATTCTCTCATGTCCTGTGTCCATCTTTATGCTGTCACAGTCTCCTGCCACCGGTCCAGCCTCATGCCTGAGGATTCTCTCATGTCCTGTGTCCATCTTTATGCCGACCCATTTCTGCTTTATTGGCTGCTTGTGATTTACTAGTCAATGTTACATTCAGTGGTTAGCCATTGCTTTCAGAATGGCTGACACTTCATACCCTTAAAATCAATGCAAAGTCATCTGCTTCCAAATTGCCCACAGCTGAATTTAAACATCCAACTCAGTATGTCAAGGAAACTTTCACTAACCACCAAGCAACAACACTGACAAGGCTACATTCAATCAATCAATCATGTGCCATGCCGGAAAGCGTGGGCGGTCGTGACTCACCATTTCACTCGATCACCAGAGTCGTGGATCAGCTCAGTGTTCCTGTCTCGTCCATGCCATGTGGCCATGCCATCGAGGTATTTTCCTCTGGGTCTTCCTCCCTCAATCTTGCCAGTTGCCAACAAGTTCTCCAATCCATTTCTTCTCATAACTGTCATTTACTGCCAATGTAGTACCTTGCGGTGTATGGCACAGGGGTCTTTGAGCCTGAGGAATAAAGGCCGCCTGGCTAGTGCAGTCGCCGCGAACTCTGCAGGTTAGGATTTTCTTTTTGCCCCCGACAGACAAAAATCCGGCACCTTACTTCTTCTCATAACATGTCCAAAAAATTGTGACTGTCTTCGTCTAATTTCTCTAATCAGTCTACGATTTTCATTTGTCTCCTGTAGTACTTGGTCATTGGTTTTTCTATCTGTCCATGGTACTCTTTGCATTTTCCTCAGAAACCACATTTCTATAGCCATCAAATGTTTTTCAGCTTGACTGCTCATTGTCTAAGTTTCACATCCATAAAAAAGAACAGGCTCAATGTACCCCCTCAACAATTTTTCTTGTTTCAAATGACATCTTTTTATTGGTCAGAATGTTTTTCATCCTGCTAAAGGCTACTTTCGCCATGGCGATTCTTGTTCTAATCTCTTCAAGGCATCTCCCATCAGATGTTATGACTGTTCCGAGATAATTGTATCGATTCACTTGTTGAAGAATATTCCCATTTACTTGTATATTACATTGTGGTACTTCGTTCTTCCTAGAGACGACCATAACCTGTGTCTTCTTACAATTTAATTCCAACCCTAGCTGCTCACTGTGTACAACAACCGTGTCTACTAATTGTTGCAGATCCTGTGCAATGTCTGCAATCAATACTGTATCATCTGCATATCTAATGTTAGTGATGCTTTGTCCTCCAATGCTGATTCCAGTTATATCTTCTACATTTCTGAAAATATTTTCACTGTATAGGGAAAAAAGATCTGGAGACATTACACATCCCTGCCTAACACCTCTCTTAATAGGTTGATGTTGTCCCACTTCATTATCAATCCTTATGGCAGCTTGTTTCCAATATATGTTTTTTATAAGTCTAATGTCTTTCCCATCAATTTGTAGATCTGCAAGCATATCCACCATGTTGACATGTCTAACTTTATCAAAAGCCTTTGTGTAGTCAATAAAGCAAAGATGTATATCCTTGTTTACTTCTGTAGCACGTTCACAGCATATACACAGCATTTACTGTACCCTTTCCTTCTACAAACCCACATTGTTCTTCCCCTATTTCAGGTTGTATTTTCTTCCTCACCCTTTGCATGACAATTCGTAACACAATCTTTGTGATGTGACTCATTATATTAATTGTTCTATGTTGATCACATTCCAAGGTTCCTGATTTCTTTGGGATTGCACTAAATACAGAATTACATAATTCAGAATTACATAATTCAGAAAGTATATCTCCAGTATCATATGTGTTCAGCAGTCTGGTGACTTGCTCTAGTCCAAATTCTTCTAAAGCTTTAATCATTTCTGTTGTGATGTTATCTGCACCGGGGGGCCTTGCCAGCTTTCATATGCTTAAGAACATTTTGAACCTCCATCTTCAAAATTGGCGGTCCTTCATTATTACATCTAATATCATACTCTTCCTCTCTGTTATCATTATACAGGTTTTTCACATAATCTGTCCATACATGTAGAATCTGATCTTTTCTATTATGGCTTTGCCATCTTTAGTTTTTAGACAGCCTGTTTATGTACTTGTTCTTTTATTAGTAAGTTCCTGAATTCTTTTGTGCACCAATTTGGTATTTTGACTGTTGTGTTGTTTTTCAATTTCTAAGCATTTTTCCTCAAGCCATGATTCTTTTGCCTTCCTACATAATATTCTGACTTGTCTGTGAATTTCTTCATGTTTGGCAGGATTATTTTTTGTTGAGTCTTCTTGTTTCCATGAGTGTTAGGATGTCTTCAGTCATCCATTTCTTATGACCCACCTTCTTTAATTTTGGAAGTTGTTTCTGCAGCTTGGTTGATTGAATTCTTTAACATTTCCCATTGATCATTCACATCCTGGAATAATATCTCTAGATCAGACAATATATCAAATCTGTTCTGTACTTCTATGTTGAATTTGTTTTGTATTTCCTTCTCATTACTCAATGTACACAAATCATATTTAGTTTTTCCCGTTATATACTTGACTTTCTTCAGCTTTATCCTCTCACGGCCCAATATCCTTGAACAGATTTTGATGTTTTCCAGTCCAAAATTATTGCCACTCCCCTTTGTCGACCTTCACCTCCAGAATAAATAATCTTAAAATCTTCATCTATCTTGATGCCTGCTCCTGTCCATCTCGTTTCGCACATCCCTAAAATATTAATTTTTTTCTCTTTGTATTTCTTGTTTTATGTTCTCTAATTTTCCGTCGTCATTTAACGTTCCATGTTGCTAATTTTAGTATTGTGAAAATACAATATAAGACAAATAAGTAATTTTTCAGAAATTATATTTGATAAAACACATTCTACCATTGCTCTACACATAAATGCATCAATACACACAAAATACTCACGTCTGAGATTTGAATTCTTTCATAATGTCCAGAAAATCATTATACACCTGGGGCTGGTTACCAAACTGTATCTTCACTTGATCCAGATAGGAGAGAGCATCTTCTACCTTCAAACGCTGGAATTGCTGCTGTTGCTGCTGTCCACCAGATATAGAAGGTCCTGACATCTGTCATATGAATGATGTTAGACAATTAGGCTGCTAGTGTAGTTTTATAGCTACAGCGACCATAGATTAATCTTAAGAAATATATAAAATTAAAGAAAGTCAAACCAAGAAGCACAAAATTTGATCTACGGGCACTCAAGAGTGAGGAGATAAAAGATAAATTCAACGTAGAGGTAAATAATAGATTTGATGCATTGTCTGATATGGAAATATTATATCAAGATGTGAATGATCAATGGGAAATGTTAAAGAAATCAGTCAACCAAGCTGCAGAAACAACCATCCCAAGAATAAAGATAATAGGACGCAAGAAATGGATGATGGAAGACATCCTAACACTCATGGAAATAAGATGAAATAACAAAAATAACAAGGAAAAATATGAAGAGATTCACAGGAAAATTAGGAAGCTATGCAAAGAGGCAAAAGAAACATGGCTTGAGGAAAATTGCAAGGAAATTGAAAAGCAACACAACACGTGGAATACTAAATTAATGCACAAAAGAATTAATGACATCGCTAACAAAAGAACACACATATAAATGGGTTGCTTAAAAACCAAAGATGGCAAAATCATAATAGAAAAAGATCAGATTTTACATGTGTGGTCAGATTATATAAAAGACCTTTATGATGATTCAAGAGAAGAACAGTATGCTATTCAGAAAAAGAAAAGTCACTTAAAAGTCGACAGGGTCAACTTCATTGCACCGGGTTTTATCCCATATGGCTCAGTCTCTTTCCGCAGCACGTAAGCGTCGCACAAAGCATGAACTCCTTAGCTTTTAGCGACGACCCACAGGAGTCTCAGAAACATTTAACTCCTAAACCGAAGGACGCGGCCCGGAATCGAACCCACAACCTTCGGAGCACGAGTCAAATGGCTTGACCACTTCGCCACAGACTCCCATGATATTCAGAATAATAATGAAGGACCATGAATTTTGAAGATGGTAGTTCAGAATGCTCTTAACCATATGAAAACAGGCAAGACCCCAGGTACAGACAACATCACAATAGAAATGATCAATGCCTTAGAAGAATATGGAATAGACCAGGTCACCAGACTGCTGAACGCAATATATGATACTGGCGATATACCTGGATGGCTTGGTCGAGACAGAAATGCTGAGCTGATCCACGACTCTGGTGATCGAGTGAGATGGCAAAACATGACCGCCCACGCTTACCAGCATGGCACATGATGGATGGATGGATATACCACCTGAATTATGTAATTCTATATTACTTGCAATCCCAAAGAAATCAGGAGCCTTGGAATGTGATCAACACCAAACAATTAGTATAATGAGTTACATCACGAAGATTTTGCTAAGAATTATCATGCAAAGAGTTAGGAAGAAAATACAACCCGAAATAGGAGAAGAACAATGTGGGTTTGTGGAAGGCAGGTGTACAGTAAATGCTGTGTATATAGTGAGAACAGTAATTGAACGTTCTATAGAAGTAAACAAAGATCTATATCTTTGCTTTATTGACTACAAAGGCTTTCAATAAAGTCAGACATGCCGACATGATAAGGATGCTTGAAGATCTACAAATTGATGGGTGGGAAGACCTTAGACTTGTAAAAAAAACATATTGGAAACAACAAGCTGCCATCGGAATTGATAATGAAGTAGGTTAATATCAGCCTATTAAAAGAGGTGTGAGACATGGATGTGTAATGTCTCCAGATCTTTTTTCCCTGTACAGTGAAAATATTTTCAGAAATATAGAAGATATGGAGGGAATCAACATTGGGGGAAGATACATCAATAACATTAGATATGCAGATGATACAGTCTTGATTGCAGACAATGAACAGGACCTGCAACATTTAGTAGATGCGGTTGTTGCACACAGTGAGCAACTAGAATTAGAATTGAATAGTAAGAAGACACAGATTATGGTCGTCACTGGGAAGAAGGAAATACCACAACGTGATATACGAGTAAATGGGCATATTCTTAAGCAAGTTAATTGGTACAGTCATCTCGGAACAGTCATAACATCTGATGGCAGATGCCTTGAAGAGATTAGAATAAGAATTGCCATTGCGAAGGTAGCCTTTAGCAAGATGAAAAACATGCTGACCAATAAAAAGTTATCAATTGAAACGAGAAAAAGAGTATTGAGGTGCTACATAGAACCTGTACTTTTGTATGGATGTGAAGCATGGACAATGAGCAGTTTGAAAAACACCTGATGGCTGTGGAAATGTGATTTCTGAGGAAAATGCAGAGAATACCATGGACAGACAGAAAAAGCAATGAACAAGTCCTTCAAGAAACAAATGAAGATCGTAAACTGATTAGAGTCATTAGGCGTAGACAGTCAAAATTTTTTTGGCATGTTATGAGAAGATATGACTTGGAGAACTTGGTGACAACTGGCAAGATCGAGGGGAAGAGACCAAGGGGAATACCAAGTAGTAAATACCTGGATGGCTTGGCTACGTGGCATGGTCTAGACAGGAACATGGAGCTGATCCATGATTCTGGTGATCGAGTGAGATGGCAAAACATGACCGCCTACGCTTATCGGCATGGTGCATGATGGATGGATGGTAGTTTTGTATCAGCTTCATTGTTTCTTTACATGATTATATGAACATCGACAAAAGAAATTAACTTCTACAGCTTCAGTTTCCTTAAATGATTATATGAACATCAACATAAGAAAATAACTTTACAGCTTTACTATTTCTTTACATGATTATTATGAACATTAACATAAGAAACTACCTGCTATTGACAGATACCAAAGTAGAATAAAATGAAACTTAAATAACTTTGAATAACGAAGACAAACAATAGATTGCACGATTTATTGCCTGGCATATTTCACTGCATCTCGTCAGGTACATATTGCAGAAATCACACAACATAAAGTGAAATAACTAGATAAACCCTTCAAACTGAAATATACACATGTTCGCACAGTAATGTCGATTGTCTACCGTGGTAATTTTAAACTTACTAACATGTCTTTCTGCTTGCACATGGATGGCTTACGGAGGTTGATTATTAAAGCTTCAGCAAACTTTAACAATCGACTACTTTGTCTGTTGAACAACACACGGAAGGCACTGTCTCTTTCAACCACGTGACTGCTCTCGAGCACATGTCTCATGACCGATGAAGCAGGACTGTTCCGGTGTGTCTGCCTGCCTATGCTACCATCGCCTGTTTGTAGTATCTTGTCAACCCAGTTCGGAATGTGTTCCGGAACCCTGCAATGTAACTTTCGCTCTGTTCTACCTATGTAGATGGCCTCGCACCTGCATGTAAATTGGTAAATACAATTTGATTTGGCATACAAAGCTACAGGTTCTTTTACTGCTGGGATGGGGATCGGTGTGGTTTTGTACCTGATAACTGGAGTTGCAGCACAGAATGTTCGCCCGACTGCTGTGATGAGCCGGTCCTGCAGACGTTGCATTACGTCATCTCCTTGGAAGGTTAAATAGATGAATACCTTGAGTTTAGGGACTGTAGTTTCTAATAGTTTCGGTTTGGGCTGTTGGCAGTGGCGCTATATAAATATGGGTTTGGAGATGGCGGTTAATACCAATCTAGAAATGTCTGTTAAGAGAGGGCAGGGGAGTGCCGACAGCCAACTAAACAGGAGGTATCTGTTGATTCTGTACAAAAGTCCTCTAGATGGTATCCTCACTTAAGCCTGGCTGAAAGGCTACTGAGACAAGAAGAATGATCGGCAGCAATGCTCTCCCTAGCATCAAAGACAATCACACCCGCTTCCCATTCATGATCTAGGCCAAATATCTTAGGAGAACATGCACCACTGGAAGCTGTTCACACATTGTTTTAAATTTACCAAGCTCCACTCACAGTGGCTCCAATATAAATTACAACTCCAGATTAAGCAAAATATATGGCTTTACTTTATTTTAGTATTTATACAAGCCACTGCTGATAACTAGGTTACCAATTAACACTATACTACAACAAGCAATGATGTACACACCAAATGGAAGCAGAAGAGGCCAACCACGCAAACGATGGACAGAGGGAATAACAGAGTCCATGAGAATCTCAATACATGAAGCCCGTAAACAGGCACTCTCCCGCTGATTATGCTTCACCTCGACATAACACGGTACAAGATGAGACTTCTGGTAATCTGTGTGTTGACATGTGGCATTTTCAGTTGCAAGCTAGTTTGAAGAATTAGCTTCAAATGAGTTTTGCCAAAGATGACCAACAATTTACCAAACACAAAAAATGATCTGAAGAAAAGACGGTGTTTGAGCATGTGCATGAAGAGTAAACGCTGATTACCTAGCACACAAATAGGGATCGACTACAAAGTGAAGACAAGAACAATATACAACAACTAGAGTGAATGTAGTCTACTGACCCTGTTCAAAGTGGACACAGCCTGTGACTGAGCTAAAGCAGTAATGGACATGACCTGCTGACCGGGCTGATGGACATTAATGGTCTCACACTGCACCTCAATCTTGTACCCAGGAGGCAGAAAAGTGTTAAAGCCCAAAATCAGATCTGGGTGACCTTTGAACAAATTCAACACTCGGTTAATGACACCAGGGGTGTCAATGCTGAAATGAAACAGAAAGCACATCATTTAAATTTATGACTGAAAGAGAAATAAACACATAACTTACATTTTAATATCATATTACACAATTTTTAGCAGCTTTTCCCACACAAAATATTTACTATATGACCAGTACCATTCATAATTTCCAGTCACAGTGAATGCAACTTTGAAGCAATGAGAATGGTCTCATTGAATAAAACACACTTTTCAACTCTGCCTGTTATTGAACATCTTCACCCAGTTTGAGGAAGGCATGTAGGTGTCAAGTGGGGTGATGGATTAGGCATCATGATCATGAGCAGGTTCCTGGCATAATGTCGCTCTTGTCTCAGTCTCCTGCCACCTGTCCAGCCTCATGCCTAAGGATTCTCTCATGTCCTGTGTCCAGCCTCACGCAGAGGATTCTCTCATGTCCTGTGTCCATCTTCGTGCTGACCCAATTCTGCTTTATTGGCTGCTTGTGATTTACTAGTCAATGTTACATTCAATGTTTAGCCATTGCTTTCATAACAGCAGACACCTCATCTCCTCAAAATCAATGCAAAGTCATTTGCTTCCAAATCACCCACAGTTGAATTTAAACCCCCAACTCAGTATGTTGGGGAACTGTGAAACTGTTTCACTAACCCCTAAGCCACAACGCTGACAAGGCTATGCTGATATTGTGACCATACAATATAAGACAAATCAGTAATTTTTCTGATTAATTAACATGCAGAAATTATATTTGATAAAACAAATCCCACCATTGTTCCACACATAAATACTCACATCTGAGATTTGAATTCTGTCATAATGTCCAGAAAATCATTAAACACCTGGGGCTGGTTACCAAACTGTAGCTTCACTTTATCCACATAGGAGCGAGCATCTTCTACCTTCAGGTGCTGGAATTGCTGCTGCTGCAGTCTACCAGACATAGAAGGTCCTGACATCTATCACATGGATGATGTTAGACAATAAACCAACAGTATAAATTACTTGTAAACATGAAGTATATTAATAATACTTATTTATGATACTAAATCAGTGTTTTAATTTAGTTAATTTTAGAGGCACTGGATATGTGCGGCGACACCACCATTTTGATTTTCCTATTATATATATATATATATATATATATATATATATATATATATATATATATATATATATATATATATATATATATATATATATATATATATATAAGTCCTCTAAATATATATCTATATATATATATATATATATATCTCTATATATATATAGTCCTCTAAAAGTACTGGAGAGTTTTGGTCAGAGACCATAACTTTATGAAGGGAAAATCCTAACTGCACCTCCCCGCGGTAGAGGATGGAAACACACTACGGTGTGGCTAACACAGCTCTGGGGACCGAGTATCCACCGGAATAAGTGGACAACTCTGCAGCTGAGCAGAGCAGGGCACTCACTTGTCCTTACAGTCGGAAATGGCTGTCAAAGGCAGAGGTAAAAAGACCACCATGTGAATGTGGAAGGCAAGGGGAAACCACCACATTATCTTCCCAAGACTTCATGGCAAAACATATATCAAAGTTAGTGAAGGACGTTAATGGCTGTCTTAGGGCATCCTCGTCCGGTAGGGACAGTCATGAGCCACAGGTGACACCAGACCGTCATCCAGCTACTGATGGCAAAATCTTAACTAAAATAAATAAATTTAGAGTAGGAACATGGAATGTTAGGACATTAAATGAGCTAGGAAAGTTGACCAATGTTCTAAGAGAGATGGATAGCATGAAAATGAATATACTAGGCGTTAGTGAGATGAGATGGAAGGGATCAGGCAAAATTATAGCTGACAATCACACAATAATTTATTCTGGAGGGGATACACATGAAAAAGGTGTAGGAATAATATTAGACGAAAAAACAGCCAAGTCAATTAATGGATACTGGTGTATTTCAGATAGAGTTATTATGGTAAAAATCAAAGGCAAACCAATAGACATAAATATTATACAAGTATATGCACCAACAGCAAGCAGTAGTGATGAAGAAATACAACACTTTTACGACGAAATAGAAATGGCGATGGCTCAAATTGGATCACAAGAAATAAAGATAATACTTGGTGATTTTAATGCAAAAGTAGGAAAGGGAAAAATGGAGGATGTAGTGAGGAATTATGGTTTAGGTACAAGAAATGAAAGAGGGGAAAAGCTAATAGAATGGGCAAATATCAATGATATGATAATTGGAAACACATGGTTTAAACACCATAAAAGACGACTGTACACATGGATAAGCCCTGATAAGAAAATACGCAACCAAATTGACTACATAATAATTAATAAAAGATTTAGAAATGCTTTAATGAATGTAAAGACAATGCCTGGTGCTGACTGTAATAGTGATCATGTACCACTATGTGGACAAATAAAAGTAAGATTAAAGAGAGGGAAAAAAATGGTTAAGAACATGCGACTTAATAAAGAGGTGCTGAAAATAGATAAAGAAATGCAAGAACAATACAGAGTGACTGTGAAAAATAGGTACAATGCAATAACTAAAATACAGAGTATAGATGAACAATGGGAAATGTTAAGGGACTCCATTCATCAAACTAGCAAAGAAGTATTACCGGAGAGAGGCAAAATAGCTAAGAAAAAATGGATGAATGAAGATATCTTAAAACTGATGGACAAAAGAAAACAGAGTAAAAATGACAAACAAGAATACGCTAAGATAAATAAAGAAATAAAAGATAAATGTGGGAAGGCTAAAGAAAGTTGGTTAAACGAGCAATGCAAAAAAAAAATTGAATTAAATTCCATTAAAGATACAAAAAATATGCACAGACAAATCAGTGAGCTTACAGGAAGAAAAATAAGAATAAATACAGGGTGTTTGAAATCAAAAACAGGAAAGATAATATTAGAGGAAGATGCTATAATGAAGAGGTGGAATGAGTATATAAGAGAATTATATGAAGGAGAAAGGGAAGAATTAACAGAAGATCGTAACTTAGAAGGTCCACCTATTCTGAAAGAAGAAGTCGCTGACGCTATGAAACGTATGAAGAAAGGAAAAACAGCTGGGCCAGATGAAATCACAATAGAAGAATTAGAAGTATTGGGAGAATTTGGAGTAGATATATTAACCAAAATGTTGAATGATATTTACAGCAGTGGATATTTACCCAGTGATATGCTGAAATCTGTATTTATAGCTATACCAAAAAGACTAGGAGCAATTGATTGTGAAGATTTTCGTACAATTAACCTTATAAACCATATCACTAAGCTTCTACTCAGAATCATAATGAGAAGAACCAAAAATAAAATAAAAATGGAAATTAGTGAAGAACAGTATGGATTTGTGGAAGGAAAGGGCACAAACAATGCAATTTATACATTACGGAAACTAATAGAAAGGTCAATAGAGAAACAGAGAGACATATATTTGTGCTTCATAGATTATACTAAGGCATTTGATAAAGTAAAACATGATGAACTGATTAAAATGTTGGAAGATATCAACACTGATGGAAAAGATTTAAGAATAATAAAGAATATTTACTGGAACCAAGTAGCAGCAATTAAAATGGGAAATAAAGAGGGTAGTTATGAACAGATAAAGCTAGGAGTACGACAAGGGTGTGTCTTGTCACCAGATCTTTTCTCCCTTTATAGCGAAGTAATAATGAGAGGGATCAAAGAGATGCCAGGAATACTAGTTGGAGGTTATAATATAAATAATATACGCTATGCAGATGACACAGTATTGGTGGCGGATAATTCAACAGACCTACAACAATTATTAGACGTTGTAGTAACAGAGAGTGCAAGGAAAGGACTCTCCTTGAATATCAAGAAAACAGTAACAATGGTAATATCAAAGAAAATGGTGACACCAAAATGTGACATAGAAATAGAAGGGAAAATCCTTAACCAAGTTGATAATTTTAGATACCTAGGGGCATTAATAACATCAGATGGAAGATGTACAACAGAGATTAGGAGCAGAATAGGACAGGCAAAAGCCGCATTTCAGAAAATGAAGAGTATCTTATGTAATAAGTCACTATCACTGAATGTAAGAAAGAGAGTGATGAAATGCTATGTAGAACCAGTTTTGCTGTATGGCAGTGAATCTGAAATGAACAAATTAAGAAGAAATTAGAAGCAACAGAGATGTGGTTCCTGAGACGAATGTTGCGAATTCCTTGGACTGCCAGAGTAACTAACAACGACTGCCTGAAACAGGCTAACGAAACTAGAACATTATATACAACAATAAGACAGAGACAAACAGCTTTCCTCGGTCATGTGATGAGAAGAGAGGCAGAGGTAGACCAAGAGAAGTGATGCTGGATGGATTGAGACGGTGGCATGGAGGAATATCAGCAGCAGAGTTGATCCAGAAAACCAAAGACCGAGATCTATGGAGAGCCATGAACGCCTACGCCAGCCGGCACGGCACTTGATGATGATGATATATATATCTCATTTAATTCATATTCTGCCCCTGCTCCCGTTCCCAAAAAAGACTACCCGCCCCGCCTTTGTCCAGCCTGTGGTGGGGAGCATCTCATTTAATTCATATTCGGCCCCTGCCCCAGGTCCCAAAAAAGAACGACCTGGCCTGGCTTCACTCAGCCCCTGGCGGGGAGCATTTCATTTAATTCATATTCGGTCCCTGCTCTCGTTCCCGTAAAAGACGACCCGGCCCGGCTTCGCCCAGTCCCTGGTGGGGAGCGTCTCATTTAATTCATATTAGTAGTCATATAAGCTTTTTTGTGAGAGAAAGTTAGTTGCATATCATTTGCAGTACTCTGCAGTCAACCCACCGCCCGCCATTATTGGCTGTTCGTGATATCTTGGTAAGTTTACTTTAGATAGATCTCTTCCAATCATATTTTCTACTATCAATCTATCTATTCTATTCTATCTATATTTTTAACGGGAACGGGCCGAACATAGATAGATAGATAGATAGATAGATCAGGAATGGGAGCTTATATGGCTACTTATATGAATTAAATGAGATGCTCCCCACCAGGGCCTGGGCGAAGTCGGGCTGGGTCGGACAGACAGATAGACAGACAGATAGTCAGGAACGGGAGCTTATATGACTACTTATATGAATTAAATAAGATGCTCCCCACCAGGAGCTGGGCGAAGCCGGGCCAGCTAGTCATTATATATTATAACGCATATGCCTGTAAATAACGGTAGACAAACATTTTAAAAATATATAGCAATGCTACTAAAAGTTATGTCTAATGATATAACTTTTCTTAAGTTAAGTCCCCTCACTATATATAAATCATAATGTAAATTACAAAATTAAATTTTATTATGTAACTAGCTGTTTGTAAACTAACAAACTATGACAGTTGGCTGCACCGGAATGATGAGAACATGTGTAGAAAATTTCATCTCAATCGGATGGACCGTTCGCGAATGCATAAATAACATACAGACAGTGCATTTTATATATATATATATATATATATATATATATATATATATATATATATATATATATACACACACATACATACACATTTCATATAACATGCACTTCAGAAATGTAGAAGATATGAAAGGAATCATCACTGGGGGACATAACATCAATAACATTAGATATGTGGATGATACGGTATTGACTGCAGACAATGAACAGGATCTCCAACATTTAGTAGATGCAGTTGTAAATCTTGGAATGTAAATTAACAAATTAAGAAGAGATTGGAAGCAACATAGATGTGGTTCCTGAGACGAATTTTGTGTATTACACGGCCTGCCAAACATCATGATAACTGGAAAGATCGAGGGGAAGAGCGGCAGAGGCAGACCAAGAGAAATGATGCTGGATGGATCGACACGGTGGCTTGGAGGAATATCAACAGCGGAGTTTATCCAGAAAACCAAAGACCGAGATCTGTGGAGAGTCATGAATGTCTTCACCAGCCAGCATAGCACTTGATGATAGTTGTTGTTGCACACAGTGAAAAACTAGGGCTAGAATTAAATTGTAAGAAGACAGATTATGGTCGTCACTAGGAAGAACAAAATACCACAACGTAATAAATAATATACAAGTAAATGGGAATATGCTTCAACAAGTGAATCAGTTCAATTATCTCAGAACTCATAATCTGATGGGAGATGCCTTAAAAAGATTAGAGATAAGAACAAGAATTGCCATGGCGAAGCTAGTATTTTGCAAGATGAAAAACATACTGACCTTTACAAAGATGTAAATTGCAATTAAAAAAAAGTGTTGAGGTGCTACATAGAACCTGTACTTTTGTAGCATGGACAAAGTAAGCAGACAAGCTGAAAACATCTAACTAATGGCTGTGGAAATGTGGTTTCTGAGGAAAATGCAAAGAATGCCATGGATAGACAGAAAAACCAATGATCAAGTCCCACAAGAAACAAATTAACATCGCTCCCTGATTAGAAGAGACATTAGTCTAGTAATAGTATCGGAGTGACTATACACACAATTTTGTGAGTAGTACAAGCCGCTATACACAAACATTTGTGTCCGGTCAAGTGATTATTCAGCTGGTCATGTGATGTCGACTTCCTTTTGACTACATTATTAATGTTTGTGGAACTATCATTGTATTCTCGGTAGTGTAGTGGTTAGTATCTCCGCCTGTCACGCGGGAGACTGGGGTTTGACTCCCCGCTAGCAATTTTTCTTTAACAATTTTTAAAAACTTTTAATCAGTCAATCAGGTGTCATCTCCACAATGGATCTCCAACACTGTCTGTCTCTCGCCCTGACTATACATTCTGTCAGGCTGATGTTCGTCCATCTCTTGATGTTATCTTCCCACTTGTATTGTCTACCTCTTGCTCACTTGCCCTCAACCTTGCCCTCCAGTATGGTTTTTATAAGAGTATCATGTCTTTTAACAATAACATGGCCGAAATATTTCACTTGTCTCCTCTTTATTTCTTTCATCAACTCTCTCTCTCTTCATTCCCAGTTTTTCTAAAACCTCTGCATTTGATTGTTTTTGTTTCCATGAAATACGACCTATTCGTCTGTATATCCACATCTCCAGGGCTTCTAAGCAACTTTCTAGTTGCTTGTTTTAGGAACTAAAATACAGAACTGAGAAACTCGAAGCATCTGAACAAACTTAATAAAGTGTGCTCTATGGATCTGCGGTAGCAGCCGGGAGGCGCATCCCCCAGGCAACGACGGAGTGATCAAGTCTTGGATGAATCCAATAGATGTCTTTGTTTAACGTGAATTTTATTTGCCAAATAAAATATCACTGTACGTAGAGTGTGTCCTTGTCGACAAATATTGTCTTTGTGAGGTTTGAAGAAAAAGAACTTGCAAAAAAAGAAAGAAGACAAGACAAAGAGAGAATAATAGCGTCTTCTTCAAATTTTTGTGAATAGCGGCTTGTACTATTCACAAACTTTTGTGCTGAATAATCACGTGACCAGCCACAAATGTTTGTGTATAGCGGCTCGTACTATTCACAAAATTTTGTGAATAGAAGCTCCCTAATAATAGTAATAGTATACTAAATAAGCCGGTCTCTCTGGCTGTGGGGTTACAACACTTTCTCTCTGTAATCCCGTTTATCACGCAGAGTCTCGTAGCGGAGCGAGAGCTGAGGCGGTTCGACCCCCGCTCGTGACTTGCGGGATACTGAGCCGGCCGCTCAGAAAGCAATGGCAAACTACTGAGCGTAATCTTGCCAAGAGATCAACATACAGCTGAAAGATGCTGGTGTTGACAGCTAAGTCCTGTAAAGGATATGCTTTAAAAAAAAAAATACTAAATAAATAGTTAAAATACTATACTATACTAATTTAATTTGTTAGATGTAGACAGTCAACATTTTTTGGTCACGTTGACCGTTGTGAGAAGAAATAAATTGGAGAACTTGATGACAACTGGCAAGATCGAGGGGAAGAAAACAAACAGAAGGCAGAGAAGCGAATAAATTACCTGGATGGCTTGGCTTGGCCACATGGCATAGTCGAGACAAGAACACTGAGCTGATCCACGACTCTGGTGAACGAGTGAGATGGCAAAACATGACCGGCCACGCTTATCTATCGGCATGGCACATGATGAATGAATCATATATTGACTACTGTAATTAATAATATTAATAATTAATAGCGTGATCAGAAAAATTTTATTTTTCATAACTCCATAAATATAAGATTAGATAGATAACTAATCTTGATGAAATTCTATCTACAGTACAGACCTACAGTTATAGTTATAGTTATCTTCTTCTTCTTCAGCGTTCCGAGCCATTGAGGTTCTTTGCTGCAAATACAATCCGTCTCCATTCGTCTCTCTGGTGGACCTTCTCTTGCCAGTCGTTGATTCCAAGTGCTTGTAGGTCTGTACATGTATTATCTCTCCACCGTCTTCTTGGTCTACCTCGGGGTCTACGGTCATTTATTTCCTGAGTGTAAGCGAGTTTTGTTTCCCTATTATCTTCCATTCTTTCTATATGCCCCAGCCATTGTAGTCTATTAGCCTTCATGATACCAGTGATTAGCGGGGACTTAAGCAGATCATAAATGTCTTTGTTACTTCTTCTTTTCCACTCTCCACTTTGTGTATCCCTAATGGGTCCAAAGATGCGTCTTAAAACTTTGTTCTCAAAGATTTGTAACAAGGCTTCGTCTCCTTTCGTTGTACTCCAGGTTTCAGAGCCATACAGCACAACTGGTCTGATCAGTGTTTTGTATATTGTGATTTTGGTGTTACGAGATAGCGCCTTTGATTTTAGTAGATGTTGTAGTGCATAGTATATCTTATTTCCAGAGTTGATTCTAGTTTGTATTTCTTCCCTTATGATGTTGGAGCAGTTGAAGATCGTACCCAGGTATTTGTATGTTTCCGTTCTTTTAATGGTCATATTATCTATTTGTATGTGGCCAGAGTTTCTAGCCATTCCGTCTCTTGAAATTACCATATATTCTGTCTTATCTTGGTTGATAACCAGCCCCATCTGTTGGGCTTTTTCCTTTAAGTGAGTCAATATTTCCAATGTCTTTTGTTCACTTTGCCCTATAATATCTATATCATCTGCATAACCAAGCAGCTTGGATGTTCCTCCAATATCACATTCCTCCTTTACCTTCCTTACAACTTTCTCTAGAGCCAGATTGAAGAGTAGCGGCGATAGTGCATCACCCTGTTTCAAGCCAGATGTTATTTGGAAGGGGTCTGATTTCCTGCCTTTATATGTTACTATATTATAAGTATCTTCCATGCATAGTCTGGTCATGTTGATTAACTTCCTTGGTATTCCAAATTCCTGCATAGCATTCCATAGACTATTCCTATGGACACTATCATAAGCCTTTTTAAAATCCACAAAAATGTTATGGAGATCTCTTTTATATTCCCAATGTTTCTCGGCTATTTGTCGTAAGATAAATATCTGATCTATTGTTGATCTGTTTTGTCTAAAACCCGCCTTGTAGTCACCTAATATGTCTTCTGAATATGGTTTTAGTCTATTTAGTAATACTGCGGATAGTATCTTATAGCTTGTGGACAGTAGTGATATTCCTCTATAATTTCCACATTGGAACTTGTCTCCTTTCTTAAAGATAGGTATCAATAATGACTCTTTCCAGTCATGGGGTAATTCTTCTGTCCTCCAGATTTTTATTATTAGTTCGTATAGCTTTAGATGTAATGCATGGCCACCTGCCTTTATAAATTCAGCAGCAATTCCATCAGTCCCAGTTGCCTTATTGTTTTTAAGTCGTGTGATTACATATAGGATTTCTTCAAATGTAGGTTCTTCAATTTGTGGTTCGCATGTTAGAACCTCTTCCTGTGATAAAATGTTACTTGGAGCTTCACAATTTAGTAATTCAATAAAATATTCTTTCCATGTGTTGCACATTTCCTCATTGGTATTTATCATATTCCCATTTTTGTCTTTTAAACCATATGTGTTTTGTTGGTGCCCTCGTTTCATTGACTTCAGTTCTTTAAAAAATTTTCTGGATTCATTTTTCTGGTGATTAGTTTCCATATCTTTGATTATATTACTCATATATTCTCGCTTCTGCTGTCTGACTATTTTTGTAGTCTCTTTACATTCATTTCTATAATGCTCTTCCTTTTGGATGTTATTGATGTCATTTAACCATACATGTCTGGCATTCTTCTTCCTAATGACTGCTTCTTCACATTTTTGATTGAACATAGTTATAGTTATATATGTGTAAAAAAAAAAAAAAAACATAAATAGTTATAGTTATATATGTAAAAATTTACATACACATAATTGTAAAATGCAAGTAAAAGTACAATAGGTACGAAATAGACATCAGAAACTATAATAAATTAGTACAAAATTACTTACCATAAGCCGAAAAAGTAAATTTTCCCCAGAGAATTAAAACGCCAAACTCTCGCTAGCAGTATACTATAATGATCAAATTAAATCTTTATCACGCTCGTTACAGTTGTCGTTCGCAATTTTCGAGCGATTGAAAACCAATCCCATCCAATTTTTGGTACGAGTACCAGGGTTGCCAGATCACCGTGATACCCACACAAAAAAGCCAAGTCACAAACATAAAAAAGCCAAAAAAAGCCAAACATTGCCCAGTAAAAAGATATATTAAAAATATACTTACATCACACGAAAACCTCTTCTTCAAATAAGTATTCCTCTTCATTGTTGAGAAATTCAGTACAGGATTCATTAGAATATACAATTCCAGCTTTGAAATCATTCAACATTTTGGATGAAGGAACAAATTCATTGCAGCACTTGTTTGAAGATAATAGTTCTGCTCCTATTCTAATAATTGCTTCTAAGAGAGACAGCTGAAGTCTATTCCTTGCTTTGGTTTTTATGCATGTTAAAAGAGAGAACATCCTCTCCACTGCAGTATTGCTAATAGGTGTTATTAAGCAAGTAAGAGCAAAAGATACAAGCTCTTTAAATTGGGGGTGTTTCATGACTCCTTGCAAGAAATGCTCTGTATCTTTAGGCAGTCCATTTTCTTTAAATTGTTCTTCTTCCTCCCAATCTATAAAAGGCAATTTTCTGTATTGCTCTTCAATAATAGCATGGTGGTTTTCTTCAGCCAAATTCAAAAAGGGCAATTTCGAAAATTGTGGTCTAGAAGCCTGGTTTAAGATTATTCCAGGGCTAAAATTGGTTAGATCTTTAAATATAATATTTCTTGCTGAAGGAAGCCGCTTTCTAACTTGATCAAGTGCTTCTTCTAGCATTGATAAGCATCTTTCTTTGAGATCTAAGACCTCTTGTTGGCAATTAATTTTCGTACCAGAACTTTTCTGAATGTAGTTATCACACGCTGACAGGAATGTGATGCCAAAATCAACATAAGAAATATCTTTTTTCTTATTATTGATATCATAAATCCTACTATTAAGACTCTTATAATGCAAAAATAGTTCTTCATGTAATTCATGAGGATCTGCCTTACTTTTCTGAAAAAAGGCTATTTAACCTTGCGAATTCCTGCACAATAGGGGTTGCAAAATGAAAATAAAGGTAGTTTCTTTGATATAGAAGCATTTCCTTTATAAGTCGTGACTTAAATTTAGTATCATAATTTGCTAATTCAGTAGAAATAAAATAAGCCTTGAGTTCTTCCCAATTCATTAGAATCTTGAACATTACTTTTCACCCGGACAAGCCAGAGAGTAGAAGAAATTTTCTCAAAAGGAAGTGGTGCAGTTCTAGCTTGCTGAAATTCTGTCATTCTGTCGATGAGTTCATAATTTTGAATAAATCTTTAAATGCTTCTCGTCTTAGATTGCTATGTCTAAACCAATTTGGTATTTCTGTCAGCAAAAATGCAATGTTTGAAGGTAGTTTTGACATTGCATATTTGATGCACAATGCTAATGAATGGCAAACATACTTATACTGAACACATGAAGGAGTTTTTTTTTCGGACGTGATTGCGTTGTGTCTGATTACAGAAGATCTGTTTTCTTGCACCGTTAGGCCAACACATCCGACTTCTGCGGGCATTTGTTGACCGGGTTAAACTTCCCGGGGGTTTCTTAGGACGTTTGACTCTTACTGTTGTGGTGTTATCCCCCATTTCAGATGGCTCATTTAGAACAGCCAAAGACAACCTGGTCAGACCTCAAGGGAAGGCAGGGGCAGACCATGGGAATTCCCCGTCATCCAAGGAGGCTTCCATAATTGCAGAGCCGACATACAGCGCTCTGGTTCTGGGCTCACCCAAGGAATCGTCACGTCCTGCACATGGCTGCTTAACCTCACTGCCGTATAATGGGCCTTCCGTTCACCATAGGCTGTTCCTCCAGAAACCAGAAGAATGCAGTGAGCTTTCGATTAGGACTATCCAAGCAATATTCCATTTTGTGCCACTAGGACACTTTTTCCACCTTTTATGAAGCCCACACAGTGAGGTTTCGATTCGGACTTTCCACGTAATGGATTTGCTATCCAAGCAATAATCCATTTCATGCCTCTGGGACGCTTTTGTAACCGACATACCTGTGGTATGAAGTGCGGCAGTCTAAATACTTCTTCGTGCACCTTTAGATGACAACCTGAATGTAGTTAAAGTAAGCTGCAGTCAACTTGAGCTTGTTGATATCTCCATAGAGCTTGTCCTCAAATGAAGCAGGTGTGGGCCAAAATATCTTTCTCTGTTCTGCATATATTGGGCACTCCTGCAGCAAAAAATGTTTAGCTGTCATTTTACCAGTTCCACAATTACATTCATCAGTATCTCCTATCTTTAGTTTATTGAACAAGTGGTATTTCAGCCTATTATGTCCTTTGCGGAGTCTGAAGATTGCTACTTGTTCTCTTCGGTCGAGTTTGTAATATGCATCATCCTTCTGGTGGCCTGGATGCTCTGATTCCCATTTGGTTCTATAAGTGATATTTATAAACCTTTTTGCCTCATTATAGGTTATGGCTATGTCAGGCTGTGGTAATCGTCCACCCTCTTTTGCTAGTCTGTCAGCCTCTTCATTTCCAGGTATACTGCAATGTGATGGGATCCACTGTATTACAACTTTTTTGGATTTCTGGCATAGACCACGGAGTTCTGCTCTTAGGCCAGCTAGTTCTGTGCTGTTTCTGCTCTTCAGTATTGAGACAGCTGACTTTGCATCTGTGAAGATAGCTATTTGCTTCTCTTTATTCTCCTCCAGAAAGCGCATTTCTGCTGCAGTTTTCAAAGCCGCTACCTCCGCTTTGAATTTACTTGAAAATTTTCCAGTTGCCACCGACTGTATTTTTTTTTCATTCCATGTTTTAAATTTAGGAGAATTTCCCCTCCTGCATTTTCTATTGAGTTTTTGGCTGATCCATCTGTATATGCATGGGTTAAATTGCTGCTTGGGTAATATTCTTTTATGTAGTTTAGGGCTATTTTCTTCTTTCGGTTTCATTCTGAGTGTTCTTTTTCTCAATACCAGGAATGTTTTCTATCATCTCAGGCACTTGCTGCTGTCTCCAAGCTAGGAACTTGTGTGTATTGTAAATGGGTTTGATTGTCGATATGTTAAGTATAGGATCTGCCCTAATCTTTTGTTTTGCAGTTTCTACAAAGTTGCTACGCTTCAGCCTTCCCTTTCCAAAACCATTAAACCTGTTATACATGGGGTGGTCTGTCAATCTTCTAAATTGTTCTGCTTGTTGCTGGGCTCTGCTATCTCTTCTATCCTGCATTGGTTGTAAACAAAGGATCTTTTCTAGTTCATTAATAGACGTTGTCTTCAGGCTTCCAGTTATGATTCGCATTCCTTGAATTTGGACTCTACTTATTTTGTTAAAGTTTGACTTAGCTGCTGTTGCCCAAGCTGCAATGCCATATTCCAGTACTGGCATCACCCGTTCAGTATATAACTTCTTGAGAACTTTCTCATCTGCTCCCCACGTTGTACCAGCAAGCTTTTTCATGATTGCCATTCTTTGCTTTGCTCTAGTCCGATTTATCTCAATCTGTGTCTTCCATGTCAGGCGACGATCGAAGGTGACTCCTAGATAGTTTGGATTTTCTTTATGGCCCAATATTTTTCCATTCAATACCAGTTTAGGTTGCTGAGTTTTATTTGAGAGGGAGAACTCTGTGCATGTTGTTTTCTCCTCACTTATCTTCACTAGCCATGATTTTGACCAGTCCTCTAGCGTTAATAAGGCTTGCTGTAATCTGCTGTTAGCTGTGCTAATATATTCTTCAGATGTCCATATGGCTAAGTCATCTGCAAATGAGGATGTGTGTACTCTGGCTGGAAAATTTTCCGTGATGTCATTTATAAATGCTAGGAACAATGTTGGTGAAAGAACTCCTCATTGGGGGACACCTTGCTCCAACAGCATCATTTTGCTGGTTTGTCCTTGTACTTTTGTCCTGCAGTTCTGTTCTCAAGGTAGTGGCTGATCCATTTGTACATTTTCCCACAAACATGCATTTTTTGCAGTTTTACTTTCAGTCCTTCCTTCCATACTTTATCAAATGCTTTTTCTAAATCTATCCAGACTGCTAGTGTGTGCTTTTTCTTTTGGAAGGCATCCTCTATTTCCTGAACTATATAGGTTATTTGATCTTCAGTGGATCTGTACTTTCTGAATCCTGCTTGGTGTGGTGTTAAGAGTTTGTTTTCTTCCAGATGCCATGTTAGCCTGCCATTGATAATGCGTTCCATTAATTTTCCTACACAGCTAAGTAGACTGATAGGTCGATAGCCATTTGGTTCTTCCAGGTCTTTTCCTTTCTTTGAGACTTGTAATAGTGTAGCTTCCTTCCATGCATGTGGGACTATCCCTCTCTTCCAGCTGTAATTTAGGACTGCTAGTAGTTTTTTTTTGCCTTAGTGCCTAGTCCTATTAGCATTTCATTTGTGATTCCATCCTTTCCTGGTGATTTCTTCTTTTTTAAGGTATTCTTTGTCTGTTCCATTTCTTCCATTGTTAGATTTGCCATCATATATTCTGCTGCTTTCTCTGTATGACTATGATGTAACAGATCCTTGATTGCTTTCTTCTGTTCGGTTGTAATGTCAATGTGGTTTGGACTGGCATAGTGTTCCAATAGTGCATTTGCAGCCTTTTTCCCTGTAAGCAAGGCATTTCCTTGTTTAATTGTTATTTGTTTGTTTCTCGGTCCTTCATTGTTCATGGCTTTCACTAGTTTCCATAGTTTGTTTCCATCCCTGTCAAAGTTCAGATTTTCTGTCGTTTTCCCTCCAACAATCTCTTGTTTGATTTACTGTTCTTTTATATTTTGCTGAGATGGCTTTGAGAGAGATGTTCGCTTCAATTGTTTGTTCTCTCTCTGTCTTCCTGGCATCTTCAACTTTGTCCTCCAAAATGTGTATTTCTTCAGTCCAGTATGGTTTGTAATTTTTCCTTGCTCCTCTTGGAATAGACTCAGTGGCTGCCTGTATTATTGCTCTGGTTAGACTTTCCACCATTTGCTTCATGTTGCCATGTCGTGTATTTATGTTTTCACAATATTTGTCTGTTAGTATGGCAAATCTATCCCAATCTGCTCGTTTGTAATTCCAGCGGGGCAAAGGCTTTTGCTCCTGTGGAACATATTCTATATTCATTACAAGCTTGATTGGTCTATGGTCACTACCTGCTAATTGGTCAAGCACATAGCGATCGATTTTGTGGAGGATGCCTCCTGTGCAGAAAGCTGTCTGGAGTAGAAGTGGTAAGCCATCTTCTGGAGTAGAAGCTCGGTGTGTCATCCGCTTTGTTGAGTAGATGGAGATTTGAGTCTATTTCCCAGTCCTCCACTTCATCTCCTCTTTTGTCAGTATCTGGGTATCCCCATTGACATATGCCTGGGTCATTGACATTGAGGTGAGTGACCCCAGTAGCGAGAATACGAGAAAAACAACCAGCCATGAAAAATAATGGTGAAGGTGAGTGGAGACCCCCAGGGTGGATGGGGAGATAGACAGTTTTAGGCTGTTGTGGGGAGCCCAGGGAGGGGCTACACAGTAGGGTTAAAAAGACAGTGGAAAACTTGACTGGGGAGTTGAAGCTGGGACCGGCTGAGAGTCGGGTCGCTTGAGACAGTTGATGTTTAGGTTCCAAATTGCTGTATGTAGCCGGGGCGCAGTGTTGGGGTGAGCGCCCAACATTGCTTAAATACCCCAATGGCTCGTGAATACATAACCTCTGCAGCAAAAGTCCAACTCCTGGCCTTCACGTGGCGGAACTGTTTTAACTAACAGGAGAAGGGGCGACGGCGAGTATCTGGCGCCGGAAAATAACCAGTGTGCTCTAGATGTGTATACACATACATGCATGTGCAGACACGTGTGTGCGTGTGTACACATCTAAACTCGAGTGAGACCACAGTCTGCTCTAGCAAAGGAAAGGTGCTGAAGACGGAGGCAACCAGCCAGGAGGCGCACCACAGAAATCAGGATGCCATGCAATTACGCAAAATGGAATATGTCGACTGCTGCTAAACGTTATGGTGCTCGCCCTGCTTTGGACCCCCCCCCCCCCCCCCCCACTCGAGTGAGACCACAGTCTGCTCTAGCAAAGAAAGGTGCTGAAGACGGAGGCAACCAGCCAAGAGGCGCACCACAGAAATCAGGATGCCACGCAATCACGCAAAATGGAATATGTCGACTACTGCTAATCGTTATGGTGCTTGCCCTGCTCTGGACCCCCAGGCAGGTGCAGTGCCGGGCCCTATGTCTCGAAAGGGTCCAACCCCAACTACTGGAGGTCCTTCTCAGATGTCCTGTGGAGCCAGGGGACATGAGAATAGGACGACTGGCCATACTAAACGAAGACTTAAAATAATGCACTGGAATGCGGAGGGAGTCAGCAACAAAAAAATAGAATTAGAAAAAATCTTGGACCAAGAAAAAGTAAGCATATGTTGCTTGCAAGAAACTCACCTCAATGAAAATATAGCCTTCAAAATCAGAGGCTACCAGTGTTACCGATCTGACCGAAAGGACAGGCAAAAAGGTGGGATACTGACCCTTGTAAGAAATAACATCATGGCTTCCCAAATCAAAGTCTACATGGAAGGGGCTGAGTATCAGACACTTAAACTTAAGACAGGTAATACAGATCTACATCTGATCAATTACTACTGTCCAAGTGACCGCCCACAGGCACTGGACACTCCACCACTAAAAGAAAAAATGATTGTGTGTGGCGATTTCAACAGCCACTCGCAGAGCTGGGGCTATGATCACATGGACCAGAGAGGAGAGAGACTGGAAGACTGGCAGGATGAGAATAGATTCATGTTGATTAACAAGCCGTCCGACCCACGTACTTTCTACTCGAGATCATGGCACTCTACAACTACACCTGACCTGGCTTTTCATTCACCACACCTGGAGTGGAACATTACACGAATTGTTGGGAAACAACTTGGTGGCAGTGACCATCGGCCAGTCTTTCTAACCGTAGAAAATGAGCTTGTAAGTGAAAGCAGCACCCTCTCGAGGTGGAACTACAAGAAAGCAAACTGGGCAATGTACAAGCACCGCACCAGCATACTGGTTAGAAACCTGAACACTGAGAAAGACATAAATAAAGCAGTTGAAGAGTTTGGGAAATGCATACTACAGGCAGCGCGAGAAACAGTACCAAGAGGAGCCCGTAAACAATATAAACCCTACTGGAGTAGTGAACTGGAACAGTTGCATAATGATGTTGAAGTGTGTAGAAAGCAAGCAGAGGCCACACCCAGAAAATGAGAAAGTCACCAGGAGCTGATGGTATCTCCAATGAAATGATCAGGAACCTAGGAACAGAGGCCAAAGCAAAGCTGTTGCAAATCTTCAATAACATTTGGACCTTAGGCAGTGTTCCACAAGCCTGGAGAGAAGCAATCATGATACCCCTCCTAAAATCAGGGAAAGATAGTTCCATTGCCTCTAGCTACAGACCAATTAGCCTCACCAGCTGTCTCTGCAAAACACTGGAGCGCATCATCAATCACAGACTGCAGTGGTACATTGAAAGTAAAAACATCCTTGTGCCACAGCAGGCTGGCTTTAGGCAGTGCTACTCTACGGAAGATCAGACAACCTACCTCTCTCAAGAAATTGAGGATGCATTCCAAGAGAAGAAGCCGGTGCTTGCGGCATGGATAGATTTGAAGAAAGCCTTTGACAAAGTCTGGAAAGAAGGTCTGATGAATAAACTGAGAAACTGCAAAGTCAATGGAAGAATGTACAAATGGGTGAAAGCATACTTGCACAACAGAAGAGCCCGAGTACAGATAGACGGACTAAAGAGCAAGAAAGTACTACTGCGTCACGGAGTTCCCCAGGGCGGAGTATTGTCCCCCACACTCTTTCTAATCTTCATCAATGATCTCGTTGCTAATCTACCGCATGGAATTAAAGCCGCAATGTATGCCGATGACCTGGTTCTATGGGGCACAAATGAACATGCATCAGTGGCCACCAGATTACTACAAAGAGCTGTAGATACATTTGTTGCATGGGCAAATAGATGGTGTGTCAGCATAAACACTGACAAGTGCAGCACCACCATATTTACCCTCTCTCCAAAACAAAAGGCAGGGACCATCCAGATAAATGGAACACCCCTACGAGAAGATAAAGAACCAACATACCTTGGAGTAACATTTGATGGCAAGCTGACATGGAGAAAGCACATCAACAAAGCAGTAGCAAAAGCCAGAAGGAAAATAGCCATCCTGAGAAAGCTAAGTGGAACCACATGGGGAGCCAGTACGAAAATACTTAGCAAAGTTTACCAACAGAGCATACGACCACACCTGGAATATGGGTCAACTGCATGGTGTTCAGCATCAAATACCACACTACAAGTGCTGGACAAGATGCAAAATCAAGCACTTAGAGTCACCACAGGAGGGATGAGATCAACCCCTATAGTGGAAATGGAGAAGATGGGGAGGACACAGGCACTGAGTGAGCGCAGAGATACGAAAACGCTAATACAAGCAGAAAAGTTCCTCAGCTTGCCAGGCCACCCTATGAAGAACAGATTTGAAAACCTAGCTATGGGGCGGTTGAAAAGAAGTAGTTTTATCCACCAGGTCAAACGACTCTGCAGAGAAACCACTTATCTGCCCACAGTTGGTATCCCCCTAACAACTATTCCAGAGCGAACTCCATGGAAAGATGAGCATAGACTATCGTTACAAATCCAGACAAAAGTGAGAGGAATATTTGACAAGGAAGAACAGAACAGTGTGCAGCGCAGAACAGCCACTCTCAGCTTCCTTGATGAAGAATACCCACAGGACCTCTGGATCCGAGTCTACACAGATGGGTCAGCACAAAATGCTGTTCGAAATGGAGGAGCGGGAGTGTACATAGAATACCCAAATAATACTAGGGACACAGCCAGAGTACCGACAGGAAAGTACTGCCATAACTATGATGCCGAAATTGAGGCAATCAAGATAGCAACAGAGAAATTACTAAATAACAGCAATGGTACACAACCTGTGGTGCTACTAACAGATGCAAAATCAGTACTCGAGGCGCTCCTCTCTGGGAAATTGCCAGTACTAAGGACACTACTTTCTGAACTTAGCAGTCAGCATAAAGTCACCATGCAGTGGATACCATCCCACTGTGGAGTACCCGGAAACGACAGAGCTGATCAATTGGCTAAGGAAGGAGCCAAAGAGGAACAGCCTGATGTGCCCGTTACATACCACCAAAAGAAAAGAATGATCAAATCAGTCAGAAAGCCACCAAAACCTGCTCAAGATGACTACCACATTATAGACAGAGCAGAACAAGTCATTATTCTGCGCCTCAGAACAGGACACAATAGATTACGCAACCACATGTATACAAAATTCAAGATTGGTGAAACAGCCATGTGCACATGTGGATTGGCGTCGCAGACAGCAGAGCACATACTCCAAGACTGCCCAAAATATAACATATCTAGGCAAACCTTCTGGCCTAGAGAGACGACAGTGGAAGATAAACTCTATGGACCACTGTGTGAACTGAAAAAAAACAGTTCAATTCATGCAATAGACGACATTGCAGATATAGACATATTTCAAGCGAACGAAAGAAGAAGAAGAAACCAGACCTGGAGTGGAACATTACACGAATTGTTGGGAAACAACTTGGTGGCAGTGACCATCGACCAGTCTTTCTAACTGTAGAAAATGAGCTTGTAAGTGAAAGCAGCACCCTCTCGAGGTGGAACTACAAGAAAGCAGACTGGGCAGTGTACGAGCATCGCACCAGCATACTGGTTAGAAACCTGAACACTGAGAAAGACATAAATAAAGTAGTTGAAGAGTTTGGGAAATGCATACTACAGGCAGCGCGAGAAACAGTACCAAGAGGAGCCCGTAAACAATATAAACCCTACTGGAGTAATGAACTGGAACAGTTGCATAATGATGTGGAAGTATGTAGAAAGCAAGCAGAGGCCACACCCAGCCAAGAGCACCACAATAAATTCCAGCATGCAAAAGCCAAATTTCAAAGGGCCAAGCTGCAGGCTAGACGGAAAAGCTGGCAGGAAAAAACAGAGTCTCTGAACTTTGAAAGAGACACAAGGAAATTGTGGAAGCTAATAAAACAACTTAACGATGAGGGCACAGGGAGAAACTCAAAAATTGCACTACATAAAGATGGAAACATCTTAACAAGAAAGCAAGCAGCTGACCATTTTGCGGACTCATTCGCACAAGATAGCAATATCAAAATCAGTCCAGAGAAACAACAAGAGATTCAAGAGAAACGGCAACATACAGGACAGAAGGAAATAGTACATGAGGTTCTGGAGGCACCCATCACAATCAGCGAACTGGAGCTAGCCATATCAAAACTGAAAATGAGAAAGTCACCAGGAGCTGATGGTATCTCCAATGAAATGATCAGGAACCTAGGAACAGAGGCCAAAGCAAAGCTGTTGCAAATCTTCAATAACAGTTGGACCTTAGGCAGTGTTCCACAAGCCTGGAGAGAAGCAATCATGATACCCCTCCTAAAATCAGGGAAAGATAGTTCCATTGCCTCTAGCTACAGACCAATTAGCCTCACCAGCTGTCTCTGCAAAACACTGGAGCGCATCATCAATCACAGACTGCAGTGGTACATTGAAAGTAAAAACATCCTTGTGCCACAGCAGGCTGGCTTTAGGCAGTGCTACTCTACGGAAGATCAGACAACCTACCTCTCTCAAGAAATTGAGGATGCATTCCAAGAGAAGAAGCCGGTGCTTGCGGCATGGATAGATTTGAAGAAAGCCTTTGACAAAGTCTGGAAAGAAGGTCTGATGAATAAACTGAGAAACTGCAAAGTCAATGGAAGAATGTACAAATGGGTGAAAGCATACTTGCACAACAGAAGAGCCCGAGTACAGATAGACGGACTAAAGAGCAAGAAAGTACTACTGCGTCACGGAGTTCCCCAGGGCGGAGTATTGTCCCCCACACTCTTTCTAATCTTCATCAATGATCTCGTTGCTAATCTACCGCATGGAATTAAAGCCGCAATGTATGCCGATGACCTGGTTCTATGGGGCACAAATGAACATGCATCAGTGGCCACCAGATTACTACAAAGAGCTGTAGATACATTTGTTGCATGGGCAAATAGATGGTGTGTCAGCATAAACACTGACAAGTGCAGCACCACCATATTTACCCTCTCTCCAAAACAAAAGGCAGGGACCATCCAGATAAATGGAACACCCCTACGAGAAGATAAAGAACCAACATACCTTGGCGTAACATTTGATGGCAGGCTGACATGGAGAAAGCACATCAACAAAGCAGTAGCAAAAGCCAGAAGGAAAATAGCCATCCTGAGAAAGCTAAGTGGAACCACATGGGGAGCCAGTGGGAAAATACTTAGCAAAGTTTATCAACAGAGCATACGACCACACCTGGAATACGGGTCAACTGCATGGTGTTCGGCAGCAAAAACCACACTACAAGAGCTGGACAAAGTGCAAAATCAAGCACTTAGAGTCACCACAGGAGGGATGAGATCAACCCCTATAGTGGAAATGGAGAAGATGGGGAGGACACAAGCACTGAGTGAGCGCAGAGATACGAAAACGCTAATACAAGCAGAAAAGTTCCTCAGCTTGCCAGGCCACCCTATGAAGAACAGATTTGAAAACCTAGCTATGGGGCGGTTGAAAAGAAGTAGTTTTATCCACCAGGCCAAACGACTCTGCAGAGAAACCACCGATCTGCCCACAGTTGGTATCCCCCTAACAACTATTCCAGAGCGAACTCCATGGAAAGATGAGCATAGACTATCATTACAAATCCAGACAAAAGTGAGAGGAATATTTGACAAGGAAGATCAGAACAGTGTGCAGCGCAGAACAGCCACTCTCAGCTTCCTTGATGAAGAATACCCACAGGACCTCTGGATCCGAGTCTACACAGATGGGTCAGCACAAAATGCTGTTCGAAATGGAGGAGCGGGAGTGTACATAGAATACCCAAATAATACCAGGGACACAGATAGAGTACCGACAGGAAAGTACTGCCATAACTACGATGCTGAAATTGAGGCAATCAAGATAGCAACAGAGAAATTACTAAATACCAGCAATGGTACACAACCTGTGGTGCTATTGACAGATGCAAAATCAGTACTTGAGGCGCTCCTGTCTGGGAAATTGCCAGTACTAAGGACACTACTTTCTGAACTTAGCAGTCAGCATAAGGTCACCATACAGTGGATACCATCCCACTGTGGAGTACCCGGGAACGACAGAGCTGATCAATTGGCTAAGGAAGGAGCCAAAGAAGAACAGCCTGATGTGCCTGTAACATACCACCAAAAGAAAAGAATGATCAAATCAGTCAGAAAGCCACCAAAACCTGCTCAAGATGACTACCACGTTATGGATAGACCAGAACAAGTCATTATTCTGCGCCTCAGAACAGGGCACAATAGATTACGCAACCACATGTATACAAAATTCAAGATTGGTGAAACAGCCATGTGTACATGTGGATTGGCGTCACAGACAGCAGAGCACATACTCCAAGACTGCCCAAAATATAACATATCTAGGCAAACCTTCTGGCCTGGAGAGACGACAGTGGAAGATATGGACCGCTGTGTGAACTGAAAAAGACAGTTCAATTCATACAAGAGACAGCACTGCAGTTATAGACATATTTCAAGCGAACGAAAGAAGAAGAAGAAGAAGTTGATGTTTAGAGACCGAGCGGGTCGGTAGTCTAAGGAGAAGGAGAGGAGTTAGATATAGATCTCTGTCCTGTGTTGTTCTCCGAGTTTTGAATGCAGGCCTAAAACCCTGTGGGGGTTGGATAGTTAATGGAGGCCTGAACCCAGAGTGGGTTTTATAGTGAGTGGAGGCCTGAACCCAAAGTGGGTTGGATAGCTATCGGAGACTAGACCCAGTGTGTGGGTTGTGATGTGTGAGGTCCAGCTGTGGAGAGTAGCTGGATTACCTGTCTTGTGGATTGATATGAAGCAGGCTTGAGAAGGCAGTAATGTGTGCTGGTTAAGTTGTGAGGAGGATATTTATATTCTATGGATTATATTGTTTCTGGATATAGAGTTGTGTTCCGTTTGTCCGTGTTCTTTCTGCAATAAAGGATTATGTGAGCCAACGCAATCTTGTTTAATGACTGGTGAATGTGCACTGCGGGGGTGAGTTATATTGTAAGACAGTTAGATAGCTCAATTGACACACCAGGAGTATCGTTACCTAGACAACGACCATATCACGCACTTATCATCGAGAACATCGTGATACCCATCTTTCTGAACGGCTATTAAAATCTCCAACAATAATGCAGTTTGTGTCAGTTATTTTCATGTTTGAGAGTATAAGATCCTTATCTGCTGGGCTATACAGATTGTAGATTCTTAATTTCACGTCCTTTATCATTATATCAACACCTATACTTTCCGTTTGGCTGTCATGAAGGAGATACATCTGTCATTCTGGACCAAACTGAATTGTTGCATCCAACCATATTGGAAGCACCATCGGATGCAAAACCAATGTAATTTTTTTAATGATTGATTACATTTTTCAATTTCAATGCTAATCAAATTAAATGTATTCTCCCCTGTAGCCTCCTGAACTGGAATCAAACCCAGAAAACTAGTAGTAATTTCATTTATTTTATCGTTGAGATATCTAACTAAAATACACAAATACTTTTGGGTCGAGACATCAGTGGTCTCATCAATGATGAGTGCATACGTCTTGTTTTGCAGATCTAGAATTAGATCAGATCTTAAAGACGGTGAAATAACATTTCTTATTAGTGATATGCACTTCGTTCGGGTGCAATTTTATCTGACCAAAAGTGCTGCAACATCCATAGGCTACCATTATTTCACCTAAGTGATCGATGGTGTGAATGGCACTATGGCAGGCCATGCTAACCGCAATTTTTAACTCTGCTAATTTGACTTTATCAACAATTTTCTTGCTTATTGTCACCACCGAAAGTGTTTGTTTGTGTGTGTGTTTGTGTGTGTGTGAGAGAGAGAGAGAGAGAGAGAGAGAGAGAGAGAGAGAGAGAGAGAGAGAGAGAGAGATGAAGATGGCGCGCTCCGTTGTTTTTCTGTTGTTGCACGATTTGCGAGATGTTAAAAGCTTGGAACAATATTACAAAGGCACAATTTGCAATATGCCTGTTCAGAACAGTCAGTGGATTTCTTGTGGCACACAAATGTCTTTTCCCATTGATCATTATATTTCCGATTAACATCATAAGATTGTTTCCACTTTGGCATGATAATGGGCTCAATAACAAGAAATACCTGCGACTTGCGATAAAGGTATAATGAAATTTGAAAACTGAGTAAGGTGGCTGCGCAATGCGTGAGTGCGCCTAGGACAGGGCCAGGTACACATACAGTACGAAAACCACACGTGTTTAATACAAAAATTAGTGTGACAAATTTTTAAAAAAAAAGAGGCATATGCCTTCACAAATGTAAAAGAAGCCAAGAAAGAAAAAATCAAAACGCCAAACTGATTTTCTGACGCCAAACCCGTTTTAAAAACGCCAAGAAAAAAGCCAAGACATCATCAAACTGATTTTTTTACGCCAAACTTGTTTGAACAGCCAAATTTGGCGTTAAAAAAGCCAATCTGGGCACCCTGACGAGTTTCGAGTTTTCGACTTGGTTACAGAGTTGCCATTTTAGTACTCTTCGCGCTAAATTTAGTGCTTTTTCAAGTCAGTTAGTGCGAAAATTTTCTTTTTAGCGCGGCCGCGTAAATTTAGTGCTTCACAAATTTTTTGGGGTGCTTTTTGGTGCTTTTTTGGGGTAGGTAAAAATTACTTTAAAATTCATTTTGGGAACAATAAAAAGCCGAATTTGAACTGAAGCAAGGGAATAAAACAATCTTAGTACGTTACGGCGCAATATTCAACTAATTTAACCCCCTTTAATACGATTTAGCTGAAAGCGAACGCCATCTTGCAGACAAGTCCAAACGTCAATACATTAGCTTGTAATCGAGTTCATAATTTTGTGGTGTCTACATTATCCTTTCATTTAAGCTTATTTATGTTTCACCATGAGCAAGAACTATTGTCAACATTTCAGAGAACAGTGGCTCAGTGACACGAGATTTCAAAAATGGTTGTTAAAAGTAGAAGGGGATAATACTAAGTGTTTTTGCAAATATTGCAAATGTTCAATTGCAGCCAGGTTAAATGATATTGAGAGGCACAAGAATACAACGAAACATCAGAAAGCCGAACAACCATTCAGTACACAAAGGCAAACAACAATTGCATTTGACAAACTGAAAGATGATGTCAAAGAAACAGAAGGATGCATGTCTTTGTTCATAGCTGGCCATTGTTCGCTTCGCGTTGTTGACCATTTAAGTGAACTCTGCAAGGTACACTTTGGTGACAGCAAAGGTTGCAAGAACTTTAAGCTTAGGAGAACTAAGTGCAGAGCAGTTATTTCAAATGTACTTGCGCTATATTTCACAACAGACTTGACAGCTAATATTGGCAAAAGTACATACAGCTTATTGATTGATGAGAGCAATGACATTTCTGAAACTAAGCTACTTGGAGTAGCTATTAGGTACTATTCAGAGACAAGAAAGCAGTTTGTGGTTACTTACTTAGATTTAGTTGAACTGAGTGACTGCAACGCACAGGCAATATGCAATGCGTTAAAAGATTGTTTAAACAAGAATGGACTTGAGTTGCAAAGACTAGTTGCACTCGGCACTGACAATGCGTCTGTCATGACAGGTGTAAACAATGGAGTATTTACAAAATTAAAATCCGAAGTTCCTCATCTGGTACTAATTAGGTGTGTATTTCATTCCCTTCAGCAGGCAGTGTCACAGGCTGCAGCTGCTTGTCTGCCCAGGAACATCGAGTTCATGATTAGAGAAACATATAACTGGTTTTCTCACTCAAGTCTTCGTCAAGCAAAGTACAGGGAGCTTTTTGCTTCAATAAATGATGGACAACATCCGCTAAAGATTGTTCAATTAAGCCAGACACGATGGATGTCCATTCTATCTGCCATTGTCAGAATATTGCATCAGTCGGTCGAGCTCAGAACTCATTTTGATGTAGCAAGACTCAACGAGCGCTGTTATACAGCAGAACTTCTACATTCTATATTTAGCCACATGAAAAACTATGTGTATCTCATATTTTTCAAGCATATTCTCGGAGAAGTTCAAAGTGTGAATAAGAAATTCGAAGCAGATATACAGGATCCAACAAAACTACTCAGCCATCTTGTCCAGCTCATTGATTCTATCAGTTCAAAGATTGCTATTCCTGGGGGAAAAATAACAGAAAGTGATGCTATTCAAGATTATTTAGATCCTATTCCTAATCTAGGTTATGAGTTTGAGAAAGAAATAGCAGACTACAAGTTTCCCGATGAGAAAGAAATTCGTGGAAGGTGCATCCAGTTTTTAATAGAGCTATTGACACAGCTGCGTTTACGTACACCCGATAACGTTCGAGTGTTGCAGTCCATGTCATGTCTTAGTGGAAGTGAATGTCTACAGCCAATGAAGCCCTGTATATTGGATCTTGCTAAAATGTTTGTAGAAGATGCACCTACTCTCACCCACATCGATTTCCAGTGGAGAAAACTTCATCATATGCAGTGGACACAGACCTCTGACACACTTGGACTGTGGGCAGAAATAGCCTCATACAGGGATGCCACCGGTGAAAATCCTTTCCAAGATCTTACAGATTAGCTTTAACTCTGCTCATTTTACCTCATTCTATTGCGGACGTGGAGCGTATTTTCAGTCAGATGGGAGTTATAAAATCAAAATTGCGGAATAGACTTAGCATAAAGAGTTTGACAGCTGTTTTTACTATTAGATATGGAATGAAAAGATATAGCAAATGCTGTCATGATTATAAACTACCTAAGGATATTCTGCGAAAAATTGGATCACAGGAGGCATATACATGTTTCTTTCTTTTTTTTTTTTTTTTTTTTTTTTTAAGCGACATGTTTCTTTCATTCCTCATCCTCATCCTCATCATCGCAGGAGCAAACACAGCAGGAAATAACCGAAGAGGAATTGTTTGACTGGGATTTGGCAGATCTGGAATAAACTTCATTCTAATATTGAGTTATAATAATAAATTATAACGTGCTCCTTTATAACATTTTGAATGAATACCGCCAGTGCTTGTTTTAGTGATTTCCCCCAAAATAGTATTGCAATTTGGTGCTTTATTGGCTCGAAAGTAGTTCTGATTGGGATTTGGCGGATCTGGAATAAACTTCATTGTAATATGAAGTGATAATAACAAATTATACTGTGCTACCTTGTTATATTTGTTATAAAAACAGTTGGTGCTTTTTTGTAGTGCTTCCTAAAAATATTTGGTGCTTTTTAGTGCTTTTTGGGGTCGATTATGGTACTTTTTCATCAAAGGGAGATGGCAACACTGCTTGGCTATGTAGGGGTCTTTATGGTGTAGCTTGTGGTTTCTCTTTCGTACTTTGGGCTGCTTGTTGTCAGCTTCCCGGCTTCTGATGGGTTGATTGTGTTCGTTACTTTCTTGATGAGATTTTTCATGTCTGGACAGAGTCGCGCACTTGTTGAGGCTTGCAGTTGTTGTGTGTCCACCCCGTCATATGGTGCTGTTTCCTTCAGGGATCTTTACCTCTCGTTCTCTATGCTTCAGTAATTCAATTACTAATTGTGATCGTTTGGGCGTCGTCTTGGTCTTCCTTGATTTCGTGTGTTGTGGGCGGTTATCCAGTTCGATCTTGGTGGGAAGCGATATCGTACTTCTTAAGTTGCTTCTTCTTCTGTCTGTGCTCTTGCATCTTCTGGTTCGGGTGTGGCTGTCTGGGTCTTGAGCAGGTCAAATATCTCATGTAGAGTGTCTTCTGTCTTTCGTTTCACATCTTGTATTTTTGATATCTGTTCTTCTTTCTCAGCTTTTATAGCAGCCATCCGCGCGACATCCCGCTCAATCTTCTGCTGAACTTGCTTCATTTCGTCCAGGATGCGCTGAACGACCGCTATCTGTGTTTCTTGCGTCTTGTCTTCTGTTTCTTCCATGCTTGATAGCCTTTCTTCTGTCTCAGCCTTTATAGCAGCCATTCGAGCGACATCCTGTTCAATATTCTGCTGAACCTGCTTCGTTTCGTCCAGGATGCGCTGAGCGGCTGTTGTCTGAGTCTCTTGCGTCTTTTCTTTTTCTTCCTCCATGTTTTTGAACTGTGTTCTCTCAGGTCCTTCAATTGGCCTTCCATTTGTACTTTGTCACTTTTGGTGAGTCGGTTGGTGTCCTCGTACTGCCTCCTAGGTTCTTTATAGGGCAGGTTAGTCTTGATGGCGATCTTCATGGCTTCCTTGCTGTCTTGGTGGCAGGGGCAGCCGAGGTACCTGGTGCCGTGGTTGCCGAGGCAGTTGGCGCACTTTCTATAAGTGTTAGGCCCCCTGAAGTTCTTGTCGGTCTTTGCTTGCTGGCACTGACTGTATGGATGAGGTCCAGAGCAGTATCTGCAAACCTCAACCTCACTCTTGCAGGTGGCACGGGTGTGCCAAAACTTCTGGCACTGCAGAACTCTCGGTATGTAGTGCTCCGGGACTTGGTCTCTATTGTCCCATCTGATGTATTGGGGGATTACTCTGTCCTCCGATGTTACTATGACGACTGTGGAGGGCATGTTGTTCTTTCCGATGATCCTCTCCACACTGGTGATCTTGAGTTTCTTGTTCTCCCTTGCCAGCATCTCCCTGATCTGGTCGTTGGTGAGATGGGTCTTGACTCGTTTAATGACCCAGTACAAAGGGCAATTTCGACAAGACCAAGGAAATGACTTTTTAAAAAAATTTCTGCACAACAAAAGACATTTACTAGAGCGGGTTCAGAGTCAACATTCTATGTAAAAGCTAGTTATGCAGTAGTCACGCTACTATCACACACAAAAAATCGAAGCCATATTCAGATGGTGAAATGGTTAAGGAATGTTTGGAGAGCTTCGTTGAAATTCCGTGTCCAGAAAAGAGGAAGGATTTCTCAAAAATAAGGCTGTCTCGCCAGACTATTACTAGGCGTGTGGATGACATTGGAAAACATATTGACGATAATTTGAAAAGTCGAGCATCCAAGTTTATATTTTATGCTCTAGCATTGGATGAAAGCACAGATGTGGCAGATACTGCCCAAATGGCAATTGTTATCAGGAGTGTCGATGTCCATTTTAAACAGTCAGAAGAATTAGCGACACTGTATCCACTTAAGGACACTACTAAGTCACAAGATTTCTTAGAGGCAGTTACATCGACACTGAATCGCGTTTCGTTACAACTTAACAATTTATCGGGCTTAACAGCGGATGGTGCTCCAGCAATGGTTGGGAAACACGAAAGTTTAGTAAAATTGATTGAAAATGAGGTTTCCAAAGTCGGTAATAATTCAATGCTAAATTTTCATTGCATTATTCATCAGGGGAATATATGTTCGAAACCCCTCAAAATGGACCATGTCATGAAAGTGGTTCGAACGGGTTGAATCACCGTCAGTTCCAAGAATTTCTAAAGTCTTTGGAATCAGGGTATAATGACGTTACATTTTATGCAGAAGTAAGATGGCTGACCCGTGCCAAAATGTTGAAAAGAGTGTTTGATTTGCAGCAAGAAATACAATCATTTATTACTAGCATGTCAAAAAGTATCCCAGAGTTTGAAGACAAAGAGTGGGTTTGCGACTTTGCGTTTCTGGTCGATATAACTAGGCACCTAAATGACGTTAATACTCGTCAACAAGGGAAAGATCAATTAATTAATAAGATGTAAGATCATATTTCTGCATTTCGAATGAAACGTGGTCTTTGGGAACAACAGTTGAGGACAAAAAATATTACTCACTTTCCTACATTGTCATTGCAACCAGACGTCACACAGGAGGCGGCGGATAAACGCTTCTTTGATATCTGACTTAAACCTCGAATTTGAAAACCGATTTCAGGATTTAAAAAAAAAGAACAAACAACATGTGCTTTTTTGTGCATTTGCAACGCCACTCGCGGCAGACGTGAATTTATTACCATGAAGATTACAAATGGAACATTGTTACATGTGTTATGATACAAAGTTAAAGGAGAAATTCCATCAAGTTGGTTTGGAAAAGTTCTATAAAACGTATTTGGACAAGGATAAATATCCTGCGTTTTACAAACATGCTCTGTCGATGGTTTCGCTATTTGGAAACACTTATGCGTGTGAAAAGCTTTTTAGTCGTATGAAGCACATCAAATCACACGTGAGAACCCGAATTACTGATGTTCATTTGGAAAACTGTTTGCGTGTAGCGACAACATCAGTCGAGATCAATTTTGATGCATTTAGTTCTGCAAAACAAAGTCAGATGTCTCACTTCCCCTGAGGTGTCTTCTCCACCTTGCCGTGGTGGGGGGGGGGGGGGTGCCTTGAGTGTCGCAATGACCCCAAGAACTCTGGCGAAGGAAGCACAACTACATGTCGGACAGGTCTTGGGATATGGACCAGACCAAGAGAGACACACCCCGCAGCTCTGCAGGTAGACTGGGGTTAGCAGTCAATATATTAAGCCTGCTAAATGACTGATTCCCAACCTACGGCTCTCAACTGTGGGATAAGACCGAACGCCTCTAGGCCAATATCTCTCAGCTGTGCGAACCCAGCCGTTTCTCACCTTTCCTACATAAGAGGTGAAATGCTTCTGTATCTACGGCTCTCTGCTATGACTGAACGCCTCTAAGCCATTAACCCTCGGGCGTGAGGACCGGGCCGATAGTAACTCATTGTCAACTGGAAGTGAGATATTAAGCCTGCTAAATGATTGGTTCATATATGTATATGCATCCTACGACTCTTAACTGTGGGATAAAGCCGAACGCCTCTAGGCCAATATCTCTCAGCTGTGCGAACCCAGCCGTTGCTCACCTCTCTTACATGGAGGTGGCATGCTTCCGTCCTTTACTTGGGGACGTAAATAACAAGTAGCTCTGAAGTCGGAGTGGGTTCGCCTGAAGGCAAGGGGCACCGGTAAAAGGGAAAGCAAACTCACACGCAAAATTTAGTCTCTTACTACTTTAAACAGTGTGTAAGGACTACGCTTGAGTTTAAGCGAGCGAACAAGAAGAAGAAGAAGAAGAGAAGATGTCTCACTTTTAAATATATTTAAATTGCCCAATAAATATGTTTTATTCTCAGTTATGTTTTATTTTCTTCAAATATTTATATATATATATATATATATATATATATATATATATATATATATATATATATATATATATATATATATATATATATATATATATATATATATATATATATTTGCTGCTGAATTTATAAAGGCAGGTGGCCATGCATTACATCTAAAGCTATACGAACTAATAATAAAAATCTGGAGGACAGAAGAATTACCCCATGACTGGAAAGAGTCATTATTGATACCTATCTTTAAGAAAGGAAACAAGTTCCAATGTGAAAATTATAGAGGAATATCACTCCTGTCCACAAGCTATACGATACTATCCGCA